>JAUCMX010000021.1:12318874-12591374 GCA_033459395.1 Hemibagrus guttatus
CGATGAAGGGTTTGTTGGGGTCTGGATGAAATCAGGAGAGGAGCAGTGGTGAATGCCTTCTTGAGGGTGTTGAATGCTTCCTCTGCGGCCGGAGACCAGGCTAGTGATTTGGGTTTGTTCCGGAGCAGGCTGGTTAGAGGGTTGGCAATGCTACTGTAATTCTGAATAAACCGCTTATAGAAATTCGTGAACCCGAGGAACCGTTGAAGCTCCTTTACCATAGCGGGTGCCGGCCAGTTTCTGATGGCGGTTATCTTCCCCTCGTCCATCTGGATGCCACTACTGTTGATCTTATACCCAAGGAACTGCACTGAGGGTTGATGGAAGGAACACTTCTCCGCTTTGAGAAATAGTTGGAACTTCCTCAGGCGTTCTAGGACCTTTGCAACGTGATGGCGATGTTCGGCCAAGTTCCAGGAGTAGATCAGGATGTCGTCGATGTAGACTAAGACAAACCTGTGGAGAAACTCCCGGAGAACCTCATGGATGAAGTCCTGGAACACGGAGGGGGCGTTGGCGAGTCCGTAGGGCATAACTAGGTACTCGTAGTGGCCGGGTGGGTGTGATGAAGGCGGTCTTCCACTCGTTCCACTCCACTAGGCCTCTGTCCTTCTTGGCCACGAAGAAGCGAGAAGCAGCAGGGGAAGTGGACGGACGGATGTAACCTTGAGCCAGGGCCTCCTTGATGTACTCCTCCATGGCCTTCTCCTCCGGGATGGACAGGGGATAGATCCTTCCCCTGGGCACTGATTCACCTGGAAGCAGATCAATAGCGCAGTCCCATGGCTGGTGTGGAGGCAGCTTAGACACTCTCTTGGGGCAGAAGACGTCACTGAAGGGGGCGTAGCAGGTTGGGATCTCCAGGGGTCGGTTCACGGACGGGCTTTTGATGGAGGTGGCCTGGACGTGGAGAGGAGTCGGGATCGGGGAGTGCGGAATGGGCAGGTCAGGAAAACAGGTATCGCCCCACTTCAGGACTTCGCCGGTCCTCCAAGAGAGGATAGGGTTGTGCTGATCCAGCCACGGGTGCCCTAGAATGACGTCAGCTGTGGACTCCTCCAGAACCAGTAAGGTGATTTCCTCCATGTGGAGCACACCGACCTGAAGCAGTACGGGGCCAACGCTACGGCTGACCTGCCGGCGGCTTACGGGTTTTCCGGTGATGGACTGTATCTGGTACGGGGTCGCCGTGGCCTTGGTCCGGAGCCCGAGCTGGCGGCAGAGGGTGCCCGAGATGAAGTTGCCCGCTGACCCAGAATCGAGGAGGGCGACCACTGAAACAGAGGCATGAGTGGTAGTAAGCGTCCCATGCGTGGTGAGTGGTTTCATTTTAGAAAGAAAAGGAAAGATGGTACTCACCATAGGACACGGAGGACGAATGGGGCATGCGGGGATAGCATACCCCGGGGCCCCACAGTACAGACACAGGTTCTGGGTCAGCCTCCTCTGCCGTTCAGCGGGGGTCAGATGGGACGTCCCCAAGTGCATGGGCTCCGGAGCTGGTTCTGGAGGGCTGACGGTTGCTGGTTGGTCGAGCCAGGTGTTGTGCGACGAATGGTCCTGGGGTTCGTCGACACACGACTGCATACGGGCGGCGACACGGATGGAGAGTTGGATCAGCCTTTCCAGCCCTATGGCGTCCTCGTATGCAGCGAGATGCAACCTCACCTGTGGATTCAGCCCCTGACGGTACGCGGCGAGGAGAGCTTGCTCGTTCCAGCTGCTTTTAGCGGCCAGAGTCCTAAACTGGAGCGCGTATTCCGGAACTGTCAGTTTGCCTTGTTGGAGTCTGCAGAGCTCTTCTCCAACCGACGAGTCCCAGGAGGGTTTCCCAAACACCTCCTTGAAGTGTTCCATGAATCCAGCGTAGGACTGTGTTACGGGGGAATTCTGGGACCAGAGGGACTCGGCCCAGAGAAGAGCCCAGTCGAGCAGCTGTGAGATGACAAACGCCACCTTGGATCTCTCAGTAGGGTACAGGTGTGGTTGCATCTCCAGGACCAGGGAGCATTGCAGGATGAACCCGTTGCAATCCTCCGCCAAGCCAGAGTAGGGCGCTGGTTGGGCCATGGGACTGACGTACAGCGGCGCAGAAGAAGTGGTGACGGTGTTTGCGGAAGTAGTAGCGGGTGATGTCGGAGCGTGAGCCGGAAGCGCGGCGAGAGCCTGCCGCAAGGTTTCGACCAGATCGCGGAGTGGGTCTGGTGGACTGCTGCTTGAGTCCATGCTGTTGGGTCCGGTCTTCTGTTACGGGACAGAAGGCACGGAGACAGAGATCACAGTTCGTATGTTTATTGGACCAAGCAGCAGAATGAAACTGTCGGAGATGAATGAAATGGAGATGAATGAGAGAGCGAGAGAGAGTGATACTGCCCTAGATGTATGCTGGAGGAGCTGGATGGGATGGCAGGAACAGGAGCAGAACTGGAGATAGGAGACGAACACACACACACACACACACACACACACAGGGAGACACGGGATGCGGAGAAACACAGAATGCGGGCGCGGAGAATACGTCTTGGCTTATAGAGTGAGTCCTTCAGTCTTAAACGAGACCGGACGGTGAGTGGTGTGTGTGTGTGTGTCCTTTATGTGGTATGGTGATTGGGATGGTGATTACGTGCAGGTGTGTGTGATTAGAATTCTGGTGAGTGAGTGCGCTGTGATTGGTTCTCGCTGGAGCCTGGCGTGTCTGTGATTATATATATATATATATATATATATATATATATATACACATATACACACACACACACACACAGGTGCATCTCAATAAATTAGAATGTTGTGGAAAAGTTCATTTATTTCAGTAATTCAACTCAAATTGTGAAACTCATGTATTAAATAAATTCAATGCACACAGATTGAAGTAGTTTAAGTCTTTGGTTCTTTTAATTGTGATGATTTTGGCTCACATTTAACAAAAACCCACCAATTCACTATCTCAACAAATTAGAATACTTCATAAGACCAATAAAAAAACATTTTTAGTGAATTTTTGGCCTTCTGAAAAGTATGTTCATTTACTGTACATGTACTCAATACTTGGTAGGGGCTCCTTTTGCTTTAATTACTGCCTCAATTCGGCATGGCATGGGGGTGATCAGTTTGTGGCACTGCTGAGGTGCTATGGAAGCCCAGGTTTCTTTGACAGTGGCCTTCAGCTCATCTGTATTTTTTGGTCTCTTGTTTCTCATTTTCCTCTTGACAATACCCCATAGATTCTCTCTGGGCTTCAGGTCTGGTGAGTTTGCTGGCCAGTCAAGCACACCAACAGCATGGTCATTTAACCAACTTTTGGTGCTTTTGGCAGTGTGGGCAGTGCCAAATCCTGCTGGAAAATGAAATCAGCATCTTCAAAAAGCTGGTCAGCAGTAGGAAGCATGAAGTGCTCCAAATTTTTTTGTAAACAGGTGCAGTGACTTTGGTTTTCAAAAAACACAATGGACCAACACCAGCAGATGACATTGCACCCCAAATCATCACAGACTGTGGAAACTTAACACTGGACTTCAAGCAACTTGGGCTATGAGCTTCTCCACCCTTCCTCCAGACTCTAGGACCTTGGTTTCCAAATGAAATACAAAACTTGCTCTCATCGGAAAAGAGGACTTTGGACCACTGGGCAACAGTCCAGTTCTCCTTCTCCAGGTAAGATGCCTCTGACGTTGTCTGTGGTTCAGGAGTGGCTTAACAAGAGGAATACGACAACTGTAGCCAAATTCCTTGACATGTCTGTGTGTGGTGGCTCTTGATGCCTTGACCCCAGCCTCAGTCCATTCCTTGTGAAGTTAACTCAAATTCTTGAATGGATTTTGCTTGACAATCCTCATAAGGCTGCGGTTCTCTCAGTTGGTTGTGCATCTTTTTCTTCCACACTTTTTCCTTCCACTCAACTTTCTGTTAACATGCTTGGATACAGCACTCTGTGAACAGCCAGTGAACCAAACTGAGAGACAATTTTGAAGGCTCAGGAAACCTTAGCAGGTGTTTTGAGTTGATTAGCTGATTGGCATGTCACCATATTCTAATTTGTTGAGATAGTGAATTGGTGGGTTTTTGTTAAATGTGAGCCAAAATCATCACAATTAAAAGAACCAAAGACTTAAACTACTTCAGTCTGTGTGCACTGAATTTATTTAATACACGAGTTTCACAATTTGAGTTGAATTACTGAAATAAATGAACTTTTCCACGACATTCTAATTTATTGAGATGCACCTATATATATATGTGTGTGTGTGTGTATGTGTGTGTGTATGTGTATATATATATATATATATATATATATATATATATATATATATATATATATATATATATATATATATATATATATATATATATATATATATATACACCAAACAAGCATAACATTATGACCAATATGTGTGTATATATATAAAACCAAAATTATACCTAATATTGTGTTGGTCCCCTTTTGCTGCCAAAACAGCCCTGACCCTTCATGCACTGTGTATTCTGACACATGTAGCTCATCTGATGGATAGGATCTCATGGGCCAGCCTTTGCTCCCCACGTGCACCAGTTCACCACTGTTCCTTCCTTTTGATAGATACTGACCACAACAGCCCGGGAACACCCCACAGGAGCTGCAGTTTTGTAGATGCTCTGATCCAGTCACAATATGGCCCTTGTCAAATCCTTACACTTGCCCATTTTTCCTGCTTCTAACACATCAACTTTGGGGACAAAATGTTCACTTGCTGCCTAATATATCCCACCCACTAACAGGTGCCATGATGAGGAGATAATCAGTGTTATTCACTTCACCCGTCACTGCTCATAATGTTATGCCTGATTGGTGTACATATAGTTGTTTATATGGAGGGTCCAACCTACAAGTACTTTTATTTACTGTTACTATAGAAAATTGATAATGTGTTTTGATAAATGCATTGTTATAAACCTTTTATGTGAATTACAGCTGGCACTACTGTCAGAAGTGCTATTACAGGAAATGCATCAACCCCCTCTGACTAATCAGAAGAGGGAATTTAGCAGAGCTGTGGTGAAAAAGAATTAGGAATGACCATGTGCGTGTTCATTATTGTGTGATTTAAGTGTGTGATGTAACTAATTCAGCAGAGCCATCACTGATTATATGTCATGTTGGCACGAACACAAAAATAATTTCACCAACTAATAAGTCTTTTTCCTGTCATTTTGTTTAGCTCACAGCTCTCTAATAGATGGATAATAAAACCTAAATCTTTTGGCAATTTTCTGATATCATCTAGCTAATAATATATCTTGTGACGTAGGGAGCTAGAGAGTTGATATTAATTGATATGATGTTTTTGCTCTATAAGTGTAAATTCTTCCAATTGTTAAACATTGTTTTGTTCTGGAAATGTCTTGCACACCTGCATTAGGGGTGTCCAACAAATCACTCTCATGAAAACGTTTCTGTAGCCCTCTGTAATTAGGCAGGATTAGGGCTGTGTCCGTGAAACACCAGCCCGATGTGATTCCTAAGGACATGCAGTATTACCTGACGCAGATAGACATATTCCATCAAGCAAATAGAAAACCTTTCAACCTTTTACTGGGCCAAAATATAAGCTCAGTTGTCACAGAAATCAGAGATTAAAATGCTTAGTGAACTTAAAGTCATACAGGAATTGCTTTGAAGTGTTATTATTATAAGGTTGGAGCTTCAATATAGAACTGCTGGTAGTGATTTAAAAGTAATGGGTAAAGTTCGGAGATATAATTCCCCCATAACTAGACCAAGCTTATTCTGACCATGATCACTATCTACCTATTTTCAAATTAGACTGTTTTTCTGAAAACTCTTAAACAGAGAGACAGAGTAATCACTGTTCTAAGCCTTTTGCAGGCAGGTTTTCTATCAACACAGATTCTCTTGCTATATATTGTGTATAAGGACTTTGCCATATTCACTTGGCTGCGTCTGTTATATCGTTACAGCATGATAAGCCATTCTAAGTGTCCAAACACAGCATTGTAAGTGTTAACTTTTAACAAAAGCTCATGATAGAGACCCAATATAATGTAAGTGTATAATATGTTATTCAAGAACATTATTAATGACTATTCCACAGTATTGTTGGTATAGCAACAGTGGACATTCAGCACAGTACTGATGAATGTTGATTTGGTAAAAAGAGGTGGATTAATTTTCTATAACACCATGACTCAGACAGTAGTACCAGCTGAAAGATTTATATTAGTGCACTATGCTATCATCTGCTCTAGCAAGTAACTTACAGTACACAGGTACTTGAATGGTAGATGTGTTTAAAACAAAACAAAGAGTGTAGTTTTCTGTGAGGCAATGTTTAGGCTTTATGGAAAGAGTCTCTAGGGTCAGCAATTTGTAACAGAGGTAAGGCTGTATCTACGTTTTCTGACACTGAGACAGCTCTGTGGTTTCTCAGTAACATGACAAACTGCACATTCAAGAGAAAAAAAAGAGGCTGGTAATGGAATTAGCCTACTGCTTATAGCTAATATGATATGAGTGCTAACGTACTTAATTTGATGTAAATATAAAGAAATAAAAAGTATGAAGTTTAGTGCTAAAAAATAATCATCATCAGATAATATAAGATGAAATGTTTTAAGACATTATCTTGTTACACAACAACGATGAGGGTTTGTGGGTTTTATTCTTTACTCAATAACAGTTCTGGTCATTTACATACCTCACCATAAATACTGTAAAGCTATTATTAAAATATTTACAAGAAAAATATATTATAAAAATATATGAAATAAATATATTAGTTTCTGTTTAGCAAGCTGTTTGGTCTTGCTAATTTTACAGTACTTGGCATCCAGCTGGAGATTAGGTAGTTGAAGCTGCCAAGTAGGATGAGCAAAACAAATGGCATGTGTGTGTTCCATTTACTTAGAGCTGCCCCAACACACACACACACACACACACACACACGCACACACACACACTTTCTTTTCATCATCCAGAATAAACAGAAGAGGCTCCAATCACATCATGGTCTGCTAAATCCTTTCTGAGTGGTGAGGCCTGTTTGCAAAAGGTCTCCTACCTGTCCGCCCGTGACCTGAGTTGAGCAAGAATTGATGCTGACTTAAAGGTAAGAGTGTTTAGAGGCCCATTAGGAATATTAAATCTGCTGACCTGTGCAGGTGCATGACTTTTGACTTCACGGCTATTTGTATAGGTCAAAGCCATTATGTCTTTATTTCTGTTCAGAAAACAGCTAATGTGAAAAACTGACCATTTTTAAAGTGACCTGTTCTGCCTATAGACCATGTATATCACTAGTGAGTTTGGGAAGGTAATTGTCTTCCACTCTCATAGTTGAGCTCCTTAGAAGAATGTTAAATTAACCATTGAAAATTAATGTATTTATGAAAATTAAACTGTATGTGCTTGGCTTAATGTCCATAATGATCATTTAAAATAAATCGTAATTACTTTTCAGAAAATGTTAATAAGTTAAAGAAACGTTGCTGTAAAACTTTATAAAAAAAAAAAAAAAAAAAAAAAAAAGTGTGTTTGTGAGAGAGAGAGAGAGAGAGAGAGAGAGAGAGAGAGAGAGAGAGAGAATGAGAGAGAATGAGAGAGATGACCTGGGTCAGTTGCAGTAAACAGAGAATGCAGTGTAATATAATCTGTACTGTATATGTTCAGCAGGTAAGGATCGGTCACGCTGTACCCAAGCTACCCTTTTCACCTTTCCGTGCACCTCACAGAACAGTGTGTAAACCAGAGCAAGTTCTCAAATACCTGTTTACTGGCAAGCAGATGATTCTGCAGACATAATGCAGACGCTATGAAAGTTGAGCAAAGTGAAGTTTGGAAGAATGACAAGGCGCTATTGCTGGTACTGCACTGTGAAAGGTGCAAGATAGGTGCCAGTGTTTTGTCAGGTGCCACAGATCCTGCAGAATGCCAAACTCTGCTTCCATGGCAGGGAATCCAATCATGCTGAAAAAGCAACGTTCAACCTCAGATAGAGGTGAATAACAGGAGAGAGAGAAAATTCATGCAATAGCATTTCCCACTGTGATTAATTACCTCTAAAATCCTGTTATTGGACTGAAATCACTCGCTGGGACTGTGCACATTTTGCAATTCATAAATCACTCCTTGTTTTGTGTGTTACTCGGTTGTGATTTAACGCCATTTGGCCGCATTTATTTTTTCCGTTCCATGTTGAAGTGCTTAGGGGCTTAATATATTTTAAAAAAATTAGACCCTTCATGCGGCAGGTTCAGGCCGTGCATCTATGAGAATTTTTGTTTCAGCACCACTATCTAGTTCTTTCTTTTAATTTGGTGTGTGCCTTGCAATAATCTTCTGTCTTACTGAATAAGCTGCTGTCTTATTGAAGTCTTACTGATTTTTTTTTTTTTTTTTTTTGAAAAGCAGCAAGTAAGTTTACTATTTGTTCAGCTTTTGTTACCTCAGAGACAGGTGAATAGATGTGATGACTGATATAATAAATGTATTAAAAAAAAAAAAGCCTACAGCGTGTGTGTGTGTGTGTGTGTGTGTGTGTGTCTTTGTGTGTTTAGGTTTTAATTAAAGAAAACTGTAGAGAGACCATTTTAGGCATTAAAGACCTTTTAAAAGGAACATTTCAAATGTTTTCTTTGTTGACTTTTCCAGGACCCTGGCAAGTGCAGGAAAAGAACTCAAAGACAACTTCCTGAGAGCCCTGGCCGAGCGTGAAGAGGCCAACCGCAGTGGGAAAAATCATGTGAGTACATTATTACAGCACTGTGTTCCCTACCTAAAGGGGATTCCCCCTCAAAATATTTAGCCAATTCCATCAGGACAAGAACAAAATCTACACTGTGTTAAGCAGGGAATGGCTGAACGCACACATACACACACACACACACACACACACACACGCACATTTCTTTCAATCCCACATCACACCATTAGCCATAGCAGTTAAGTTTACACGCACAATTAAAAACTATCTTGCAGCAAAGATCAGAGAAAAGCCTTTTAGTCTGATTGCATGGTGGACATAAAATTCTGTTTGCAAATTTGCCACATCATTCAGTTTAATTACAGTAAACAGAGGCTTGAATTTTATGTGATGGGAAGGTTTATTTTCTCATGACTTTTTAGTCAGTGGTTCCTGTCAGAATTTTAATCAAATTATAAATGTTGAATTCTTTTATCGTTGCAGAAATAGTATAATCTATTAATACTGTTTGGTTTAATTGCTTCAGTAAGTCAATAGCACAGCCAGGAACATATATTGAGACAAGAAGTCTCAAGAAGCACTGAATACAATAAGCCCAAATCTAAAGTCCCCAGCTTTGCTCATAATGGTACTACATGGTACATCCAAAATAAATTCAGTAATCTTGTACAGTAGTACTCCAAAATAACCAATACAAGAAGTTCAGCAAAAGTCCACATGAAAACTATATTGGAAAATATATTTTCATTCTGTGAGTCAAGATATTCCATGCGATTAAAAAAAAAAAATTATGCTACTTCCAGTAAATGCAATTTATACAAAAAAAAAAAAGCATTAGTACAGGGGGGGAAAAAAGCAAATACTGGAGTATTGCGGTGAGGCATGAATGAAAGAAAAGCCACACCTGTTAGTGTCATTTAGTACATTTAGCTGTCTTTCAAGTGAAATAATTAACGATCCACCAAGTCAGCCACTGAGCATAGTGCTCATAGTTACCCTGCTGTTCCTGTTACTTTTTTGTTTTTGTTTTGTTTTTCATACTTCTCTATCACTCTCAGTGTGTCACATTGAATTCTATTGACGAAATCATAGATTTAATTATCTATTTCTTAAACACTAATTCCAAACCTAAATCCAGCTAAACCTTGTTCACTTTGGTCATCAATACATCTAAATTAATCATTAAACATGCGTAAGACTGCACACAATCATTTTTTCAAAATCCATCTATTATTAGGTTTAGATAGAGTTCTTACATTTAGAAATGATCATATATATGAAGAAGAGTATTAATATAAATATGTAATTTGAAACAGAGACAGAGCTGACACTGTTCTTGCTAGTCTGTCACAGGTTCGGGACTAAAATGACCCGTCTGTTGCTTTGAGCTCTTACACAGGGCTACGTGTTTATCATCACTGCCTGTCACATGCATCAGCTAGTGACAATATTACATGTTTTTAATGAAACAAGAGCCGTGCACCACGAGGGAAATGAATAAATGACGAACCGGAGACAGGTATACATATCCCCACAATTTGTCGGGTCTTACATGACCCCTTTGCAGTTGCAATTATAATATCACATGAGGTGCGACAGGCAAGTGTAGACAGAGTCCCTGACCAGATTTTTCCCCCAAAATGTTGATTCTGTAAACAATACTACACCACCACTTCAGTTTTAGCATTATAAGCCGGTGTTACCAAGGCTGGTATAAAAGACTCAGTTACAGCGTGTTCATTTACACAAATATTCAAAGAAACCACTGTAACACTGTAGAGTCCACAAAAAAAAAAAGCCGTGAATCAACCACTGTCTGGTATAGCACTTCCTGTGTTTAGAAATGAGGAGAAGAAAAACATCAGAACAAAACACTGTTGTATATTACCAACAATATTATGCCAGCATGACCCCCTTGACCCCTTTTTGCATTTTGTTCCCCCACTAAAGTGCTTCCTCTGATGAAAAATGGCATTTAGAAAAATGTTTATTTTTTCTTAGCTCCCTCCCATCCAACTCTATTTAAAATCAAACCAACATTCGAGCACGTAATACCACTCCCTAAGAATTTCTAACAAACGAGACAACATATATGCAAAGGTTCGAAAACATCTGCTCTGCATTCACATTATAGAGTGTTGTTTTTCTTGACAAAAATTGTATTACTTATATTTGTAAATATGTGTCATATGTGTCATTTTTCACATTTCCTACACACCTACGCAGATATACTGGCGCCAGCAGGCTTTAAATAATGTAAATTGAGCAGATCAGTCAGACATGATTATAGAAGAAAGGCCGAATTATCCCCACAGCTCTCATTTTCTGTGTTGGTATTCTTCCTTAACATCCTACCTTAATAATGTAAGGATTGTACCTCCTTTAGACCGGATAAAAATAGTGCCCTCTCTGAATCACATTACAAAAAAGAATCACATTACAAAAAAAAAGGTTAATCTTTGATGAAGCAGAATATTAAGACCACCCACTTGTGTAAACTATACTGTAAAGAAGTCTATCTGAGCCCTGAGGATTGCCTGATCAAACATGTTCTCTCAGCACATAACACAGTCCTGTTCACTATCACTAACATGCTGTGTGAATGATTAACCTTTCCATTTGTGAGAACAGCAGTGTAATGTATGGTGTACGCTGCTAAATCATTAAAAGCAATCTCCTCACACAAATCCTTTGCAACACTTCAGAAGACCACACAGCATTTAAACACATACTCTCTTTTATGTCTCCTCTCATTTGGAGCACAACCCGCCTATTTCATAATAGAACTGAGTCAGATAAATGACTTGTTAATAATCTGTGACAGCTTTAAAAATAGTAATAAAACTGTTTGTTTGTCTAGCCTACAGGCAAGACCTGAAACACTGATCCCATCCAAAAAAAATTAAACAATAGAGGCTACGAAAGCGCTAGTGTCATTACGTGTCATTGCCAGCATCCTTCAGAACAGGGTGTGTTGGAGGGAACGACTCGACCCTTCCAAGCCTTTTTTTTTACGTTATCTGTGCCATCAGCTGAGCTCATAAAGCCTTGAGCTCGGACGCATTGTGCTTCTCCTCCCCCGGCCCTGTTGCGAAAGTCGCACCATTGCCAAAAGTCACACACAAACAAAAGGTGCACCTGGGCAGCTTTGGCATTATTTACTCTGGGTAAGAAGTTAAGTTTATCAAATCCAGGTCACACCTGTGCTAAGGTGCCTCAGGGGCTCTTTTGTTTCGGAGGTACGCATTTGAAACCGAAGGTGTTCTAACCCCCACCTCACCCTTCACCGCACACCACCCTCCTATTTGTTTTTTTTTTCCTCTTCTCTTTAGCAAGTGATATGATGATGTCAGAAATGATGCTTTCAGCATTTTCTTTCAGCAAAGTTTAAAGGAAGTGTTCCAGCATGGTCTCAGGATTCATACGAGCTGCCTGAAAGTCAGCTTAGGATGCCTGTAGCTTCTTTTAACAGATTTATACTCATGAAATCAAATGAAACTGCTCAAACTTTACAGAATTCCTCTGAATTATGAGGGTCAGGAATTCAGTATTCCATTTCTCTTTATTCCATACGTCTATTTATTAACACGTCTCTCTGAGTCCAGATTTGAAGTCTACTGGACAACCACGTCCATACATTCCATGTGTAGCTGTTTTAAAACCACAAAGCTCCTAAAAATTTATGTTCAAAATGTCAGCACAACATAAATACTGCACACATATGGTTGTTAGAATTTAATACTGTGTCAGGACTTAAAACAGTAACACCCACAGTATAGTGGCTGGCGTGGAGGATTTCATCTCTGAACATATTGTTAGCAAATGTGCTTAAGACCTTTTTATCTTGTTTAAGATTTTTCTTGCAGTTAAGACAAAAAAAATAATAATTTAAGAAATATTTTTCCACAGAGCTTGCAATAATTATCCAGATCCTGTGGTGTCTCAGTTGCCTTTTGTTCTCGCTAATTAACAATAAAACCAATATATAACCCCAGAGCTGATAATGTCCTATCGACCAGTACGAGTTACTAATAATCTTCTAATTATTTGTAGACATTGTTCCCTTAAGGTAAATATTACCATGGTAATTAAGTTAGATAGGACACTTACTTTTCTCAGCTTGTGAAGGTGTTTTTATTTGATATGTGATTAAACTTTCATTAGCATGCAAAGGAATGACTGATTTCTTCTTTACACTAATTCTCAAAGATTTTTGTTTTGTTGACTTTGTTATAATATATCCATTATGAATGTATTGCCACAAATATATTATTTTTGTCTGAATGCCTTGCCTGAATATTAACTGAATTTTACCTGTTATTCCAATGGGACTTCCTGTACAAAGCAGGTGCTTGTCTTTGGTCTGTGGACCCAGCATGGTGTATATTGATAAGCCATGATCACATATAGATAATAAGGTGGTCAGTCATGCAGTCCAAAGACCACATTTAGTATAGAAATGAGAGTGGAATTCCCAGCCAGATCAGTTTACAGTCAGTGTGTGAGTCGGTCAGTCGTCCCTTTGTCCCCGTCATGGCCAGTAAAATAACAATAGCATGTTGGTTTCAAAGCACTTGACCAAAGGTGAAAGCACCTTCGAAAAAGAGTCGTACAGAGCTATCATGTGACCCTGCCTTGAAAGCTATACAAAGGATTGGGGGTCAGTTTTTGACCCCCCAGTTTAGCCTCATTCAAAGAGTGGACAAAGATATCTTTTTGTAAGAGGTGTAAAAATGTGAATATTTTCAAGATCTTCTATAAAATGTCCTCAGGGTTTCATGGAATCAATTTTTGTCTTTTTTCGCAAACACCATCAGCTCCCAATAAGGTATTTTTTTTTTTTGGCTTTCCTTTTGGAAGTCGTCAGAGATAATTCCAAATTGAAAGATCTTAATTAAAACACACAGTTCCAAATCCATGATCTGAAATTGAGCTCCGTTCTTTGAGGAAATAAATAAATCACAAGAGGTTAAACTCATTTGAGCCTTCTGGATGCATACAAGGACCTTTCAAACCATTTCCTATGGCTGGTGCTTAGATGCGTTATGGAAGAAATCAAAAATAATTTCACAACTATCACTCTGTTGTGACACGTTTGATGTTTTAAAACACAATGAAGGCAGATCCCATTTCTCCATTTTTTTTTCCCTGCAGCTATTTGAGATGATTGGCCCCAGTTGGAAGAAGCAGCTGCCATTAATGAATAGCTCGGTTCCCGCACCATACCCACCAAATGTGACACTCATGAAATGAGTGCTATAACAGATGTAATAGATGCAAGGTGCAGTTGCGTGATCTTGGCCCAGGATTTATGCAAAAAAAAGCTGCTAAAATCAAGCCAGACAGACTCTGGACATTGTAGTATGATCTGAACATTGATAAAATTATGGTAAAAGCATGGAAGAGATCCTGTTTAATGGTTATTTCTAATGGACAGCTGTGACCTTTCCCTAAAATCATCAAAAAAAGATTGAGCATAGCCTGATCTATTTTTATTCAACACATTTTCAGGCGGAGAGGAGTATAATATGCCTTATCTGGATTAACTCAGTGAGAGGTACAACTTCCTGATAAGCTCTGTCAAAAAAGAAAAGACAGTTTCCAGTCTTCTGGGCATTTGTGTATTTTAAAGCAAGATTAGTTGGAACAGTATTTTCATGGCATTTTCATGACCACACCCTTTTAGAATACTGGTAGGACATTTGAGGATAGAACGCTTAGGTGGGTTGGACTGTTTTGATGTTGCAGTACAAGTAAAGGTCTCTTTATCTAGTAATAACTCAGATATACTAGACATACTAGGCCAAAAATATGTGGACACCTCATGGTCACACGCATATGTGGGTCATGCCCACAAAGATGGAAGCACAGACTTTTCTAGAATATCTGTGTGTGCTGTAGCCTTAAGAATTTTCTTCATTGGAATTAAGACGTCCAAGCAGGACAGTGCTCCTGTGCACAAAGCAAGCTCCATGAAGACATTTTCCAATGTTGTAGTAAAAGACCTTAACAGCCTGCTCTGAATCCCACTGAACACCACTGTGCAGCCTAGGCCTCCTCACCCAACATCAGTACCTGTTTGCACTCATGCTTTTGTGGCTGAATGAACACAAATACCCACAGCCACAGTCTCAAAAGCCAGTGGAAAGCCTTCTCAGAAAACTGGAGGTTATTATAACGCAGTATAAGGATGGCATGATATATTCATTAAAATAATGATTGCTGATGCAAACATTAATACCAAGCAATGATTTAATGGAATTTTCATGTCAGGAATAAACAAATATTTTCTCTTACAACATAGAATCTTTGCTTTGAACCCAAACAGCTGTGAAAATCAATAAATACACGGTATCTGCTAAGGATGGTCCCTGTTTGCACCTTTCAAATACCAACTGCATCATAGGTTTTGATAGGTTCAGTGTGCACCTGTTTTTTCACTGCATCTATGGAATTCCATCTTATCCACTTTCCAAGATCATGATATTATGATAGCAACTCCCACCTACAGGCCTCATTTTTCAGCATGACATACGACATGTGTTCATGTACGTGTAAGGAACCGTTTAACCTCTGCTCCCTGAAGGATTTCTGGCTCTTCTTTCTAAGGAATGTACACCTGCTCCATAACAGCCGGCAATACGATTTTCAGGCATTTATGTCAAAACCTTTGGTATATATTAGATTTTGTAATTTCACCTGAGGTTGGCCGAAATCGTTACTTCCTGGACAGCTTAGATAGTTATATGAATCATTTAGACGAGAGCATTCGTCTTAATTTTCTAATCAACTCTGAAGTTTATACATTTCATCATGAGTGATATCACATCTTTGTGACTATAGAGTTATGGCTGGAACTCTCACGTGAACCCCTGTTGTTGGTCAAGGCTGACTATCCAACTGGGAAATGCAATTACACTCGAGCAGGCTTAGAAGCCCATGGAGCACATTCTTTGGAATCCTCTTTGTTTTGTCACCACACAGTGGCCTGCACAGATGTGTATTATTTCACCTGAGTAAATACTGTACAGCATTTCTCCCACATAGGTCTGAACATGTCTTCGATGAGAGAGTCTTTTTTCCCCCCTCTCTGGGTCTCATTCACTCCATTATACTTTACTCTCTCTCGCTTTAATCTCACACCTCTGAATCTCTGAACTTTTAATCTTGTTAGAGCTGAAGGAACCTCTTTGGTATGCATATCTGTTCATTATTGTGAACTGTGTGAGGACACTTCCTGGTGAATTATTGTCGTAGTTTAATGTATGCACCACTGAACTTACCTCATTGTATAAATTGTGATTTAAAAGGATATGGCATGCCAAATTCCTCACATAGCTCCATCTCATTGTAATGCATGATTACAGGTGCATAGTTCAACTTCAAGATTTATGCATCTGCTAGAAAGTCGGATAGTATAAAATGAATCACTTTACCCTGAGATCTTGTGCTTCAAATCTCAGGTATTCACAGTTAAATATGATTTCTTCCACACAAATCACAACTGTTTATGTAAATGTAGTATCCCACACATCATACCTTATTTTCTGAGGTCTCCAATTGGGTCTGTTTCCAAAAAGTGTGCAAGGTTTTGATTTGGTTGAAAACAGATTCCACACAAATTGTGAACTGGTTGTAATGTGAAGCAGCCATCATAACTCAGGCATGACTGATGAAATGAAAATATTCCGATTTTATCTTAAACCTTTTAAAGTCATACTTTGAGACAGTTGTGATTTAATTGCGGGTCATCTAAGACTTTATGGTTCTTACATCAAGTCTGTCACTGAGATGTGTAATGAAAGTGTATTATCAAAAGTCTTTTGATATCTAGGCTTGCACTGTGTTGGGAAAAGTAGCGCTCAAATCTCATTAAAAAAATCGTTGAGAGATTGTAGTGAAACTAGCCAATATCCTCCACATGTTCTTAAAAGTCAAAACGTCATCACTCTCCTTATCAGCTTCCTGCACCCAGCCACCATCTGGCTGAGCTGATATTGCTGCTTCGTGATGTAAAAGTGCTCCATCTTGTTTAGCTTCACCTCCTGACAAACAAAATCTGCTCATCTTTTTAGTCAGAGGAAGGCCTGGTATCTGTCAGTGCAAACTGACAGCAGCGATAAAAACATTTCCGTAGAATAAGCACAGGCTCAGCTTCGGCCTAAGTGCCACTGCACCTGATGTTAAGTTCATGTTCTGTGCTGAAATAAAAATAAATTTAGTAAATATTTATCTCTGTTCTGCTTCTGGTGTATCAACATTAGAACAATGTGAGGGCATACAAGAAGTCTAGTTCATTAGAGTCTTGCAGTTCATTTGTTTAGCAGGACAACGAAGAAGTGGTCTCAAGCAAAACATGCAGAAACTCTAATGACTGAGAGTCACTTAGTTTGATGTAAAACTGATTAAGTCTTAAGGATGGCTACGATCACAAACTACTTCCTAATTTAAACCTATTTTGAATGGGCTTATATTTTTATGCTACTCTGTGATCTTACCTACTAGGAAGAGAAAAAAGAGATCTGTCCAGGATTTAATTCTAGGCTATTACGGCATATGCTATGGCCAGGAAAGTGTTGTAAAAACACTGACCCTTCAGGCTCACAGCACACCAGCACAACTACCCTTGGGTCTCATTGGCAGTCTGAGGGGAGCTTCTTACAGGAGTCACAGGCCAACCTAAACAGTGTCATGTTTGAACACCTATTTCCACTGGGAAGGAGGAAAAAAGAACTGCAGCGCGTTAATCAGAATCTCACAAACAAGCAGGCCTTTGATAACAGCCAATGCTGTCCATTTATCTTTCTTCTCTGAAGGGTGTGCTGGCTTATGTCACCCACTTTGATCCTGCTTTTCTGGAACATGATGTCGGATATATCTCCTCTGCAGTTCTGCCTCCAATAACAGACCTTTAGTTTGGAATCCATTGCAAAATCTACTTGAGTAATTTTAAGCCCTTATACTTCCCACTTTAGGCACAGCTTTTCAAAATGTTAGAACTTTTTTTTTTCTCTCTTTTTTTTGTTGTTGGAGTAACAGGTTTATATTTGTGGCCGTAACCAAAAAACAATTAAACTCAGCAGCTGCAAAGACTTCGTACAAAAATGTTTTCCCAGGCCTCTCTCAGTGATGCCTTGCCATGACTTTGTAGGAGTTTCCAGAAGTTTCTGAAGTTTTTTTTTTTGAACACTTTTCCCTTTAATGTTTCGATCTAACTCCTTTAGCTTCATTTGACTGGACAAGATATTTCTGCAGACAGCATTGCATACATCCTCTTTTTCTTATCATATCATATTATATGACTAAGGAGATACATATCTAGTACTAAGTATCAGGATTAAGGTTGATACATAGCCATCAAGATCACAGTGTACTTCTTCGGAGCAATAATCCTGCCAGAACTTCTTCTTGGATCAGAGGCATGGACACTGCTCAAGTCAGACGGAACAAGCTTTAGCAAATGCAATGTTTACGACAAACCACAGAAGTTTCCTTCCTTCTTTAAATCAAGAAAGCCCCCAGACTATGATGTAAACAGCAACCTATGATTGCTGGCAGGAAGACAGGGATTTTGATGTTTTAGCCAGATTTGCCAGCCAGCTACCATATAGGCTTCTCTGGCAGCCAACATAGTGGAAAGTGCAGCAATGAGCACCAAAAAAGTGATTGTTCATTTACACCAGGAATGTCACCCTTCATCACCAAGCATGGAGAATTACTGAAATCTAGGTGCGCCCACAGCAACATCCAGCTTCCTAGATAAAGTGAAGCTGCAATACTATATATACAATGATAGTGCAATAATATTTGACTTGGTTCTGGTGGAGGCTACTAATAGCAAAAAAAAATAGGTATCATTAAGGTTCTGTGGAATTATGAGTCACAGTGCTTTGAATCCATAGAGGAAGAGGGTAACTTAAGCATTTACTTAGCAGGGTGACTTGCACTGACTTTGATTACAGTCCCTTTAAGGAATGTTTAGCCTGAGTGTACAAACTTCCATAAGCACTTTCAACACCTGGTTCCACAAATTAGCCAGCCTTATGAGCCCAAGGCCTGAGCTAATTACCTAATTCAAAAACTGCAATGACACAAATGCTTTAGCATACTTATTTTTCAAACACTTAGCCCCTAATGATATGTGTCTTAGACCCAAAGTTAATCCTGTTATTTAGATTACAGACGGTGTAGTAAATGATGCAATGTCCATTCAGGCAGCTTGAGTTTAAAGATAAATACCTCTGACTTAAGAGGACATGTCCTGCTGATTTAAGACATGGAGAAGACAATGAGTATACCGCTAGCCCAGCAGAGTCTCATTAGTGCAGGTCCTGAATTAGCAAAACTTCCTGTTTAACACATGTTTAGCACCAGGCACCTCATAGTGTATAAATGAAGAAGCCCATGGTGTTTGAGAGCCAAGCTTAAACAAGTGAGCCACTTGGGCTTGCTTCCTTTCCGGTCACACATATAGCTGCCACTTATCCGGATCGACTGCAGAGCCTCCACTGGCTAGACTCAATGATCAAAAAAAACTTTACTAAAAAAAAAGTCTGACTCGCAAAGGAAAATTTATGAATAGCTTTCAAATTATAGGGAGACTGAAAAATCTCTGGTTAGTGTCAGTGCACTGGTCATTACAGTCTTTCAGTACTTAATAGCTACAGGTGGGACCTGTTAAGGAATGAGCTCTGTAGGAGTTAACCCTTATTATCACTGCACATCAATGATGTAGCATTAGCCTGTATTTTAACCACTTACTTTATGTACAGCTACTGTAAATGAAACTATTTGTCACAAACACAGTTACCTCACTAGATGTCAGGCCATTTAACATAATGTGTCAGGGTGTGTAAATATATATATATATATATATATATATATATATATATATATATATATATATATATATATATATATATATATATATATATAGTGTATTTTGGGGAGTGTGTGTGTGTGTTTGGTGTTTGTACAGTCCACCAGCTGTTTGCAGTTAATGTACTCTAAGAGCTCCCTATGAAGCAGGGTTTAAAATTGATAGGATGTTATATGTTTCAGTAATGGTTTTACAACATGCTGTTCTTGATGTTTACATTTTTAGTGCTCACTGTAAAGAACCTCTACAATTTCTATAACATTCTGTGTTCAAACCAGTATAATACTTTATATGTAGTTCATAGTACCATACTGTAGGAATTCTGTGAGAATAATGACAGATTATAGTGTATCAAAGGATCTTACTGTGTCACTACTGTAACTCTATGATAGCTAGATTGTAATAATAGAGTAAAGCATACATTATCATTAGCGATATTGTAAAATTTTCCTGACCAAACAGTCAGCTTCCGATATTTTAGGGAAGCAGGTCAAATGCAACATGTTTAATTACAAAGGCAAAGCTAGGTAGTGCTAGGTGATGTTAGCCTAGCTGGGGATTACTAGCTAGCCTGATAATTTAAATAGACAGTAGTTTCTTATTATTATGAAAGTTGATGTAATATGTCTGGAGTTCCCAAACTTTTTGAGTAAACAAACCAAGCTAGACATTATTAATGAACCCTAAGCCTTGACCACATACATTTTTTATTCCAGATTTATAATTTAGGACTTGTAAATCCATATGTAATAAATGTTTTACGTATTTTTGAGTTTGTGTTCTTGACTTTGGTTGTTCCACCAAGCAGAGAAACTAGTGAAATTAAATGGAAGGAAAGATTTGTCCATTTTATTGCTGAATTCCGTATCTAGTGCAGCATAGCACAAACCCTCCTAAATTAAATGTGATTTTTTTATGTGACACACAAAACAAATATGTTAAAGTGTGTAAATCAAGTATGGCCCAATGTGGGGGTCCCTAGTTTGGGAATCCTTGTCTTATGTTATATTATGTGAATTGAAATTAAATAATATTTTATTTGTTTAGTGGTTTGTCTGTTTTTTTTTGTTTGTTTGTTTATGTATTTTGACACTCAAGAAAGATATTAGATATAAAAAGATCTATACAATAGACTGAGAACTTAATTTTTTGTGCAACTCACACTATTATTTACATATTTTGCTTAGATTTTTAGTTTTGCATATAATAATTACATTACAAATCAGATTGAGGGATTGTAATTGCTACACATGCAGAAAAGTTAAAGGGCTTTCCTCAATAACACCAATAATTAGTTGCACACAGCTGAATTCCACCACGTGTTCATGGCTAGAAATGAGCCAAACGCTCCTGGAAGGAGAGGGTCTTAATCTAACTCTGCTAATCCTACAGGAACTCTCTGTGTACATTTAGTCTGGATGTAACAAACAAATTCTGCTTACAAATAATTTTCAAAACATATCAACAGGAAGAGGAAGTATCGAAAAGCGCTGTAACCAGAGCATAATGTGTATATGAAGATTTCCTTTAAAATAGCCAGTATTAGGGAACATCCATGCAGCCACTTCCAGATGTGTTGCATAAGGCTGGGGTATCACACAATTGCCCCCATAATTCTGTCCCCTGTATTTCTTAGTATAGCAGAAAACTGTTGTCATTTATGATTGTCATTGATAAATTATATTGTTGCAATTCATCAGCCTAGTATTAAATATGAACGATTTGAGTAAACACATAAAAACATGCTTTTATGCCAGGATTAACAGTCAGGTTGCGAAAAGCCACTATCTACTTCCACTAACTCACTACCAAACCCTCATTTAGGCTAATAAGAGGAAGGCTAGGATTTTTTTCTTCTCTCAAATAAAAAGATTTCAAAACCGTGCCAGTTCAAATAGATAGAGTGATTAGTGATTTAAGGAGAGACACTGAGAAAAAGCACTGTTTGAAAATGATAGTATAAACCTTAGAATTAGACATTTACTTGAAGATACAGTGCTTTTATATGTTTTGGCAGAGCATCTTTTAACACAACACAAAACAGATTGTCTAATATCCATAAAACTGTCTGTTATTTTTGACTTAATGTTCATATAAAAATTAAGTGGCTGTTTATTGCTGTTATTAAAACCCCATTTTAACCCATTTTGCATATCAGTATATGTACCAATTCTTTCACATGCCTAAGAATAATCAGCTCTCCCACAAAACTGTGTGCAGAGACACCGCTTTCTGACACATTTCCTCTGCCTGACAGAACACTAACAAATATTTGTTTTTAAGCTAATATCTGATCTATTGTGTTTTCATTCATTTCAAAATCCCTAGCTGTAGCACAGTACAACATTCAAAGTTTATCTTCCAGCTCAGGCTTGATTGTGTTATACAGTCGCTGGTTGTGAAATCCTGCCTGAAATTTGTGAGGTTAGCTCTGGTTCCTGCATTAAAACTCGTAAAATTTTACTTATATCTTCATTACAGTGTTGACTTAAAAATCCCACTTCACTCATCATGCATGACGAAACCTGAATAATATTCATGGTTGTTTGTTGTTAAAAGTCATTTCCACTCTGTAGATTTTCTCATGTTGAATGAAGCAATGTTTTCAATTCTAAATATAGAGCAAACTTGTCTTCCTATTTAAGCCTATTGTACGCTTCAAAGGTCTAATCATATCCTCATTTCCTCGCTGTGTATATTTTTGTATCCTTAACCTTTAATTACAAAAGTAAGAATCAATCGTTAACAAGTCTTTCATTTGTTAAATAGTTTTTGACCACTGAAATGATCATCTGTATTTAGAATCCAATAAAATGTTACCACATTTGCAAGTGCTTATGTGAATGAACGCCATGCTAGCATCGTTTTTCTATTTTTCCTTTTTTTAATCAGACAGATTGTCAGACAGTTTGTTTGGGGGGCGGATTCATCTGAATGTTGTATGCGAGGTTCAGGAGATGTGGAACAAATATTATGATCCAACACTATAGCACCAACTTTAATTCAATATAGGAAGCAGGCATGCAGTTCTTGCCAAAATTTGTGTTTCTCCACATTATAGTCTTTTCTTTTTTTTCAATAATAGGAAGTAGAAGAAACCTATAATAACGCACACAAGGCTCCATAACTTTGGGCTGTTTGGATTCATAACAAGAGTATTATCCATTTAGTTCTTGTTGCACATAGGAGATGTGCCTTTGTGTGGTTACAAGCCAGCTGCAAATATTGACCCTCAATTATCTTGTGCGTACTTTATAACACAGAAGGTTAGCTAGTATAAACATTCATTACAACACATTTATAATCTGGTGGGTTTGGGGTGTGGTACTAGTAAAGCACTAGTGCTTAAATATGTCTGGCACATATCCATAAAGTAAGTGTGTGTGTGTGTGTGTGTGTGTGTGTGTGTGTGTGTGTGGGTGTGTGTGTGTGTGCGTGTGTGTGTGTGTGTTTGCAAAATTTACTGCAGTCAATTATGGCCCCATCACTCCAGCACAAAAGGAGAAAGTACTTTTTATCCTTTGTTCTGAGCGTTACCTTTATTAGTTAACCATTTAACTTTCACCGTATTTTTTAGTTATCCATCATAGTATTATTTAGTAACTGTTATGATTTTATATTTAAGTACCGTGAACCTAATGTAAAAGAATGTAGAGGTATTTAAGGGAGGGAGGTATTTAAGCCTGGACCAGCCAGCAGGTCCTGGTTAAAGTTATCTTATTTAAACACTATTGTTCAATACACAGTGGCATATCAGGAACTGGGCTGTACGTATGTACATATCTACACAATATGTACATTGTGTCACTACAAACGTAGATAACAGATTAGTCACTGGGCGCTGCTCTGCAAACTTACTTTGTAACTCCTTTGTAACTTAGCATGTCACCCAGAGTGTATGTAAATAATTTATCCATAAAATCTAACCATCACAATGTTAGTTGTTTTCAGAAAGATATCCCTCCATAATTATATTTTTAAGTGTGTTGGTGCAAAAAATGGACATATGTAAGAACAGGGTCAGAAAATTTGATGCTTGACATGAGTGTGTAGAATGTGTTTTCTTTTAGCTTTTTGATCAACTTGTTAAGATCACAATGATGTAAACATCCAAGGGTGGAAATTACTCTCCACCCAGTGCTTTGAAGACACGCATCCTCCCCTTTTCCTGTTTTTTTTTTAAACCAATGATTATAGCAAGAGCCCTGCATATTTAAAAGATAAGTTAAAGAATCATGGTTTTTCATCAGATGCTGAGTATCTAAATAGTGATATGTTTTGTATCTCTCACAGATTAAAGGGACAATTGTCATAATCTTTGCTTGGATTCAGGAAATTCTTACAATCTGAATGTATTTTCCAGTGCAAGGCTATGAATATTATTGCATTTAAATAATGCCTGTATATTAGTCTGTGAATACTGTAATTATATAGGACTCAAACTCTGGCATAGCTTGTAATAATCTTGGCGTATAGGCAAATTTACTATACCTGAACACTGGTCCACATGGTTACAAGCTCAGCATTCCCTAAATGAATCTGTGTGGGCAGATGAAAAGCATTCTTTGAATACAGTAAACAACACAATTTTGAAACCTATGTCATCACAATTGTGTAATTTACTAAAGATAACGTCAAAGATGGAGTTGAATCACATAGCTTGATTTTGAATGGGTTTTTATCTATATACTGTATCATTGGTGAGGTTATGATATAAAGGTAACCAGAAGACTTAAGAATAACTTGCAAGGTTTGTGTTTTGTGGCAAGGAAAAATCTTTCTTCACACTCTGGTGGTTTCTGAGTAGCCATGCAGATAAATCGTGAGGAAATGGTGGAATTAGATCATTCTCTTTAGTGTAATAGAAGCAAAACCTGGTTAGCCTTGTTCCAAAAACGTGGGAGAGAAGATAATTCCTTCTCAAGGGTTTTTGGTTTTTGATTGGTGTTCTCAGAGACATATAGCAGAAACACAACACCATCCACCACCACCTCTACCACCTCACCCCCTATTGTGAATGCAGCGTGCACCTGTGCGGCCTTCTTTTGACATCTCTTGTGACATTTCGCAATCACACTTCTTTTGATCAAAGTGGCCATGAATCGTCTCTAGCAGAGATATTAGATCTCACAAGATAGACTTTGGTGGTTTTTTCTTGCACCTTGTCAGCATCTCTGAGAACAATGAGCCGACCACTGTTACGCAAGATGGATGAAATGGCAGCGGAATCCATGCTGTGTAAACATACATGGGTGCTTAAGATCTGCTCACTTTCTTTCTCTCCCTCACTCTCTCTCCCTCTCTCTTTCTCTGTCTGTCTCTTCTTTCTCTCTCTCTGATGTGCTGGACCACCTGGCAGTGCTGGCTCTCAATGAGAACCAATGAGCATGTTTAAACTCAGCTCAACTCCAGATAAAAAGCAGGGCTAATTACACAGCAGCCTGAGTAGTCCTGCTAATTCCACTGATCGCTGAGAAAGGCCTTTAGCACCATTCCAAGTAAATGGATGAAGAATAGAACTCAAAGCCTAAGTCAGTAGGGCAGAAGGAAAGAGAACACTGTCCCAAAATTCCAGTGTTCACAGGGGCAGGAATGTTATCACAGCACATTTGGGACTGTCCCTCCTAATTACAGGAGGCTTGGTCTGTTCAGGCCAGAGGCACTGTGTAATTATCGTGATTGCAATGCATTAGGATATATTAGACTGCTTTTTTATCAGAACATAGGCTTACAAAGTATATATTTGAAAATCCATGCCATTCTAATGACCTTGAGACATTAGCCATAATATTTCAGTATAATAGTAATTATCCAACATATCAGGTTTTATTTTGAATTAATACAACCATGTTTTGTTAGAGGTTTGGCTAAGCTAATCATTTCACAGCTTTCACGGCTCACATATATGTTCTGACAGCTTAAGTGTAACAAAAAATGTCAACGCAATAGGAAATGGTGCAGACGATGCAGAAATTTCTACCATATCTCTTCAGTCTGGCTAAAATAAATTAAACTGCCTCTGTTTATTACTGTTGGTAGAAAACCTGTTCTCGGTTGCTCATTCTTTTTCTCACTCCCTCTCTCTCTCTCTCTCTCTCTCTCTCTCTCTCTCTGTCTCTCTCTCTCTCTCTATCTGTGGTTGAGAATAATGAAAGGAATGTCAAAGGGAGTCACCCGATGTGCCGTCCAGCTGCAGCAAACCCCAAGCTGCACTTTTTAAGTTAGCAAGGCACCCATTCTTTGAGACTTTTTTTTTTTTATTACTCCCAATGAATACCTATGTGCCACATTTATTTGCCCCTTACTCAATTTAAAACATCCCTCTTAAATAACAGGAAGGGAGTACACTGCAAAATAAAGTTGGATGTGGCAGACCTTTTATGTCTGACCAAGGAATTTGAGAAGGTTGATTTTCACATAAACCTTCCTCATTCATTCAGGCCGGTTGTTGTGGGTGGTTGTAACCATAGGATGTTATGTTTTAGTAGCAAGTGATTCACTTGTTGCCGGATATCTGTAATGCTGGATTTGACTGCGGTAAGAACTTCATTTTCAACTCTTCATTTAAAAAAAAAAAATATTGCAGTCACTCAACAGATGTTCCAAACTAAAAACAAAAAGGAAATCCTGAAGTGTCATTCTTAACTGCTGGCTTTATTTCAATAATGAAAGCTGTAGTTTACTCAAACTCAGGTTGGATTTCCTGGCTGTAAATGAGCAAGCGTACTCAATGGTCCAAAGCATCCTATGCAAAATCATGGCAGGTAATAATGAATAAACGCAATGTGTAAGGCACACAATTGCCTTCACAAGCCTTCCCATCTTGATAAAATGCTCTTGACAAATCCCAGTGCTCAGGTGCAGCTCAAGTGCACCTGCAGAAGCAAGGATGTAGTTCGTGTAGGCTTTCAGCCTTTTGTTAATCTCTTAGATGGGAATAAAAAAGATTCTGCCCCTTGAATCTGATAAATCTTCTGAGAAATTAATTGTTTTGCAATCGAGCAACTGCGAGAACAAAGAGAGCATTCTTTGAATTCATATTTGTGAGCATAGGTTCCTTTAAAAGAGGATACAATGAATGAAGCAGTTCTGCATCAAGTTTACATCAATGATTAGTAATGCTACTACAATTAGCTATTTTTAATGGATGATCACTCATACCCTTAGGGGAGTATCTGGTTTAAATTACTTGTTAAAAGTGCTGATGATTTCCCGGTGGCCTTCACCTTTACACACTCATGTTGATGAGGAGTTGAAGTTTTTTCAAGTTTTGACATGGAGCAGCTCTGCATGTTTTATTCAGGCCTGGTTAACCTCAGCTTTGCTTTGCTTTGCATTACACTCCTGTGCAGATGGTGAACACTTCTAATAATGACAATGTCATTTCCTTCTCTAACCCAGAAACCTTCATTACTTTGCACAAATGTCCAGGTTCATGTCAGGAAGCCCAACACAATTCCGGAAACTTGGGATGCTCCGTCATAGCAGGGTGTGTAAAGTTAAACATTGTGGCAAGGAGAGCTTCTCAGGTTTTTGTGAACTGAGACACCAGTGGTGAAGAGACACCGTTGAGCACATCCTGCCTGACGAACACAGAAGACATAAAGATACATCTCCTTACTGTTGTACTGTATGTGTGGCAATCCCATAGTGTAAAAATCTACAGTGACTCAGAAGCATAAAAAGGTTATGACTTGGAAAAAAAAGGTAAAATAGATGATCCTGCAATCCATGTATGTCATTCTTTGGAAAAGTCTCTAGCAGATTCACAAATTTGGAAGTCCTTTTGTCTCCTAAGAGCTGAAGTACTCAGCACATGTCTGAGCTAAACTTAAAATTTTCTTTCCCATAAGCAATTTGCAAGCCAAACGTATGTGGAAATAGAAAGCCATGTCTATGTTTGGTTGAATTAGTGTAGGAGATCTAGGCTTGACTGATTTGTGTTTTTGTCATTGGTACCTAAGGTTTTGACTCTATAATTCTTGATATAATTCAGTAATATATGTTTTTCAAGGATTTCATATGTGTATTTCAAGACATTTTTATTTTCTTCTTGGTGGAAGTTATTTCAATTTTCGGCTGGGAAAATATATCCTGTATTTTCCACCTTACTTTCTGATTTCAGTTACTGTTTGATTAGACTCTTAAAAGGTAGAGGTTATAATGTTTATATGTCTAATATTGACTGTAATAAAATCAAGATAATCAAGATAGTCAGATTATTTGAATATGCTGTTTGGCTTCACCACAAGTTCTACATGTTTCAACCCCCTTTCGCTGGTAAACTGGTGTTGGTTGGCTGGTAGTTGCACACTGGAACATGATAGGCTTGTATAATTTATAATGCTCAATATTAAATCACATTTTCCAACAAGGTTTTCAGCTCCCTCATGTTTCATAGAACATTGCCTCAACGTAATGCATTGATCATTTTTGCACATGCATGTTTAATATTTTTAATCATTATTAGTTTAAGGTGACTTTGTGATGAATAGATATTAATAGTAGTAAGAAAACCTGCCTTAATCTATAACTGTAGCTAATTCATTACCTATTTATGCTTCCCTATATTCTTCTCTGGGCCAAGATAGCCAGGCTTACTCTGTTATTCAGGTTTCATTTTAAATCCCAAGGCTGTTTTAAACGTTAAAAGGTGCTTTCTTTACCCTACTTTTGCCACTCACCCAAGTTTGTTAGAAACTAAGGGGTTTTACTTGGCAAGTCTGTGCATCAGGTAAAATGGCAAAAATGTACTTCTACTTTGGCAATACCTTCTCATCCTCCTCCTTTTTTTCTTCCTCCTGCTTGTTATGGGTTGAGAAAACAGCAGATGGCTTATTAGTTTGTCCATCCCACAGTGCACCCACCTCATGGGGCCTCACAGATCCCACTTCTTGCTCAGGGATAGTGATCAAATGGATATGTAGCTCTTTTCATTTGTAGTCAGCAATCACCCGCTTGCACTGAAACTAGTTTTATTTACAGAGAACCCAGCACTGAGTGCACTTAGCATGGAATACGATGTTGCAACAATCTTTTATGGTGCAGCAGATCTGAAGTGACTTCATTTCTTTCCATTATTTCCATATGGCAAAATGTGGAGCTGCTCTTTCCTTTGCTCCCAATGCGCTGTGGTTTTAAGATCTGTTAGCCACATACAGGTTTTTACAGGGCTGTCCTTATGCTTTCCTGATTGAGCTGGAAGGAAGAGACATTACCCAGAGCTGTCATGGAAGCAATCTAAGAAAAAAAATGAAGGTATAAAGAGGTTTGTGAAGGTTACAGATCTAAACCTTAAACCTTAAAAAAATGAAACACAAAGCTAGAGAGCATTTCTGATTTTCAGTGCCTTTTAATTTGATGTATGTGGGTTCGCAAAACCATTTATTTTGTGGTTGGAGCTCTGCTGGCGATTTGCAAAAAAAAGAAAACAAGGCCCAAACACAGTCTGCTCTGAGCTGTATGCCAGGCTGATTGAACAACTCATCTACAGCTACAGTTGTTCTCTCACATCTCACATTTGGTTATTAGATGTTTGGCGTTTGGACACGGGATAAGAAGACACCTGGCCTTGTTTTGTTTGTTTTCCTGCACAAACACCTAAGCCACAGAGATGCACATAGGTAAACAACTCTTCTAATCCCCTCCCATTTTTATAAGAACTTTTTTGCTCGCCTCTTTTTTTTTTTTTTGCATCTTTGGAGCACATGCTAGGCTACTGGTGACCACATAGCACAGCACAGCCCCTGAAACTGCAGTTCCCCAAAAAAAAAATCCAATCATAATTCCACCACCTGTTTCTAATGTGATTTCTATAGATAAGAAGTCTTGTTTTGTTTGCTCCCTCTCATTTTCTTTCTTTCATTGTTTCTTAAGTGGTTTTTGATCAAACAATGCAAAGAATTACCTAAAGTAAAGTAAATACAGATTGAGACAGCTTAACCACCCAGCCGTGCAAGCAGCGTCTTGGTACAGCTAAAGTCCTACTTTTTTTTTTTTTTTGCCTTTTCATTTTTTACCTTGTGCCAAGACATCTGTCTTGGGACACACCCTATGATTATAAGTGAAAGGAAGCAGCATCTTTTGATTACTTCCCTCCATACTGCACACACATTCAGAGGACTGTCAAAGACATTAAAATAAGATACAAAACATTTGCCAGATTGGATTAATTTGATGCAGACTAAGAGAGCTGCGAGTGGACACTGGTAACAATTCACTGACAGATTAAAGCGCTAAAGCTATAGCACAAGTTAAAAATGCAGGCACCTGCAATACTAAGCATGGCTTTTAACTAATTATCACATGGAGTTTTACAGTCCTGCAAAAGTGTTAAAATGCAAACAGAAGTATTTATTGCACGAAAAGTACTACATCATGCTATTGCAACACTCCCATGGGCTGCATAAAACACTAAGGAAATATACTGTAAGCAGAATGAAAATGATATAGTCCTCACTGTGAGCTAGCAATTACATTTAATAGAAGTTCTAAGGTATTAAGCTATGCATGAGTGTCCATTGCTAGTCCTGCATTGCCTGCCATCACTGTCAGCTTTAATTCATTTGTTTCACAGTGGTTTGTTTTGCAGTGTTTTAACAAGAAAAAGGTGTGAATTCACTCATCTTTTAGTGTTTTTGAAGTTTTGGACAATATTGGCAAATATTCACATGAATGGAATTTTAAAAATGAGTTTAGGACTCATGTGAAAAATGTAAAGTTCACCGAGTGTCAGTTGTGCCTTAAAAGGAAAGACAAGAGCTTTAGTGGAACTCATGCTGATGCAGAATGGAAACATATCATGGACTTTTTTCCACTTTAATTTTTTCTTATATCTCATTTCTCTGAAGATAATTAATTCTTTTGGCACATTTACCAATTTTAATAGAGGAAATCTGTTCATTTTGTACAACGCATCATTAGAATGCAGAATCTTTAAAACCCAACAGTCAAATTTATTGTTTAGCTAATGTGTTGTCAATTGATCATCATGCCGATCTTAATTGAAATTCTCCAATAAAGTTAGGTATCAGATTGCATCCCAAGTGAGTGGAATTTTGTTCGAACCCAGCAGAAGCAGCACACCTCAGCACATCTGGTTTCCACTGCTGCATCTATTACACAAGTCCTACTGTGTGAAGTCACTTCCAAGTCAAATAAGCCACCACCCCCCCTTTCCAAAAGGAACACCTAAAGGGGGACAAGGAGTAAGCCTGCCAAAAAAGGACTAGGACCTCAAACATTCCTGTCATCCAGGCCATGTTTTCATTACCCCAACAAATTTACACAGTTGTTAGTGATGGCCTGGGATTCCTCCTAAAGCACAGCCCACCAATAATAAACAGAGAGCAGCTGACACCCTCAGACACCTGCACAAGCCTTCTTGACACTGCATGATTGTTCTTGTTGTGAGGTGGTGGGATAGAAGGGGATATACCAGGAAGCCTGAATGTTCCTGTGAAAGAACAGTTCTGCACTGATGTACCACCCTGATTCTCACTTCAAAGATAAAATGAGTCCATGGAAATTCCCTCCATAGAGAAAAGCACTTGTCCAACCCCGAGATAAAGCCATTCGGTCATTTTCCATTGCTCCACACAGACTTTCTGAGGGGTGGGTTTGTGAGGGTTTCCAATGCTTTGCCAAAAACAAAGGCTGTGAACCTCCTTATCCAGCAGAATTCATAGCCACTAGATATTTGTTAAGAAGAGTGGTCCATTTGTAATCATACTCTATACATATCTTTATTTTGAAAAAAAGAAGAAACAATGCTTAAAAGTCCATAAAATCCTCTCCTACCAAGTGCATTATAATTTGGTTAGTGTTAAGAAAGTCAAAATTCAATCTGTGTTTCATATCAGCCATTGATCATGAAGTATTCAATATAGATACTAACTCTACCACAAAATACTGAATGCAATAACGTGTTATTAGAGAGTAGATAAGATAAAATAAGATAAGACAAGATAAGATAAGATAAGATAAGATAAGATAAGATAAGATAAGATAATCCTAACATTTATGGTAGGTACAACTTGAACCAAATCAGTTTGGACTGAACTTGATTTATTTGGTCTTATATTAAAGTTGCTTTTAAACCTGGTCATAGTCACGGGTTCCGGTCTCTGCTTCACAACTGTGCTGAGCCTTCTAAAACAAGGGATTCTTTCTAAGCTAGCAGCTTCAGTTCCGTTCATCCAAACCACTGATGAAAAGTAGCAAAAGAGTATGAATAAAAATATTAATAATACATTAAATTCACAATCCACAAATTCACAATCCACAATACAAAAAATTCACATACAGCTCAAATGGTACATTAGATCTCTAACTGATTTGTGGTTGTATAAGTGGAAACAACGCAGTGAAGACATTGTATTTTCCCAGAATTATACTGCTAGTATGACTTCTTTAGGGAAGATCTTGATTTTACTATAGCTAATACTTAAAATCTCTTGAGTCCCTCTGAGTCCTTCTGAAGGGAGAACACCTGTTCTCCGAAATTACATGATGGGACCAGGCAGTTCCTTTGAGCCATGCTTTTGTTTTATTACTTTGACTCATGAGTTATGAGGGTGAAGGTAGCTGTGGGCCGAAGGGTTTTGATTCCCTTTTCTGAAATCGAAAGACGATCCACTCGCCTTGTTCTTCACACTGTATTTATTATCCCCCGTCTGATGATTTCTTTTCAAGGGAGTGCAGAAGCCACAGATAAGGTAGATTGCCCGGCCTCTGGGCAGCTGTGAACCTGATAGCATCTGTTTAAAGTATATAAAGAGGAGCTCATTTCTTATTTTAAGTCTGCGGTACCAGTTATCTCACTTTTATCCCACACATGTAAGGGAATACACAGATGGCCAGAGTTCAGACAGAAATACAAATGTGATATCAGTGACTGGAGTGTTGTTAGGTGGAGGGGAAGCTTCGCAGTAGAAGTGTAACCCTCTCATACAGAGGTAAACAGACAAGCCAAAACAAAGCTCCTATTCACAGCTTATGTTATTGGAAGTCATTCTTTCATCATTATCATCTAGACAAAATAACCACTGAATGTTTTTAAACTACTGAATGCATTTTGTCTTGATGATACCCTCTATTTTAAAAAAAGATTATCTTTGATATTAGATTTGCTCAAGACTTTGGCTGTTTCATATTTTGCCGTCACCTGCTTCAGAACATTTATTCTAACTCTGAACCAAGTCCTGCTTTATTCTTTTTTAAACAATTTATTAAGTATCATTTGCTGCAAGCATTTTAAGAACATTTCTTCCTGATTGACGTCATCATGTGTTGTGTCACTTACACTATTGTTTTCTCTGACTGATTTATGAGATTTGTGATGTGCATATACCTTAACTGTGTATTCGTGACAGATACTGTTCCATCTCCACTGCTTTGCTATTTTCTTTTTTTAATATTCTGCTCAATATTACATGTACAACATGTGCTTTTTTTTTCTTACAGTCCATAATTTTCATAAGGGACCACAGTGCTTGTGGACAGGAAATATCTGGGTATATAGACTACGCCCACAGACTCAAATCTGAAGACTTTGAACCATATTTCTGTGGGAAAAAAAGACTTTTGCCACGGCCAACTGATTTAAGGTAAGCCTACTTGTATTGTAACTTGCTCCAATTAGCCTCCAGCAGCTACTGTTTATTTGAAATGTGTCTTTAAGGCTAAACCTTCAAATGTATAACCTAAGAAACATCAGCACTGCACAGGAATTGTAGGAATTGACATTTTCCTGATGTCTTTAAGACGAAAAGCTGAAAAGCAATCAGCGATGTATTATTTCAATTTGTAGACTATTAGATATTCATAGCTGACTTTCTCAAAGAACAATTGACATGAAAACACAGCAACATTTTAACTGAGGTTTTCTCAGCTCTGTGCAAATGAGCTATTACATGGAAAAATGACAAATTAATTCCTTGGAACAAACCAATGCCATGGATATCCTATTTTTCGAAACCTCTAGTAGCACAAATTCCTAGTTCTGCTAGTAAAGATAATTTAATATTTTGTATTGTAGTTAACACCTAAAATCAAACCTTGTCATGTTCCTGAGAAACCTGAATGCCTCTGTATTGAAGATGTTCAGATGGCATGAAACAGTTTTGCAAATTGCTAGACTCCTTTCATAAAATTTAAATAAATCTCCTTACAGATCTACCATATCAATAAATACGCTTTTCTTAGTTAAATAATATTTATAATTTAGCTTATAATATATTTTTAATTAATAATATCATTTATTTGTAATATAATATTTATATGAAATTTCTTAGATTTTTTGGAGTGTCTGTTATTCAAGTCCCTGTGAATTAGCTGTTATTATAGAAATGATAATGCATTAGAATGATGTTATAGCAGCTGGTTTGCAAAATTTTGGCCACTACCTTCTCACTATCAGAACCTTAAAAAACCTAGACAGTGCAAAAGAAATAAACTGAATGCAAAAATATTTAATCTTGTGTTCAACCTAGCAAACTACAAAGTATTAAATACATTAATCTCAGTTGATTGACATTATCAGAAATACAGATTTAAGCTACACAGGGTTAGCAAAATCGTTGCTCAGTTGCACAATATACACTAAACAAAGACTTATCATAAATAATAAAAACTGGTTCACAAATCAAAAACAGGCATATTGTGTTTATATCACTAACTCAAAGCGAATACATGATTTAATATATGATTCAATCAAAAAAACACGATCCAAACCCCAATTTATTCCAGGATATATGGTCACAATTTTAGAATATATTTGACCGGCACATCACATTAGTTTTAGGTGGTGCTGCGTGTCCATCAGCCCAGACGTCCAGCACATATTTCAAATAAATATATTAAACACTTTCAGAAGTCAGAAGTGAGTCATCAGAATGTGTTGGGAATTAGAAACTAATGTTCTACGTTCAATGCAATTGTTCACTGCCAAGGAATTTTTAAATGCAGGCAATGATTCATTTGAACCATTGCATATTAGACATTGTGCCTAGCCAGTGGCAAAATTTATCAAATTCAGATGTTAAGAAATCCCATGTAAATTGGGTAATTGTTTGTATGTGTGAGAGAAAGAAAGAACGTGTGTCTTGTGTGCATATATTGGAAAAAAAAAAAAAACATTTTAGATCATTTTAGTAAACATAAGATATTTACTTATGTTATAACAAAAGAAAATGACAAGTTGCAGACTTGGAGACTGATGCAACCGTTCAGACACTTGCCGAATGGAAAAAATAGTCTGTACCTCTCTGAAAACTTTGCTCTGCTAAATTAAAGATAAATATTTTGAGCTTGGAATAGGATTTCAGTTATGTAAAATGCTCCATGTGGACTGTTTTTGGTGATGTCCACACCTGAACTACTTCAGGATGTACACACACTCCCAACGCTAAACAGTGTGAAGCAAAGGAAATAAGTGCATTATAGCATAAGCCTGGACAACCCCCTTCTCTCTCTCGCTCTCTCTCTCTCTCTCTTTCTCTCTCTCTCTCCCTCTCTCCCTCTCTCTCTCCCTCTCTCTCTCTCTCTCTCTCTCCCTCCCGCGAGAAAAATAACAGCCAGTGTTCGTGGTCACTGGTAACATGGAGCAGATGAGTTCTTCCCGTACAGATGCACAACTCCACACCACAAGTTGGACTCCGTCCCCCTCATCATAAAAAATAGAGTTGGAAAAAAAAAAGCATGGCCACCAGCTGAACACATTTTCAGACTATTGTATGTGCAAGGAAAATGTTTTGTTAAAAAGACTAAAGAAGAGCCAGTGTGTGATACATCCACTTGATAAGAAGTCATGGTTACGATCGGATGTAATGTTCATGACAGGCTCTAAACACATCTTTGTGACAAATAGGTTTGTTTTTCATGACCAACCTTTATCGTGCACTAATTCTGAATACATAGCTTACTTCATTTTTTTTATGCAGAATATTGCAGCATTTTCCAAAATGTCAGTTCATGATTTTGTCTGAAACAGAACGTATACAATACACGGTCTTTTCCCTCTACCATCTTTTATGTTTATCCCACAATGATCATCCTGACAGATGTTTAGAAGCATTGCCTCTTTTGGTGTATCCAATTTTACCACACTGGTTATCATGCACAAGTAGCTCTTTGTGTATTAGTTTTTGTGTGCACATGCAGCATTTGTAGGCACATCCAAACAACAGAATAAAAAGAATAGGCATATAGAAACATTTCAAAGTATTTCCTTGACCAAACCCTTTCTGTGCCCATCCGTGCTGCATTCCTGCAGTGCACCTGTTGCTCAACATTGTGGCTTTAAAAATATCTGCACTTCCGTCCTATTTTGCTAACTTTTAACCTGAGTAGACCTGAGATAAGCCCAAGAATAAACTTATAGGGTTTAGGTTAACATTGTGCAGGTTAACATATGTGGGTATAGAATATTTTAAAAGGGCAGATATTTGTAAAATATGACAGCATGTGATTAAATAATTTCCAGGTTTTTCTATATGCTAGTTTTAAAAATCTCTATTGTATATGATGGAATGTAGAATTTATTCTGTAATAACCCTTTTTTTTTTAATTAAATGTAACGATCCAGCGTCCTCCTCTGATTTACTACCACAAATCATGTGATGTGAGACACACACACAAACATGACATGCTCTTCATGTTAGGAACAGTATTCACCCTACTTCCACGGTGTAATTCCATCCTTTATAAAGCTCTTAGAAATTCTAAGTGTTCATATTCAGTAGGATTTGCCTGCCTTTTCTGAAAGAGATCATCTGAACACAAAATGGTATGCAACATGAGTCATTATTTAATATAATAAGTGCAGACTTCCTTTTTGTTCTTTCTAGTGTAGTCAAGTTTCATGCTTAAGACATTTCCAAAACATGCTGACTTTTCACACATTTGCAAGGCAGCATGGGTAGAGTGCCATCTCCATTGTGGATGGAAAGCATTTTTTACATCGGTATAGGTGACATACCTTCAGGGAAAAGTAAAGTAACGTGCTTCATTGCTTATGTTTTTTCGCAAAGTGACTGTCCAGCTTAAAAGTTTAAAGGCTCTGGAACACTGGCTTGCCAGTCTTTTCATGTTCTCTGTTAAAATATCTCACATCTGTCCTGTTGCTTCGACCCAAAAGTAAGTGGTTCACCAGTGCATAAAAGTGGTGAACCCAAAAATGTTAATTGCTAGATGGCGTTTCAGTATAAATAGACACCAAAAACGCTGTCAAACCTTATTCTAAAAAAGAGGAAGTGCCAATGAATCTCCAGTTCTAAGCTTCTCGCCAGATCATTTTCATTATGTATACATTCAAAGCCATATGGAGAAACAGAAAGACTTTCCTTTCTCTTTGGGAAATCAAAGTAGACCATCCAGGACATTAAGCAGCACTGGGATGTTTAATGCAAATGGAGCATTGGTTAAACTTATGATTTCATGAATCATTGTATTTGCCCCATAGAACCTAGGCTCTAGTGTTAAAGCCTGCCATGCTTACTGTAAAGGCAGTCCGCGTGTAGGCTAACCACAAGTGAAGACAGAAAGGTCTTTCCCCCGGTGCAAGATGGCAGTCAGGGATCCTCTGAGAATGTTTAATTCAGACCATTACATTTTGTTTAGTTCCTGTTTCCCTGTCTTTTCATTTAAGGCACACTTTTTTTTGCTTTGGTTCTGACAATGACTCCATGGATTCTGGTTCTTTATCAGAGGAGTGTAGAGGGAGCCTTCAGGCCATCTCTGTTTCGCACACTTTCTTTGAATTGCGTTTGTCAAAGCCATGGTGATAGGTTGGAGATATTTCAAAATGTAACGGCCATATGGATGTAGCATATGGATCCAACAGGATGAGGCCTTCTGAGTAGTGGAATGATGAACTGAAGTTGATTTATAAATGTTGGGTGTGGAAAACGGGGCACGGTGGCTTAGTGGTTAGCACGTTTGCCTCACACCTCCAGGGTTGGGGGTTCGTTTCCCACCTCTGCCGTGTGTGTGTGTGGAGTTTGCATGTTCTCCCTGTGCCTCGGGGGTTTCCTCCGGGTACCCCGGTTTCCTCCCCGGTCCAAAGACATGCATTGTAGGTTGATTGGCATCTCTAAATTGTCTGTAGTGTGTGATTGCGTGAGTGAATGAGAGTGTGTGTGTACCCTGTGATGGGTTGGCACTCTGTCCATGGTGTATCCTGCCTTGATGCCCAATGACGCCTGAGATAGGCACAGGCTCCCCGTGACCCGAGAGTAGATCGTCTAAGCGGTAGACAATGAATGAATGAGTGTGGAAAACGAAACAGGTCCAAGTATGCTGGAATACCAGTTACTAACTAACCTTCATTTTAAGCTTATACTTCCTCTTACATGACCATCTGTACAAATAAATAGGTCTATACTGTACTCATGCTTATTTCTTACTGCTTATTCAACATTTCTCTGATCATTATGCACATGCATCATGGGTCTTTATGCTTGTCCAGAGACCGCTACTGAAATCAATCCACCAGAGTGTAAACGATCAGCCAAATGTAGACGTCATTTGAGTTTATGAGTGCTTGAAACCTGTGAATTATCTCTTTAAGGTCAAGATTCTTACATCTGTTGTTAACAACATATTGGACATTTAAGCAACATATCAGAATACATCATGCATTGGCCATTTGCCAAAGTGTTATCATGATCCAGGAAGACTTGCTTAATATGTGGTTGTTCTTTCAGTGCGCCTCTCCCTTATTTTTCTAAATCTCATCCTCCCTGAGTTCCAGCGTTGCTCTTGGACGACAGACTGTTGCTTAGGAATAGCTAAAATCCACTTGTCCAAACCACCACTTCTTTTAAAGTGTGACATTTGGAATCCTGTGTCTGCCAAGCATCTGTCTTTCAGTACTTTACCTAGTGATAAGAGCTATTAAACTATGCCTAACACTGTTAGGCAAATCCTGAGTCCCAGTGTGCACTCTGCAAAATGTGTGCATTAATAACAGTCTCAGATTCTGTTGTTGCTAAGCCCCAGTTCAACTTTTAAGTGATAGCAGCAGTATGGACAGCAGAAAGAATTCTTATAATAGTAAAGAATTTCTTATATTTCTTATATTTTTTATATTTCTTATATTTTAACTACAGTATTAAAAATTCTATGGGACATTTATTTTTGTTTTAACAACAAACAAATCATGATTTTATTTTCTTACCTTTTATTTTTAGTTTCTACAACTGGAAAACAAATGAAATAGCATCGCAAGACAGTGAAAACTACTGCGTGATAGCTAAAAAACCAACTGGTGTACTCTTCATGAACAAGAAGGACCGAAATTTTGTGAATGTTGACCCAAAGGTAGGAATGAGACTTGTAAATGTGTATCATTGTATGTATAGCATTTCTTTCTTTCATATAATCTATTCAGTTAAAATGATTATTAAAATGATATTAAAATAAATAATAGATATATTACAAACAAATCTCTACTGGGGTTGGCACTGTGGTGCAGTGGGTAGTGTTGTTCCCTTACAGCTTCAGGGTCCCTGGTTTGATCTTGAGCCCAGGTTAGTGTTTGTTTTCTGCATGGGTTTCATACTGCTTCTGTGGTTGCTTCCATCTCCCAAAATATGCCTGTTGTTGGATTGGCTATGATAAAATGCCTCTAGGCATGAGTATGTGTGTGCGTGGTGCAGTGCCATGAAGTGGCGTCCCAATTTGTGTGTATTCTTACCTTGTGCCATGTGTTCCCGGAATCCACCGCAACCCAGAGAGGAAAAAGTGGTTCCTGAAAATGAATGAAAACATTATCCATTATCACAATGAGATATTAGTTATGGTCCCCATTATTGTTCAATATCACACAGGTAGATTGGCCTTATGTGTTACTTGTTTTTTGACAGAACTGTACACAATCTGCATAAAATATCCCTCTATTTCAAGGTTTTCATTTTAGACAGGCAAGAATGTTGTTTATTTAACTGGACGTTTGTTCATAAAGCATAGTGAATCATGAGACCACCCAGATGGGAAGCAAGATTGACTGCCACTGGATTATCCTGTGATTTCTGGCCAATCCAATGAAATGCAGTGGCTCTCTTTCTTCTCGATTCAAAAATGAACCTGCACTGGATGAATACAGACATAATTGCACTGGGGAGAGATCTTTAGTTAGGTGCTTCCTTCCTGTCTTTGCACTAGTCTGGTTTGATAAAAGACAGGAGAATGTGCAGTGAATTCCAGCCTGGAAAATTGTGCCACTTTGGTTTCTTCATCTCTGCACTTCGAGGACGGGCTATTTTAGTAAAGACGCATGGCTGCAGACGGGCCGCTTTGAACGCACATTGAGGCCAAGATGGCAGAGGCAAATTGTGCCTGTGGTCGAGCACACCCCGACCAGGACGGCTATTAAAAAACGAAGGGAAGGCTTGAGAAACCCAGACGCCAAAACCACCCAAGCGCCCTGAACCCAGCCCAGGCCCCTACTAGTCATGACCTCATTGCCTATATAGATGCATTCCTGCTGGCAAAATGGTACATGAAACAACAATTTGGTTTGGTCATTTTGCTTTTTCCTCATTTTTTAAATTTTTGTTTTAATTGTTGCAGATAAGTGACTTAGTGTAGGGCGGGTCTCTGATCATGCTACCCATTTGAGTTATTTTATATATATAAGCATTTATTGGTTCTTTATAGTGGAGCTTGGCACTTTGCTTTAAAAACAACAAAATGTCATAAACCAGAATCAAAACTATTGCTTGTTTGTTTGCTTTTTTCTCCTCTTAAGTGGTAGATCACAGAGAGCAGACACATGTCTTCATAAAGGGGTCCTATAAAACTTGAACTTTAAAGTGCTTCTCAAGTGACTCTGAAGGGTTGGGTTTTTCTTATTTGTTTGTTTGTTTGTTTTTGTTTTGTTTTACTGAACCACATTTTGTCAGCCAGTTTAATACTAATGTTTATAGAAATCAAAAATCTCATCAAATAAATGTGAATTTTACTTTCATTTTGCAAGAAGATTAATTAGAACTATTGTTCTAAAAACAACAATAACTCCACAGGTTATTGTTTTTTTAACTCCACAGGCATCACCTTGTGAACACTGCCCAAGAATATACCTTAAGTCTGACATCTATCTTCACGTCGCCATCTTTGACCATTATATCAAATGTACAATCTGAAACACACAGTACAGTATCAGTGAATTTACCAAACAAATTTGCAGCAATAAACAATTCTGCATATTCTTAACTCTCACTTGATCTCTGCAAACAGCTTTGTTGCTGCTTTTATCCAAAATACTGTCTAATACTTAATATTGCTTTCTTAAATGGCACAAAATTCTCTGTACCATTTTCATGTTTTTAGAAAAGCATGTTTCATGCTTTTTCTTTATTAATAAATTGTAACATTTGCACAGAATAATTTCATGTTATTTCATCTTGTCACCTACTTACACACATGGACAAAATTGTTGATAAAAATGCCAAGAATGGCCAAGAACAAAACATTGGACTATTCTGAAGTGGCCTTCTATGAGCCCTGATCTAAATCCTATTGAACATTTATGGAAAGACCTGAAACATGCAGTCTGGAGAAGGCAATCTTCAAACCTGAGACAGCTGGAGAAGCTTGTTCACAAGGAGTGGGCCAAAATACCTGTCGACAGGTGCAGAAGTCTCAATGAGAATTGCAGAAATCACTTTATTGCAACGATTACCAAGCTCAAAATACAGATTTCAGATACAGATTTGTGCAACAAAATATTAAGTTAAGGGTATACCATCATTTTTGTCCAGGCCAGTTTCATTAGTTTGTTTCTTTTTTAATGCTTCTGTTGAACCACAATTCAAAACCAATGTATGATTTTCATCAGTCAATTTTCAATAAATTTTTATTTATTATTACTTTTGTCAGTTTCAAGTTATTTCAGTGACCATTGTGGCTTTTTCTTTCTTTAATGGAAGGGTACCCGCAAATTTGTCCATGTGTGTATGTATTTATCTGACACCATTTTTAAATTTTAGATTTTCTCCCTAAACATGCCAAAAACATATCTTGAAAGATCACCTTTCTGGACCTCATATGTCATAGAAAGAGAGAGATAATCACTTCCTGCACCACTGGTGCTAAAAGACAGACATCAATAGGGATGTACTAAAGTCTCATCCGTGGGCCTGATGTTTATGGATGGGACGTGATGCCTAATCTGGATCATACTATGTCCTACAGGATTTGTGTCCAAACAGCACTGGGAGGCTTTAATGCCCTTTATAAGCCACATCATTCAGTCTCTCATCCCAAACACAACTTTACTGAGAGATGTTATGTAGATCTTACTCTAAATGAGTCCTACTAGCTTTTATGTTCATTGCCATGTATTGGAATGTGATTGATCATATCCATCTAGATAATAGTATCTATTATTTGAAAGTCTATTAAATAATACATTAGTTATATTTCTAACCTGTGAGTGCTTTCTTTTACTTCTCCTTTTCTTTCCCTCTTTTCCTCTGTCTGTCTCTCTGTCTGCATTTTTTTTTTTCACAATTTTTCTGTCTCTCTCTTGCTCTTTCTCTCTACCCTCCTTTTTCTGTTTCTTTATGGCTGTCCTGTGGATGAATCTAAGGTGAAGTCCATCAGGGTTCTCCCCTAAGCCCTATAAATCCGCAGCCCATTCCGCTTGGCGCTCATATGAGAGCAGATCGTGGATGCGATTGGTTGTCGCTCCAGCAGCGCAGCGTCCACGCACAAAACCCCGAGAGCGCGCACCAAACGCAACACACTCAACACACGTCTCACACACTTTCTTCATCTCCACCATCACACTACAGCTTCGGGCTTTTCGTTTTCGTTCGTGTGATGAGATCTTGTAGGAGAGTTAAGCACACTTGAACAGCATAGAGTGTTCTAATAAAGCTTTCCTTGGCGCCATGGATCGCCTGCTGGTTCTCCTTCTGGGATGGAGCTGCGTGTGTTCTGGATATTGTGCCATGCTGAAAGATCACTTCGCTAGACTAACGAAGGATTTTGGACACAAAACGGACACGTATCAGTCGGAGAAGTCCGTGCAGGATACAGTGTCTGAGCATATGCACATGCTCTACAGCAAATACACGAGTGCGAGCTTTCCTCTCCGGGACGGCAACACGGTGCGCAGCTTTAAAGCGCACCCGGGTATGTAATTCCTCAAATATCTGTTTAACTCTTAATTTAACAAATAGATGTTGCATGAATTAATTAGACTAATTGTGATTAATCAATGTGAGTGCATAAGATATTAGACCACCCGTTTATTTAGTTTTTGCGCGGGCGCTGTTAGTGGAAGTCCACCTGCTGTACTCGCACGCAGTCAAATATTGAGCGCATACTGTTTCCAGCCCTGTTAATGAATAGATGAAATGGTGTGAAGAAGACTGAATTAGTAAGCTGAAGTGCTTGCGGTCTTAATTGCAGTGTTATCTCCCTCGTCTGACGTCAAACTCTGCATGCACTGTGCGTGCCTGCAAATTAAAGGGTGTAAAATAAAGAGTGCGCATGTATCAGCTGAAGAAATTGTTCTTAGTTGCTATATTCAGACCTCTCACTAGTGTCGTGCTAAATAGTGAGCCAGGATAGTTTACTTTTAATGTTGACTCCTTATGCACTAACTTGAAGTTCACTTCAGCAGACCTTGGTGGACCTTGGATCAGGCTGTGATTAGTCCTACCATATAGTGCGCAGATGTGAAAACATGGTGTCTTTATATACAGGGATGTCAATAATATAGAAGCTGAAAATTTTTCTGACAATTAACCCACAATCCTTAGACCCTAGACATGATAAATAACTTGGATAATTGTCAGATAACAAATTTAATAACTCTCGATTTCCATCCAGGTACCATCAACAACAAGCAGCTTCAGATATTCAATCTAACATCCCTAACCAACTCGGAGGATGTTCTCTCAGCAACGCTGCACTATTATATTGGAGACTTTCTGAACAGCAGCCAAAGATGCTTAAAGTCCAAATCTTGTGCTCGTCATGGCCTCAGGCGGCACGGTCACGTTCACCTCTGCATCTGGAGCTTCGCCTCTGTAAACGACAGCACCAGAACCCTCGGACACTTCCTCATTAACGTCTCCACGGTGTACAGAGACTTCATATCTTGGCAGTGGAGGGACATCACTCGTGTAGTCAACGAAGCAAAGCATCATGATGAGCTTCTCATTGGCATTGCTGTCGATTCACAAGGACAACAACCATGGAAGAAGCTCTTGTCCAACCATTCACCCTACATCCTGGTTTACGCCAACGACTCGGCTATCTCCGAGCCCGAAAGCGTGGTGTCCACCCTCCAGAGACACAAAGGGAGCTTAGTGCCTGGACTTCAGAAACTCAGGCTACACAACCACAATAGCACTTTACCACACAGGACGAAGCGCTCCGCCAATATCCTTTTACCACTGCAGAACAACGAGCTCCCGGGTCCTGAATACCCTTATGAGATCCACACCTGGGATGAGACTAGCCCATATGACCCTGTTGAGAACAAGGCAGCCAAGCGATCGCGCAAGAAACCTCGCAAGAACCCGAGAGACAAAAACCCCCTTCTGCAGTTTGATGAGCAGACCATAAAGAAAGCAAGGAAGAAGCAGTGGAACGAGCCCAAGAACTGCGCTCGCAGATACCTTAAGGTGGACTTCGCCGATATTGGCTGGAGTGAATGGATTATCTCTCCAAAGTCTTTTGATGCTTATTACTGTTCAGGATCCTGTCAGTTTCCAATGCCAAAGGTATGTTTCTTTGCATATGAATCACTTCAGTTTATGCATACTTAATTCATGTTCTCTTTTTATTCCAGGTCTCTTTCTTTTTCTTTTTTCTTTTTTTCCATGTTAAGAGAACGTTCCTTACATCAGTCGATATAATGTTGTATCCTAATGGGTGCTATTTAAAATAAATCTAATGATATCATAGCCACCAGTGCACCAAGTTTTGGTTCTTAAATATAAAACTTGTTTACGCAAAGCAGGGCTGCATATATGTTCAAATGGATAATCAGCTCCATCCAGTGGTAGGATGTCGTTATTTACAACAAACATACCCTGAGATATAAAAGAACATCAGTACAGGAACACTTCACTGTACAGACACACACTTTTATTATATGTATCTGTTCCACTGTATAAAACCACTGTATAAACCATTACCTTGGAGAAATGCTTCAAAAACCATTTGTATAAGCCAGTTTAAGAACCTTTAGCTGGTATGTGATTATAGATTATGCAATACAGGGACTGAGGAAGATCATTCACAAGTAAAAAGCTTCTATCAGTAGTGTTGTGTTGGGAACCAATCAATTTGGGATTTTTAAAATCCTTAAAACGCCTTCTTAGGTGTTGGAGTGTGTCATCCATCCCAGCGCTATGTGACCTTTCAGTTGTTAACTGTACATTTCTCACTTTCATGAATTCTGTATTAATTGTTTGAATCTCTGAATCAGTTAGTACAAAATTTATGTCAGATAGTGCTTAATGGTGATTCAGTTGTTAAACTGCAGCCTACTGCTCATTTTCTGAGCAAAAGTATTGCTTCAATCAATCTAAGTGCAAAGAATGTCATTTATGTAATTCACACACTCTTCTGTATTGAATTATCAATACCCAATGAGCTTAGCATTATACTGACTGAACATGCTACCTTGTTCACACCTGTCATGTAGAATGTTCCTGAAGATGTCTGTAACCTGTAACTTTTATTCCACAGTCCCTGAAACCTTCCAACCATGCCACCATCCAGAGCATTGTTCGAGCAGTCGGGGTTGTCCCTGGCATTCCAGAGCCCTGTTGTGTCCCGGAGAAGATGTCTTCCCTCAGCATCCTCTTCTTTGACGAGGACAAGAATGTGGTCCTGAAGGTCTACCCGAACATGACAGTGGACTCCTGCGCCTGCCGATAATGTCACGTTTTATCCATTCACACACCAGACTCTGCCTGATCAGCTGATCTTCCTGTTTATCCCATTCCCATTTTGCACTGGATGAGAGACTACATCCCTGTAGCTACATGAAGATGATTCCGTTCTATTTCTAAGGACAACTGCTATTTGTTAAGCTTCAAGTCTGAATGAACTGTCTGAAAGGAAACTGCAGATTTTGCAAAATCACCCACCCAATTGAACACAAGTCATTCTGTGACATGGCTGTTATGAACTTTTGAAGAGACTCCTTTTCTTTTCTTTATTTTTTTGCTTCTGTTCTCTTTGGATGTGTAGATTTTTCTGTGTTGAGGATGTAGGGATGAACAATAATATGAATTTGTACAGGGTTTTTTTTTCTTTCTTTCAATATTAAGCTGTTACTATTACTTCACATTTACTATTCTCATAATCAATTTAATCTTATCATTCTTATCTATTGCTGCTATATAAAGAGATATATTTTATTCCAATGGCAAAATGTTTTTTTATGAACTCAGTATGTCGATGCATTTGTAAATGAATGCTTTAGTACACTGCTCACAAGCACCATTTGCTGTAGACTGTTCAACAAAGTACCTTAAGGACATAAATAGGAATGATAAATAAATAAAATGAATAAATCAATATTTGTTTTTTTGCTGATAGAACTTGTGCACAGACCACAATCCTAGGCCTCATGTAGCTTCTCTTCAGTCTGATCTCAGTCTGAACTCACTGACCAAGTGCCCTTGTTGACTTCATGTTGTGTAATTCCATGTGAACATTAATGGGTTTTTTTCCTCTGTAAATACCACAAAACCACTATTTTGGCTCAGAATACATTAACTTAGTGATTTATCAAGGTGTCACAATTTACCCAAGTTTCAGAAAAAATGCTTAGAAGCCAACCTCTGCTTGTCACTGTTATTGTAAACTTCAGGCCAAGACACATTTTTAGGGCATTGAGCAATAGGTTTTTCTTGAAAATGTGGAATACACATCAATATGCCAAGTTACCAATAACAGAGTATACTAATTATAACACATATGAAAATATATCCAGGACTATGTATTTGTATATATGATATGGATCTCAAAAGTGCCTTCCAAACAAAAAAAAAGTATTTTAAATTTGTCTAAAATGAGTTATCAATTAATTTGGTCTTTGTCTATAAAGTGACAAAATATTTGTTCTATCATTCTGTTCCTTTCCTTTTACGTCTTATATTTACACAGAAACAACGCTCGTATCTTTTCCAATGCATGTTATTAAATGTATATTTTCAGGTTTGACATTTTATACACATGCAACATATGCAGATTAAAGAAAAATATATGTAAAAGTGAGCAACTACCTTAATATATAACATGAAAATAGCAAAAAACAGAGCTCCTCTTCAATATTTGTATAATATATTTTTTACAGAAAGGCTTCCTATACTATTCTATGTAATCTATTGTGTAAATGATTTAGGTGTAAGGTTGTGCTTGTATAATAAGCTTGATAAGAAATTATATTTGTATATGGAAATGAGCTTTAAATGCATTTATTTATTTTCTGTATTTTACATATCTTGTCAGTTTTTTCTTTATGGGCAAGGAAAGGTTGGGTTGGAGCCTTCACATGAATAATGTAAATGCCTTTATAGTTACTGAGTGAAAGTTTGTTTCTGTTCATTCAGCCTACCTGTAAGATCGCTTTCTTTTGAACAGACCATCAATAAAGCTGTATGTTCCACTGATCTGCTTTTATTATGAATTTTTATAAGTCACACTGTGGATTATATATCCAGAGGAAATAAGAACCAGACAACTCCATAGCAGTATATTGAGTAATAATGAATCTAAGAACATTTCTAGATGTGCACAAAAGTTATTAGAATGTGGGTTTGGCTCCAGTACATGGGTACGGTGTAACTGAAATAGCACCTTCCAGGTTCTTTCTCAGTGGTTATAAATATTTCACACAAATCCATTTGACTGACAAAAACAGCAGCTGAGCTCATCTTCTGTGGTCCGACTCTGAAGCCACATCAATGGTGTTCACACCCACAATCGGTTTGGGAGTTCATGAGTTCGCCACTTGGCTCATCGCTGCTTCCAAAAGCAGCCACAGCTCACCTTCTTGGTTCTTCAGGTCAAAAAAAGGTAAATATCTCTTCTGGTTTCACATCATTTTCTTTGCTGTTCAAAGTCCGCAATTTAAACACAATAAAACCTCTTGGGAAAAGTTCTTCTGAGAACTCTGTGGTGTGCTTTACCCAGCAGTTATGATCCGTCCATCTCCATAAATGGACAGATAAACAGGATGAAATTACTCAATACACTAAACAGGGTTACTAACATCATCATCCAAATAACACTGGCCTAGTTCTTTTCAAATGCCACATTCCCAGCTGGTCCTTCCTCCTCCACATTGCCACCTACTCCAGCACAAATATGGCCTGCGCTCAAGACTGTGCTTTGTCAGAAAATGTTGTGCCATATGCTGGGTTTCTCTGGCTTTGTGGTTGGGGGAAAAGGATGATGTAGGAGTTTTGACCTTGTTCACACTGAGGTATGGAAAGGAGGGGAAGGCAAGGTTGTTAAAAGTCCATGTCCCATCCAGAAAGTTCATCAGGGGGAATCTCATCATCAGGTGGATAGTTGTCAAAGTAACTGTGGTCTGTCGGTCCTTTCAGCTAGAAAAAGAGCAAAAGTAAGTGTCATGTTTCTTGGAAAGGCCTCTCTTTAGCTTAGGTTTAGGACCGAATGACACATTTTATAATTTAAAACAAAATATACCAGTATACTGTTTTTCCATTTCACTGGTGGACTGGAAATTGAATTATCAGACATTTTCAATTAGTAAAAACAAGTCTGATATAAATATTAGTTGCTGTTGGGTTTCAGTGTGAGATGTTTTTATCTCTCTTTGGATAACCTTACACGGAATTTTAGAATTTAAAGATAAACCCTTCAAATTTTAGACGCTTAGGAACAATCTGAAATAGGTTTATCACCGTTTACTTTAGACTTTAGACTAAAGATTTAAACATTTGTGTGAAACTGATTTTGTTTTGTTTTGTTTTCTGTGAAAATATTGCCCCTAGTATGCTAGGTAAAAACAGAAATACTTATAAAAGACAATAAATTCTTAAAACCCTGAGTGTCTACTTTTATATGAGCCATTAACCATCCTTGTGGAATGTGACATGATAAAGAAATTCAATGCTGAATATGGACACACCAAACAGGCGCAAATTCCTTTTGTTGCTATCTGGTAAAAAAGAGACAACAGCATTATAAATATCATCATCATAGCGCTGTTGAATGCACAGTTCTGATTCACCAGCAGATGCTGATTCATTTTCTATAACAGCAGATCTGACAATAGTTCTGGCTGTCAGGTTTGTAGTAACACACTCATTCTAATACATTACTTCTATAGTAACACGGGGACAGTGGACCGTCCACATAAACAGATGAATAACATTTTGATGTGTAGAAAGTTAACTGTGAGGCGCTTTTTGAAAGGAGTCTCCAATGTCAGACTCTGAAACAGTCAGAAATGTCTATTTCCCACATGGGAAAAAATCTTTAGGACACTGGGTTTTTAATTTTCTGAGTAACAAAAGAAGACAAGAGAAAGAAAAAAGGAAGGCTGGTAAGGGAACAACTGTTTTAACTGCTATCCTGTAAGTGGGAACAGTGTGGACGTTCATCGCTGTGTGGATGTTCCTCAATATAAAAAAATAGAAATAAATTATTATTATTATTATTATTATTATTATTATTATTATTATTATTATTATTTGGGGGAAATCATTAGGTTGTGCTATAAGAGGAATAAAACACTTTAGAATGCTGTAATTGGAAAATTGTCAACTTCAGCTTCATGTATGCCACATCACATTATCCCATCACTGATTATTTTCCCATATTAGCACTGCATTTTGCTCCAACAAGCACAATTGATGTTTTATATTGTTATGCACAATAAGATTGTTAGAAGCATTTACAAAAAAATAAGTAAATAAATTATAAAAATGACCTGGACTCAAATTTAAAAGCACACACCAGCAGGAGCATAAGAGTGTAAAATGTCTATTTCCATATAGATCAAAACAAAGGGAAGATATGCAGGAAATTTCAATATTTTCAGTAGTTTCAGTTGTCAGAAGAGATAAGCTGAGTCATTTAGCTTAACGATCTACATGTCACTCTAGTCAGTGAGCCTTATCATCTCTCACCTCTCTTTTCAGTGGTGATGTCAAACTCCTCTCTTTCAGGCCAGCCCAGTTGAAGCCAGTAAACCACCTATATAATTAATAAACACAGTGTGTATTAATACCACGTTACATTTCACAACCTGTCCTCGGGATGACATTAAATCCTCAACGCTGATTGCATGCAGAGTTAGTGTTTATAACAACAAACAATGCATAATGAAATATGTGGACGTCTGTCCAGGATCCTGTCTGAACTGAGATGGGAAGAGAGGATATTTTCCTTGACTATTAGCGGACCATCCGCTACGCCTGGGGCTGTGCTCGGCAAATCAGATCAAGCCGCAGATTGCAACAGAGATCAAGATCCATCTGCTCGACTTTATGCACCAATTGGATTAGAAAATCTCAGTGCAGCACCTTAGTTTACAACAATGACAGGACTAAAGAGATGCTCATCTACTTTGTTATTATCTATAAAAATATTTCACAAGGAACGTTTTAGACGTATATTCATAAAGTCACACATTAACTTTTAGAATTTCACTGTGTTACGGATCAAAATATTAAGTCAGCCATGTAGAATTAAAAAAATACCTTTTAAGAGCATTGACAGGTCATAATTAACTCCTTGTTATTTTAACATTTGTGACCTCACCTTTATGTTGAACTCATTCTGACCAAACGCAGAAATACAAAACAAGATACAATACAAACAGAATTTGATTAAGAGTAAAAATGCTCGAGCTAGAGGAACTGCAAATGAGCAGCAGATCCCATCTTTCCCTGTGACTCCAGATTCTTTAATTACAGTCTAAATCAAGTCTGGCTGGAGAGGTCAGGAAGTAAAGCACCGTCTTCCAAAACTCCACAATAAACACACTGTTTAACCTCCACTTGTCAGTGGCTCTGTGTGTGCTTCCTTCACCTGTGCTTCTTGATATCTGTTATTCCATTCTTCATATTCCCGAGACGCTCTGAAGGATTTTGCCTAGGGAAAAAGGGAAAAACAAGAAATAGGAAAATGATCAGGGGAAAAATGGTGAATAGTCTTGCTTATATATTATACTCTTGTTTTTATAGTAATAATGGATGCGAGGGGGGAAAAAACTAAGTCTGTTTGTCTCCCAATTTGATCTAGCTGGCTCTTACAGGGCACTGTAACACACTCAGAAGTGTTAGTGCTATCAGCCCTCTTCCTCATACCTGAGCTCACACATTGACTGTTGAGTGATTAGTGTCAGTTTGATTGACAGAGGGAGAGAGAGTATGACATCCCTCCCTCCCTGACTGCATGGCATGTTTTGCTCTGTTTTTATTCCTGGATGGTTGTGACATCATTCGATTTAAACTCACAATCTCCTGATCTTCTTGAATACACTATTTTGTTTTCAGACAGTTGTGTAGATAGCAGATAGACAGTATGAAATGTCATCTCAGGACTTTCAGATCTTACTTGCAGAGCTTTCGAATGAGATCCCCAGGCCTTTTTGTGATCTTCTTTGGAAAGTCCATCTTCTCCATGCCTTTCAGAATGAAAGTGTACGTCATCATCTGATCTGAGCCAGTGAAAGGAGGGCTGTGAGAGGAAGAGAGTTGATCTTGATTACACAGGTTTGTGTACAGTCTCTTTCACAACCATCATGTGTTCTTCACTGATACAAACATTATCCTTTGAAAGAATCTTCCCAATCTCTGCTGAAGACTCCAAACATGTGGTAGCTTAGTGGTTAAATTGTTGGATTACTGATCAGATTGTTGTGAGTTTGAAGCCCAGGTCCACCAAGCTGCTGCTGCTGGGCCTCTGAGCAAGGCCCTTAGCCCTCAATTATAAGTTGCTCTAGATAAGGGCATCTGCTAAATGCCAAAAATATAAATATCTAAATATAGTAAACATTCACAAGGGCATTGGTGGCCCAGTGGTAGGTTTCTCGCCTATCATGCAGAAGACCTGGGTTCGATTCCCAGCCACTGGATGCAGTGCCGGTCCCAAGCCCGGAAAAATGGGAGGGTTGTGTCCGGAAGGGCATCTGGCGTAAAACATTTGGTCCGCCGTGGCAACCCCGAACAGGGAGCAGCCGAAAGCAACTTCTAGTAAACATTCATAAGACTCCATCGATCCAAAAAAAATACATTTATTCACTTTAGCATTTAACTGGATTTTATTAGTCTAATAAAAGTCTGTACTTTTATAATACTGTACACCCATGTTATCATATAATTTACATTTAATATTGTTATTGTTATTTTTTCACTGTCCATTTATTGCACTGTTATTATTATTATTATTATTATTATTATTATTATTATTATTATTATTATTATTATTAGGGCAGAAGGCCCGGGTTCGATTCCAGCCAATGCCCCAACCCCAGCCACTGGATGCAGTGCCGGTCCCAAGCCCGGAAAAATGGGAGGGTTGCGGCAGGAAGGCCATCCGGCGTAAAACATTTGCCAAGTTGTTGTGCGGATCAGCTGGTCCGCTGTGGCGACCCCGAACAGGGAGCAGCCGAAATCAACTTCTTCATTAGTATTGGGTGTATAAAACTGTGCATCTTAAGATTTTATGTTTCAAAATCATTTATTTGTTTTATTTATTTTTCCATATTTTCATGCATGAAAATACTTTTACAAAATGGATGAGCTTAAAGATAAAACATAATGGACTTAAGCATAAAAGAACACTTCAATTTGTAAATGAATCTGTTTTCCTCAGGAAAATCTTTCCTTTCTATCTCGGTTACTTGGTAACATAATAACACCTAAACATGTTTTGTAGCTCTTCAATGCAGACAATCTCTTCAGTCATCAATAAAGGAGCCAGTGGGATATTTTGCTGGTACAAACCTTCCAGTCAGGAGTTCAAAGATAAGGATTCCCAGAGACCAAAAGTCCACACTGAGGCCATGGCCTTTATTCAGAATGATCTCAGGTGCGACATACTCAGGGGTCCCGCAGAACGTCCATGTCTTCTGGCCACACTTGATCTTTTTTGCGAAACCAAAGTCAACCTAACAGAGGACAATTGACCAGAGTAAACCAAGCAATGTTAACCAGCAAAAAAGATCAGCAGCCCATTAACTTTACTTACCAGTTTTACATATCCATCCGAGTCCAACATGAGATTCTCAGGCTTCAAGTCTCTATAAATAATTCCTTTTTTGTGAAGGTACTCAAACGCTTCGGTCACACAACCCACACAGAACTTGGCAGTGTTCTCGTCAAAGCTTCCCCTGAAAATATCAGTGATACAAGAAGTCAGTGAGAGCGAAAGAGTGAAAGTTCTTTACATTGGTTAGTTATATATAAGCTAACCTGTCTCTCAGCAGACTCCAGACCTCTCCACCCAGACACGCCTCCAGCAACATGTACACAAACTTACTGTCCCTAAATGTACGGTACATTCTAGACGGAGAATCATAAAACTTCATTTAATCTCATTGCGAAAAAGTGTTAATCAACATTAATCGATGCATGTAGACATATACAAATATTCAGCATGCTCACAGTTCTATTTGATTTAAAGCATTTTTTTTCATTCATCATTTTAAGACTAAGCTCTTCTAAATGCTTGCGATATAACATCATGCAAGATGCATGTTTGTCTTAATGAATATAGAAACTATTACTACCAAAAGGCAAGCATTTTGTATGCAGAGGTCCATTTTGGCCAGTTGATGGCAAAATTATACCAGTCACCAAATCATATTCTTAATAATTATCAGCATTATTCCTAAATATATACAAAATTTGTTTTTTGTTTTTTATATCTGATTTGTTTCCTGTTCAGACACCAACATACCTGACAATAAAAGGGGAGCAGGTCTCACTCAGGATTCTCCTCTCTGAGTGAATGTGTTCTTCCTGTCTGTTGTCCACTATGTGACGCTTCTTAATACACTTCAGTGCAAAGGTCACATTCTCATTTTTCACTTTCACCTGGTGGAAAACATACACAAACGTTCATATATGTGTCACAGAACTGTCTTTATCTACTGTTTTCAAAACCAAAATCATGAATATAAACCCTGGAACAGTGGGTGCATGCGGAAAGCCACCCTGGGTTTTCATGCATTCATTCACCTACTGACCTAAGATCAATTTAGACTAGTTTATCCACTGGAATTGTGATAGTCTGTATGTATATGAAACACAATTACTCACCAGTTCAACCCTACCAAAGCCCCCTACTCCTAGAGTCGCAATGATCTCTAAGTTCCTGAAGGAAAGAGATGAAGTAAAGTCCCTCTCTTTGAGCTGCACCTGATCAACAGACAAGGGAGAGCTGGGAGTACTGCTTCCTGAAATCCTGCATAAAAGAAACAACAAAACTATCTGAGTAATACTCTCTGAGAACAAATATAAATCAATGCTGCTCTGTCTGTATGTAGGCTCTATTGTAAAAAAAATAAATAAATAAATAAAATAAAAATAAAAATAAATAAAAACATTTACATTTACATTTCATTTCAACAGAAAAGTATTTAAGATATCTCTTGGTGGGAGGGATAGCATGCTTTCTCTCCACAGCCAATCACAGAGCCAGTCATGGCTGTATGTAAGCTCATGTATGTGGAATGGGGCAGACAGTGCTTTCCCTTGACTATGTTCACACAGCATGAGCAGCAGTTTGAAGAGATGGTGGTTGCTTCACTTCTCTCAGAGGGAGTACATGTTAGCCATCATCCTCCCTGGCTGTCATTTAATAGGCAAGAGCTAACTGGTAGGTCAAGAATAAGTTAGGGATATAATCAGGTGTGGAAAAAACATGGGGCATTTACTTTGTGAAGAAATCACACTTAGGTAGCAAGGTTTTAGACATCTTCAGACAAACTAACTGAACAGATGTATTGGTTAAACTGTCTCCTTACCCATCATAATCCTTTCTTCCTTATTTTGCTGAGATATTTTTATAGTTAAATTGTCATTTCGTTTCTTATAGGTGGAAAAATTGTATTTTGGACAGTACCTGCTCTTTCACAGAGACAACTGACAGGTTTTCCCAGATCACTATACCTTTATCATCTTTGAACATACTTTGAATACTTACCCAGTGGATTATATTGCATATACATGAACATATTTTACAATATGACATACTTTACGATATCACGTGCAATATAAATACCATGTGTGTTATAATATTATGTGTGATGCTGACTTAAATCTCTAGTACCTATGTTGTACAGTATATAGCATGCTATGTTTGGATGTATATACAGGTGCATCTCAATGAATTAGAATGTCGTGGAAAAGTTCATTTATTTCAGTAATTCAACTCAAATTGTGAAACTCTTGTATTAAATAAATTCAGTGCACACAGACTGAAGTAGTTTAAGTCTTTGGTTCTTTTAATTGTGATGATTTTGGCTCACATTTAACAAAAACCCACCAATTCACTCTCTCAACAAATTAGAATATGGTGACATGCCAATCAGCTAATCAACTCAAAACACGTGCAAAGGTTTCCTGAGCCTTCAAAATGGTCTCTCAGTTTGGTTCACTAGGCTACACAATCATGGGGAAGACTGCTGACCTGACAGTTGTCCAGAAGACAATCATTGACACCCTTCACAAGGAGGGTAAGCCACAAACATTCATTGCCAAAGACGCTGGCTGTTCACAGAGTGCTGTATCCAAGCATGTTAACAGAAAGTTGAGTGGAAGGAAAAAGTGTGGAAGAAAAAGACGCACAACCAACCGAGAGAACTGCAGCCTTATGAGGATTGTCAAGCAAAATCCATTCAAGAATTTGGAATGGGAATGGGAATGGACTGAGGCTGGGGTCAAGGCATCAAGAGCCACCACACACAGACGTGTCAAGGAATTTGGCTACAGTTGTCATATTCCTCTTGTTAAGCCACTCCTGAACCACAGACAACGTCAGAGGCATCTTACCTGGAGAAGAAGAACTGGACTGTTGCCCAGTGGTCCAAAGTCCTCTTTTCAGATGAGAGCAAGTTTTGTATTTTATTTGGAAACCAAGGTCTTAGAGTCTGGAGGAAGGGTGGAGAAGCTCATAGCCCAAGTTGCTTGAAGTCCAGTGTTAAGTTTCCACAGTCTGTGATGATTTGGGGTGCAATGTCATCTGCTGGTGTTGGTCCATTGTGTTTTTTTGAAAACCAAAGTCACTGCACCTGTTTACAAAGAAATTTTGGAGCACTTCATGCTTCCTTCTTTTGACCAGCTTTTTGAAGATGCTGATTTCATTTTCCAGCAGGATTTGGCACTGCCCACACTGCCAAAAGCACCAAAAGTTGGTTAAATGACCATGGTGTTGGTGTGCTTGACTGGCCAGCAAACTCACCAGACCTGAACCCCATAGAGAATCTATGGGGTATTGTCAAGAGGAAAATGAGAAACAAGAGACCAAAAAATGCAGATGAGCTGAAGGCCACTGTCAAAGAAACCTGGGCTTCCATACCACCTCAGCAGTGCCACAAACTGATCACCTCCATGCCATGCCAAATTGAGGCAGTAATTAAAGCAAAAGGAGCCCCTACCAAGTATTGAGTACATGCACAGTAAATGAACATACTATTCAGAAGGCCAACAATTCACTAAAAATGTTTCTTATGAAGTATTCTAATTTGTTGAGATAGTGAATTGGTGGGTTTTTGTTAAATGTGATCCAAAATCATCACAATTAAAAGAACCAAAGACTTAAACTACTTCAATCTGTGTGCATTGAATTTATTTAATACATGAGTTTCACAATTTGAGTTGAATTACTGAAATAAATGAACTTTTCCACGACATTCTAATTTATTGAGATGCACCCGCGTGTGTGTGTGTGTGTGTGTGTGTGTGTGTGTGTATGTATGTGTAATATATATATATATATATATATATATATATATATATATATATATATAAGGGGTTTTTTTCTCTGTATATGTGCTCTCTCAAGCTGGAGGAAGTCTGTCTATGTTTGTTTTTGCATTTTGTAACAGCTGTGCATTTGAAAACACATGCTTAGACTTGCATAAATTGTGCCACTCACTTTGCGTTTCTCTTCTTGTCATCACGGGCTAAAGTCTCAACATAGCCTAGAAGATATTTCTTAAGTTCATCAAAGGTGCCGACAGTTTGCGTGAACGTTCTAGGAAGAGAATAATGAGTTGTTGGAGAACAAAGTCAAGCAGAGCAAAGCAATAGACAAAGGGAAAAAGTCTGTATTCTTACTCCCTGTCAATGACAAGGCATTCCACACCATCCTCATCTGCTATGATATTAGCCGATCTGACATCATCACTGCAAAAAGGAGGAAATTACATCATGTCTGTAAATCTAACATAACCCAAGGGCTGTTTGAAATCTCATCCTGGCTTCACTAGAACGATGAATTAATCTGAAATCATAAATGCAAACTGCTATCAGCAACTAATATCTTAGATTTTAAAGAGAAAAATGTTACCTGATGAGGGCCTTTTCTCCAAAGTAATCACCTTTCTGTAAAGTATTGATGACCTGGGGCTCCTCGTGATCCTTAGTACTTTGGGTTACTTTAATCTGAGAAGAACCACATTCAGTATGACATTTGGTGAACATATTGCTCAGTCCATCATTTATGGTGATTCACCAGACATAAGTGATGAATCATGGTCCATTAATACTAATTAATGAATCCCAGTGGAACACTGTTCTACAGTTATATGACCATATCCATATGTGAGGAAAGAACCATGAAGAAAGCTGTAGATCATAACCTAGCTGTCATTTTATATCTAATGTTCAAAACACTGTCACAATACAAAAATTAGGGTCATTTAGTGATTAACCAACATTTCTGTAATTATATATAAAATTTATTCCAAAGCCACTGTTCGGAACTTCCGGGTCTCTCCTCTCAATCTATGATTAGACACACAATTCCCCTTGTAAAGTGATCCACAGCTGACCCTCTTGACCTAATAGGCAGCTTTTTGGTGGCTTACACTAATGGGCTTATTCCCAACACAGTGTCTTGGACAGGGTGGCGACAGGCTGACGAGAAGCATCATTTCCGGCACTTAAATCGCTCTCCGAAAAAAAAACATCTGTCTTCCCCATTGCAGTCAGAGTTGCAGCTATGGTGGGGGCCCATTGGGGGATCCATGACCGGGTAGCTCATGATAAACAGTTCCTGTTACTTCCCAGAGGAGACCTCTGTCTCTTAACCCTGCAGTGTCGGGTTACTGATTTATCTCAACATGCTCTACCTCCCACAGAAATGGACACACATTTCCTCTATAGCCCCAACATAGTGGTATTGAGGGAACTTGACCACAGAAGTCGTCACCTTAGGGGTCTTTTATTGGGTAAAGAAGCCAGATTTCAGCTAGAATGGTGAATATTTAAGAAGAAGGTATAAAATATCAGGATTAGTTATAAAAGTTTCCCAAAATACTTAAAACTAGTTCCAGCCTGTTGGAGATTATGCACAAACTGCTAATATCTGATAATCTAGAATCTGGGATTAAATCCAATATGTGTGCAGTGATACTTTTACCTTTCCATTGGCAATGATGTAGAAAGTGTTTCCTTCCTCTCCCTCCCGGATGACATAGTCGCCTTTGTCATAATACTCCTAATGAGGAAATACAAAGAAGATCTTATTTAGCTATTGATTTCCCATTGAGTCAGTGCTGTTGTGTTCCTGTAGGGAATATTCTCTAAGGAGTACACAGGAAGGCGGAAATCTTTCACAATGAAATAATCTAGTTTTTTATATGTATATATATATATATATATGTATGTATGTATGTATGTATATATATATGTATATGTATGTATGTATGTATGTATGTATGTATGTATGTTATATATATATATATATATATATATATATATATATATATATATATATATATATATATATATGTTATATATTATATATAATTAGATAAATATTATATATAGGTAAATTGAAACATAACCCTACATTACAAGCAACAGGGATAATCAAAATTCTATTCAGTATTTTTCCCCAGTTTAACAAGTTGCACCATCCTTCACTATCCTACTGACACTCCATAGAATAGAGAAAATTATCCATATCATATAGATGATAAGATACAGACAGTGAGTCCTCATTCTCAAGTCAAACATAGTCAACATCCCTTGATTGCACTTGAACCAACATTTCATTTAATCCACCACAGCCCCCAGTCATCAATTCGTGTCCCAGACTCTTCCCACGTCTAAGGCTTTCTTCCAGATATTCCAGACAGCTTCCAGACAGAGATTTCTGTATTTTATATCTTTTATTTTATATAATTCAGAATAAATGGGTTATTTTGTTAAAGGTATAAAATTGCCAAATATTATGCTGCTGTAGTTAGTATAGTGTAGTTGTAGATAGCTAATATTAGCTGAGGCATGACATTAAGTGATTCTCATTCATTCATCTTGAGAAACAGCTTTATCCTGGTTACCATTGTGTTGAATACAGAGCCTCAGGAATACTGGGCAAGATGTGGGAATACACCCTCAATACACGCATTGCAGGACAAACTCACACACACATTCTCAGCCTCATTTATACCAGCCATGTTTTTGGGAGGTGAAAGAAAAGCAGAGAACCCAGTGAAACCCACACAGACATGGAGACCCAAGCTCAGGATCAATTGTGAGCTGGGAGGTGGTGATGCTCCCCAAATTTCACCTCAAAAAATAAATTCATTTATGATACTAAGGCTACACTGGCTTTTATTACACATTTAAATAATAAACATATTTAATTCCATATAAGTTAATTTGAAATTAGTCATTTGTATTTATAACTATCCTAGCAATGTTAGCTACATATGCATAACAATGATTAAAAGTGCATGTTTGGGCTTAAATGTACTTAAATATCATAAATCTTTCAATACTTTTTTCTTTTTCTTTTTTTTTTTTAAAAAGATCTTCTGTCTGGATGCTGCCTAATGTTATCTGGAGGGTCACAGAATTGGGAGGGGTCAGAAATGGACAGTTAACACATCCTTGGCAGTGAGTTGTTGAAAGGAACATTATTCCAGGAACAATAAATGTATGTTTACACGATCACACTGACTATAAATTACATCATCATTACCTCATACATGTTGGTCTCACTCTGAGGTGAAACTGGACAGCTTCCAAGTTTTACGTCAACGCCAATCATTTTTCATATTGCTAGCATATTTTGGGTGAACATTAGAGGCCAGTTATAATTTCTTGAAAGACAGACAGCCAGATCTAGTCTTTTTCTCAAGAGTGTGATTCCTATCAATTTACTCATGATCCATCCACGTGTCCTCCTGGCACGGCTCTACGGTCATTTCATCCAAGAACTTCTCCAAGAGAGCACTGGACCTCTTTACATCAGGAAGTCTAAAACATTTGTCCAATCCAAGACTCTCTCACCGCATTCCTTTCCTCACTGTTTAATGATACAGTTCCATATTATCTGCATTTCACAGTGCGAAACATCTGCGCCACTATTGAGTTACACTGCTTCCCATCCCCCCGGGAAGGAATATAATCAACTCCATCAGAATGATTAAATAACAAAATTCGGACCCGAGGACACGTGATCAAGAGGAATTTCCTTGAAGTATTTGCAGAAGGTGTGGAATGTGAATGTAGGTTATTTGACACAAAGCTGACAAAGCCCACACTCTTTTAGAAACTTTCGCTTTGGCCCCCTCAGAGAGATTTGAAATAAATCAGTCAGCAGCCCCAATCAGCTGTCCAACAGATCTTTAACAAAGCACAGACTATGCCACGTTTCTACCCTCAACCTTCAAATCAGGAACACTTTACTTGGCCCAAGTCAAATAATTATGGCAACAATATGTCAAGTAATTCTAATAACAATCTACCGGCCCAAGAGATGACAGACGTAATGCCTGCACTCTCTAACACAAAGGTCAGTGATGGGGGATTTTTTTGTGTTCAGGAGAATATCAAGGATAAAGATAAAGTCTTTACTTACCACCTCCAGGCAGTCAACAATCTTAGTCAGCTTGTCTTCTGGAAGATTGGCCAAAAGTGAAACACTGGAATAAAAGAAAAAAAAAGAAGAATTAATTGGAAAGGAACTAAACATATTTCCAACAGGATACAGATCTTTCAAAAAAAAATCTGTGCTAATGGTTATAATAAGGATAATATGGAACAGTTGAGTGTTTTTTTAATTACAATCAAATAGATCCAATATCCCGTCATGTTTTCTATTTCATTCGTGTGCTTAGAGTCAGAGGGATTGTTTCAAAGCTAGTTTAGCATCTCCAGACTCGTCGGTTTGGCACAGACGGTCAAATATTCAAAGTTAACTTTTGCTACTTCTTTCATTAATCATACATAAGGAAATAGTTAGGGAAGCTTCCTTGTACTGTTTGTGTGTTTAACGTGCTGTGCTGCAATTGCACTTTATATGATCTTGAAGAAAACCCTTCTGTTGTATAGATGTTGTATTATAGCTATGTAACACTAGGTGTGTATATAATTAGGAAGACAGTAATGTCTAACTGGACCTAGACTTTATTTAGGTTAGGAAGGAAATGTGCTGTTATTGAAACATAATATATGTAGTGAAGCTGAGGGACGATTCAGGACACAGAAGTTGATTATTTTCCAAAGACAGTATGTTCCACTGTGTTTTATTCCCTTTATACCAAGCAGTTTTTGTCTATTAAAGACTGAGACTTAATGTTTAATGTTCTGTTATGGCAGGTAAACAATGTATTTTATGTTATCATTTAGAATTTAAGTTTTATAAGATGTTATATATCTTATTAAAAAAAAATATATTAGAGAAAATTAATTAAAACCTTCTGACCAATCAGATTTAAGAATTGAACAATGATGTGGTGACAGTGTGATAGGTTTGTTCTGTCACCTTCTGAGGAAGTTGCGATGTTGCTCATGTCTTGCCTCAGAGGTCATTCGCATGATGTTGTGGAAGACCTCCCGGTCAAGAACCCAGGTTCTGACATTACTGGCCGCTGTAAGAGCAACAAAACTGCAGGTAATGTGAGGGAAATGCCAGCATGCTCCCAAAGCTTAGCCTCTACCTCACTGCTGGAGACCTGATTAACATGTGGTGAACCAGTCACCAAAACACAACATCTACATCTAACACAGCTGTTTTACAAAGTGTTTACAAAATGGAGAAATGGAGGTTAAATATTACAGTGTAGTTATGCTAATCTGCATGAGCCAAGGCATTCTAACAAATATTGTTAATAATATTGATGTGTCTATTTTCTGAGGTTGACATGTCAACTTGAGAAAGCAGGAGGGACACATGAGGTCAGAGTTTCTTTAAAGTTTATGATGCATTTTACAAAACATTAGAGAAAGTGCCTTGAGCCAAAACAAATTCAATTTTGATGTCCAAAGGATTTGTGCTACAAAGAAACGTGTTAAGGTCTTGTATTTGATGAGTTTGACGATGTCTAAACCTTAAATATCCTCCAAGTCTGAGGTCACCATGTTTAGTTAACACACACATGAACTGCTAATCTAAACAAGAGAAAACATTCAAGCTATTTTATTTTATTAAATTCTCACCTACCAAAGCCCTGGACAAATTACCTCCATTATCCAAACTCAACACATGTTTATTTGCATCATCCACTGTTTTCATGTTAAATTCTTAACGTGTATTCATACTCATAAAATGAGGATGATTATTTATTTATTTCAAAATGTATATTTTTTATTTTTATTCTTCTCCCAAATTTAAAACAGTTACACAATACTTCACCTTTAACGGATGCAGTCCGCGTGCAGTTGTACAGAATGGCTAATTCACCGAATGTTGTCCACACTGCAATCGACGTGAGCAGTTTATTGTTCTGATAGACATCCAGGTTGCCATCTGTGAATACAAACAAAACCATGACTCAACAGGCATATAGTGCTTCAAGTAGTACATTCAATTACTCAATGAATTAAAATTGAGAGACACAATAATTTAAATCATGCTTTATAAGAAATGACATAGCAAAGTTTTAAGTTTCATCACAGCTGCCATTGTGTTTTATTGTCACTTAAAACTTTCATGCATAAATTATTTATATGCATAGATTTTTCTCTTTTTTAGTTAAAAATTGCTTGATATGTGAAAAGGTTGCTTTCAGCTACTCCCTGTTTGCGGTTGCCACAGCGGACTGGTCCACACAACAACTTGGCACAGGTTTTACAATGGATGCCCTTCCTGACGCAACCCTCCCATTTTTCCAGGCTTGAGACTGGCACCGCATCCAGTGGCTGGGGCTTTGAGCATTGGCAGGGAACTGAACCCAGGCCTTTCGCATGATAAGTGAGAAACCTACCACTGAGCCACCAATGCCCTTGATGTATGAATATGATTACTTTATATTAAATTTAAAAAAACCAAACATAAAAAAGTTTAAAAAAAATTTTAATTCATCATCAAATATATATATATATAACAAAAAGCATTCAGTGTAGTCTGGCTTTTTTTTAGTGTAGAATGTCAGTAAAGAACAACAAGCTAGAGAGCTAAAGAAATTTATGTTAATTTACACAAATGTTGTCTCAAGTGATCTGGAGGTAATTTATGTCTTATATTGTCCTAAAATATAAAACAGAGCCTAGGTTAAGGGTTGACTGTACAGGATTCTACATTAAAGCGTTAAGCCACATCCTGTACTCTAGTTAGCAAATGTTTTATTACAAATTCAAAAAAAATATATATAATAATATATTTTATACCATGGCTGTAGAAAATACTACATTTTGATTTGAAAAATAATGTGTTTCTTATTTATCATTGAATTCTTTAATCTGATTGGTCAGAGGATTACAGGTACATCTCAATAAATTAGAATGTCGTGGAAAAGTTAATTTATTTCAGTAATTCAACTCAAATTGTGAAACTCGTGTATTAAATAAATTCAATGCACACAGACTGAAGTAGTTTACGTCTTTGGTTCTTTTAATTGTGATGATTTTGGCTCACATTTAACAAAAACCCACCAATTCACTCTCTCAACAAATTAGAATATGGTGACATGCCAATCAGCTAGTCAACTCAAAACACCTGCAAAGGTTTCCTGAGCCTTCAAAATGGTCTCTCAGTTTGGTTCACTAGGCTACACAATCATGGGGAAGACTGCTGACCTGACAGTTGTCCAGAAGACAATCATTGACACCCTTCACAAGAAGGGTAAACCACAAACATTCATTGCCAAAGAAGCTGGCTGTTCACAGAGTGCTGTATCCAAGCATGTTAACAGAAAGTTGAGTGGAAGGAAAAAGTGTGGAAGAAAAAGATGCACAACCAACCGAGAGAACCGCAGCCTTATGAGGATTGTCAAGCAAAATCCATTCAAGAATTTGAGTGAACTTCACAAGGAATGGACTGAGGCTGGGGTCAAGGCATCAAGAGCCACCACACACAGACATGTCAAGGAATTTGGCTACAGTTGTCATATTCCTCTTGTTAAGCCACTCCTGATCCACAGACAACGTCAGAGGCATCTTACCTGGAGAAGGAGAACTGGACTGTTGCCCAGTGGTCCAAAGTCCTCTTTTCAGATGAGAGCAAGTTTTGTATTTCATTTGGAAACCAAGGTCCTAGAGTCTGGAGGAAGGGTGGAGAAGCTCATAGCCCAAGTTGCTTGAAGTCCAGTGTTAAGTTTCCACAGTCTGTGATGATTTGGGGTGCAATGTCATCTTCTGGTGTTGGTCCATTGTGTTTTTTGAAAACCAAAGTCACTGCACCTGTTTACAAAGAAGTTTTGGAGCACTTCATGCTTCCTTCTGCTGACCAGCTTTTTGAAGATGCTGATTTCATTTTCCAGCAGGATTTGGCACTGCCCACACTGCCAAAAGCACCAAAAGTTGGTTAAATGACCATGCTGTTGGTGTGCTTGACTGGCCAGCAAACTCACCAGACCTGAACCCCATAGAAAATCTATGGGGTATTGTCAAGAGGAAAATGAGAAACAAGAGACCAAAAAATGCAGATGAGCTGAAGGCCACTGTCAAAGAAACCTGGGCTTCCATAGCACCTCAGCAGTGCCACAAACGGATCACCCCCATGCCATGCCCAATTGAGGCAGTATTTAAAGCAAAAGGAGCCCCTACCAAGTATTGAGTACATGTACAGTAAATGAACATACTTTTCAGAAGGCCAACAATTCACTAAAAATCTTTTTTTTTTATTGGTCTTATGAAGTTTTCTAATTTGTTGAGATAGTGAATTGGTAGGTTGTGAGCCAAAATCATCACAATTAAAAGAACCAAAGACTTACACTACTTCAATCTGTGTGCATTGAATTTATTTAATACACGAGTTTCACAATTTGAGTTGAATTACTGAAATAAATGAACTTTTCCACGACATTCTAATTTATTGAGATGCACCTGTATTATTTATATACAGCATTTCTGATAGTACAAGCTGTAGTTCAAATCACAGGGTTATGTTAATGCAATAGTTCTAAAATGTTATCATTTCTATATTAAAACCATACAGAAGGACATATGGTGAATGCTTTACATAAAAGGTTGTTTTTATATGGTTTTCTGTAAAGGAGATGTTTAACATTTTCGGAAAGAGTCTCCAGTGTGAGCACCTTGTAACACTTTGTCAGAGGGAAATCTCTTGCTGAAAGTTTTCCAAACAGTTTTTCAAAGTATTCAGAACTTCTTGGTAACATGACAATTTGCATTTTTTGTCTCTTTAACTTTAAAATATAGGTAAAAGACAGGCTGGTGAGCGACTATGGCTCCAGTGATAACCTGAAGTAATTTGTCACACATGATGTTATGACGTCGAATATTAAAGCGGCGATGAGGATAATGTTAGTAATGACGATGAAAACATGGCACGGTTATTCAGTGAAATGTAAACTGTAATGACAACTTATGTCAGCATCATCCATAACATGTTTCTGGTGTGGTTTTATGGTACTGCAAATTTAAACCAAACAAAGAATTAATTCTATGTGTCTTAGTAGTTTGATTCCATGTGGTTTCTTACCTGCCAGCACAAACAGGTGATTCCCCGGCTCGCCTTGCTTGATGACATACTCTCCTTGTTGGTATGTTTTCTCATACATACACTCCACCATGTCTCTAAGCTGCTGTCCTTCCAGCCTCTTCAGATATCGGTTCTTATTCAAGGCATCTGTTAGGAGCTTCTTCACACTGTCATAAGAAGAGAATAATCAGATAATGAGTTCTGTTATAGTATCAGATATTCCTGAAAAATAATGTTCTGTTTGACATAAAAATTGAACATGATATTAAACTTGTGTTGATCAAAAACTTAACAGTTGTAAATGTTGACATCTCAGCACCTAATACTAAATCTACTGGATAATCTGGTCTTTGGTCCTAGGGTAAATGAGGCCAGATGAGCAATGCTCTCTGAGCACTGAAGAGTTGACAGATGTTTTCGCTTTATTTTTTAATTATTCAGAACAACTAATTCGACAGCACCTCAGAACCTTTCTTTGAGTTATCAAATGCACCAGTTCTTCAATTGCCAATACCAGCATGCAGAATAGTTAATGAAGCCCCAAATGGTATAATTTAATATAATGAGAGCTATCACAACATGGTCTCTATGAAGATTACCATCTGAATGGCACATCCTAATTAGTCATGTATAAAAGATGAGACGATTATTTTTCTCAACATTATGTGACTAAAAAATCTACCTGACTGCATAAATAACATTACAGTACACAGTGCAGTTTTTTTTCCTGACCTTGGCTCTTTCCATACTCGTGCACCCTCAAAGTAGAACTTGGGCATGCTACTCGAGTCATATGTCCTGGATGAGGGTTCTGCAGAAACCCCAGCTTTGGCTCCTTTCCTCTTGTTGAGCGTCTCTCGCAGCAGGCCGCTGAGTCTCTGACTCGCCTCAGTGGGTGAGTTCATGAGTTCCAAATCTCGCTGTTTCTTCAGAGCCTCCTGTAGACTGCTGACCTGAAGACACTTGCTTCTCAAAGCATCTGAGATGTCAGCAATGACTTGGTTATTCTGGGCCAGCTGCTCTTCCAGCTGTTTGATCTGTAGCTGCTGGGCACACAGTTCTTCATCCTTCTTCTTCAGCTGGTTCTCCAACTCCTCCACCTTCATTCTGAGGCGCTGAGGAGCACCGCTTGACTCGGTGTTGAGCTTGGATTTGGCCGAGCCATTAACATGTATAAAGGGATTCAGTTTGGCTGAGCTGTTTCCCATTCTGCTACTGCATTAAAGAAAGCAATGGATATTTTTGACAATAAATTTCATTTCAGAAACACTAATGAGAGACTCTACAGGTTAATACAACAGATTTTTGCATAAACTTTATCTCTTCAACTATAGCAATTACAATTTAAAAAATCAACAGAGAAGTTTGTTCTCTGTTTTTTCCTCCCACAACCACCACATTATAAGAAACTAACATTACATAATGCTTTAATCCCTGAAATACATCTCTTGTTTACTGATATAAAGACTATAAGGCCAAGTTTGTGGACACCTGGCCATTACACTTGTTGAACTTCCCATCCAGTTTTTTGTCACACTTTTCAGGAAAGACTTTTCACAAGATTTTGGAGCATGACTGTTCAGTATTAGTGAGGTCAGGTACTGATGTTGGGTCAGGAGGCCTCACGTGCTGTCTGTGATTAAATTCAACCAAAAGGTGTTCAGTGGGGTTGAGGGCAGTGCTCTGTGCAGGACACTCAAGTTTTTCCTCTCCAACCATGTATTCATGGTGTATTGTCAAACTCCACACACACGGCGGAGGCGGGAATCAAACCCCCAACCCTGGAAGTGTGAGGCAAACGTGCTAACCACCAAGCCACCATGTCCTCCTCAGTAAACAGAATTTTTTTTAAATAATTTTCTGTTAACATTAGCAATCTGTACAGCGTATTACAGTACAAGCGCTGACATTTGGGGTTATAATTTGTATGGTAATGCATGGGTGTGTTATTTTGTTACATTTATGATTTGGTGGTTGTATTTGCATACTACAGAACACAGTTCTGTTTGATGGTAAAGGTTACAGAGACATTTATTTATCTATTAATGAATGATCTCCCAAATGTGAAGTGGTACTGAGCAAGTGTGTGTGTGTGTGTGTGTGTGAGAGAGAGAGAGAGAGTGAGAGAGAGAGAGAGAGAGAGAGAGAGAGAGAGAGAGAGAGAGAGATTTAAATGTGATTCAGGATCCCATGATTCATCCTGCTCATCAATTATTCAGAAGTCATGATGCTATTCAATAGCTCCCTCACACACCATGTATTTAGTGTTTTTGATGATGATGATGGCACTATTCTTTTATTTTAGTGTGACATTCACTGGTGGAATGGGGAAAAATATACAAAAAACATTTACAGAACAATGCTGGACATTATGCAGTTTATACTCCTACTCACAGGCCAAAACTCTCAAGCATAATTAAGCCTACAGTGTTTACTATAACAGACATGTGACTTGTAGAACCGCCAACACACTATTACACCATACAAATGTCCAGTTTAGTCCCAAAGGATTCTACACTGAGATAACATTCCTACTGTATGACCAACACTTAATTCCTCCATAAATATCATATACATGTGTTTTGTCCTCTCCAGTCTACATTACATTACATTGCAGCATGCAGGTTTATTTCACACATGTGTTTAATTCTCCAAACTGGACACAGCAAGTAGAAACTCTGTGAAATGATGACTGGTTTAAAATTATTTTTTTTACATTGTAATTACATGTATAAAATAGTGAATTGTACAAAAAGGTATAAATTCATTATTTATTATTAATTAATACCCCTTTCTTTCTTTTTTTTTTTGTTTTTTTGGAATAATTACACGTTTAACTTTGCAGTAACGTTGCATAATGTTTATTACGACGTTGCGTTAAATCTAAAATCTAAACAATAAAGTATACAGTTTGTAATAAAGTATATTAAAAGTTGCTATGAAAATACTATACCATACTAGCTACAGTTTTATAGTATTAATATTCGCAGTAAAGCATTCACATTATCACTATAAAGTGTGTATATCAGTGTCGCGTAAAATATCATGAAAACATTAATAACGATAAATATGAGCTAACGGATTCATTTGCCCGATTTTTCCCGAATCCTCACGATTTTTCCCGATTCCTCACGATTTTTCCCGATTCCTCACGATTTTGTTCAACGAATCTTCACTCCTGAACGATGCACCTTTTTTTTGTTTTTGTTTTTTTTGTTTTTATAATACGTCCGTTTACACATTTCACTTTTCTATCTCAACACACATTAATCAGCTCACCAGTGTGTGTGTGTGTGTGTGTGTGTGTGTGTGTGTTTAGGAGCTCCACCCAAGTCTCACCCGAAATCCGAATGTGACGGGAAAAAGCTGGAAACAATCCTAGTGATGATCCTCGGCGTCCGACTCAGTGCTGTATACACATCAGCTCCAAGTGCGTGTGTGTGTGTGCGTGTGCGTGCGTGTGTGTGTGTGCGCGCTCTTCACAGTTTATCACTGTTCAGCCTGCAGGGTCTCATAAAACCTGATGGATGAAGAATATTATAATAATATCGAAGACGATGATGATGATCTGGTGATGATGATATTGTTGATGATGATGATGATGATGATGGTGAATAAAGTTTTCTACATTTGTCTTTTCTATGCTGTTCTTATTGATCAAGATGGACCAAGAACACTTTAACATCCATGGACATCTGAGGTCAGTGTGTTATATTCTGCAATTAATGCAGACTGATCTATTTTACATGAAAGTTTAATATTGTGTGCAAGAAAACATCCTCGAGCTCCAAAAATCCCCCAACTGACCCCCTCACAAACTTACATAATCACCTGTTCAATATATAGACAGCAGATATTGCGTCACTTATTTGCATTATGTAAAGTGTGTAACTGATGCATTTAAGATGCATTTAATGCCACTTATTGTTTTACTGAGTTATTTGTTCTGGTGATATTCGCTTTGAAACGAATGGTGCTGTAAACTCTTCCCTTCTGCAAGTCATCCTCAGTATTGTATCATCAGTGAAGCTATTTGGATTGATCTGTGTGCATTTAACTGGATCACAGCCAGGGTGTTACATTAGTGGAGCTACAGCGTCTGTCTGTAGAAATAATCAATAATTCAGGACGTAAATGTTATAGGGGAAAAAAAGCATGACCTTTAAATGCCTGCAGCTTTGTTTTGCAAACTCTTAAAATAACATTAGTTCTGTGTAATATACATACGTATAGAGTACAATCAAATTGTTTGTCCATTTTTATTTCTGTGAATTTGTCACAACACATTCCAAGGAAGATGGGTTTCTCCCATGCCCTTATTTGCAGTTAAGGAGGAATATATTTGTTTTGAATCTAATCACATTGCATGTTTTATGGTCTTTCATCATTTCTACACATCCCAAATATTACATTTGCTCCTGCTTAAAAAAAAAAAAAAATCAACTCAAGTGACTGTTTAAAAGTGCCAGTAGATGGAGACAAATCCTTTCTCTAAGCCTCTCCAGTCAGAAGATTTGGACAACCTTTGATGTATTTATTAATTTATGATATATTTATAAATATTTTGAATATTTCAGGTGTATTTAGATTAAGAAAATCTATTACTGATATCAAATTCAAATGGAGAAAAAAGCGAAAGATCCACCACTGAAAGGACATAATGAGAATGAGAGCATCAGAATTGCACAGATTTGTAAAACCTAGGTGTATATACACTATATTGGCAAAGGTTTTGGGACACCATTGAAATCATTGAATTCAGGTGTTGTTTTTCAGGTGTTGTTTTTCAGGTGTTGTGCTTGGCCCCTTAGTTCCAGTGAAAGGATCTCTTAATGCTTCAAGACATTGGACAATTTCATGCTCCCAACTATGTGAGAAGAGTTTGGGGATTGCCCCTTCCTGGACGAGAAGGTCTGGCTTGCAGTCTCCGCTCTAATTCATCCCGAAGGTGTTCTATCAGGTTGAGGTCAGGGCTCTGTGCAGGTCAGTCAAGTTCCTCTACACCAAACTCACTCATCTATGTCTTTATGGACCTTGCTTTGTGCACTGGTGTGCAGTCATGTTGGAACAGGAAGGGGACATCCCCAAACTGTTCCCACAAAGCTGGTAGCATGAAATTGTCCAAAATGTCTTGGTATGCTGAAGCATTAAGAGTTCCTTTCACTGGACCTAAGGAGCACCTGAATTCAATTATTTGGAGCAGTGTCCCAAAACTTTTGGCAATATTGTGTAATTGGTAAATTCACAAAGCATGACAAACAGCCTTTACACTGACAAATAGAAGATCAGTCTATGTCTCTGCTTCATTAACATCAGGGTGTGAAACTCTGATAGGCCACATTACATTTAGTTCAGTCCATAGTCAGCTTGGTTAGACCAAAGAATAATTTTTTAACACATTGCAGTGCATTACCAAAAAACAAACACTTCAAACTATGGTTGTCAGTTATATTTGCAAAATGATTTACATAATGAAAAACTTTAAAAAGCCTAAAATAAGTATTCACGCCTAAATGAGCTCTTTCGGAAAGAGATGGTTTCATGGTTTCAGTCATTTATGGGCCTGGGAATATTGGTATATTTTGCCCCCTAGTGGAATAACAAACACTCTGTTTTTTTCCCGAATATTTAAATTTAATCCATTATTTATAATTTGATAATGAATTCACTTGGTAGCCTTAGGGCTCCACCCCACAACACACCCATATTAAGCGAAACCTATTAATAATTTTTATTTATTTATTTATTTATTTATTTATTTATTTATTTATTTATTTTAAAAGAAATATTACCGCCGGCTCGAAGAAGCTAATATGTGTTTTGATTGGTTTAGCGGGACGTCGGTCATATAAGGCTTTTTTTGATTGGTGTAGATTTTGAGAATGGGCGGGATAAGAGCTCCCGTAGGTGTGGTGATTATCTAACTAATTGCTAGTAATGTTGAATAACGGAAAATTTGATAGTAGAAAATAAAAATAAATTTGGAAGGTGATCTTCTTGAAGGTAAGGCCCTACGATTTTATTTTAGGGATTTCATTCAGAATTTTAGTGGGGGGGGGGGTTTCTTGAGCCGCATATTAAAACTTCAGATAAAGTTGATGGCGACGTATCTCTTTTAAGTTTTAATTCACGGGTATTTATTTTAATTCTTGCACGCCATGTTATAAATGTGTCTTAAAATGATAACCAACTACACCCTTTTAAACAAATCTCCCAAAGTTTCCCAACAACATGCTGGGAATTCCACTGTGCTGTAATGTATGTGTGGCGATAATAAAGGCTTCATGCCCTACTTCTCTTCTTCTCTCTATTTTCTCATTCCTCGTAGTCTGTTGCTATAAAAACTTGGAACCGTCGCTAAAGTTCAGGGAATTTTATGTTTCAGGGTGAAGAAATGCTGTTTTTAGTTGGAAAGGAATAGAACATTAGAAGCATTAGGAAAGTTAGGAAACATTAGGACTAGTTATACAGCAATAATCACCTACAACATTCACTCACTGGACATATTTGTATATTATGTCCGTAGCACACACATCTATATATCATGTTGATATATCATGTAGAAAATTGTATATATCCACCTGTATCTATAATACTCCTATCTGGACATCTGCCCTTATCTGTACATATCGTATTACCTATACATAATTCATAGTATTCTGTATATCATGTCCATAGCACATATGTGTATCTGCATATGATGTTGATAATACTGTATATACACTGTATACAACTGTAACTTATCTCCATAGTACTGCATCTGTACATACAGTGGTGTGAAACAGTTCCTGATTTCTTATTTCTTTGCATGTTTGTCACACTTTAATGTTTCAGATAATCAAACACATTTAAATATTAGTCAAAGATAACACAAGTAAACACATCATGCAGTTTTTAAATGAAGGTTTTTATTATTAAGGGAAAACAAAATCCAAAACTACATGGCCCTGTGTGAAAAAGTGTTTGCCCCCTAAGCCTAATAACTGGTTGGTCCACCCTTAGCAGCAACAACTGCAATCGAGGGTTTTCAATAACTTGCAATGAGTTTGTTACAGCGCTGTGGAGGAATTTTGGCCCACTCATCTTCGAGGGTTTTCAAGCATGAACTACCTTTTTAAGGTCATGCCACAGCATCTCAATCGGATTGAGGTCAGGACTTTGACTAGGCCACTCCAAAGTCTTCATTTTGTTTTCTTCAGCCATTCAGAGGTGGACTTTCTGGTGTGTTTTGGATCATTGTCCTGCTGCAGAACCCAAGTTCGCTTCAGCTTGAGGTCACAAACAGATGGCCGAACATTCTCCTTCAGGATTTTTTGGTAGACAGCAGAATTCATGGCATGACCTTAAAAAGGTGGTTCATGCTCGAAAACCCTCCAATGTGGCTGAATTACAACAATTGCAAGTTATGGAAAACGCTTGATTGCAGTTGTTGCTGCTAAGGGTGTCCCAACCAGTTATTAGGCTTAGGGGGCAAATACTTTTTCACACAGGGCCATGTAGTTTTGGATTTTGTTTTCCCTTAATAATAAAAACCTTCATTTAAAAACTGCATGATGTGTTTACTTGTGTTATCTTTGACTAATATTTAAATGTGTTTGATTATCTGAAACATTAAAGTGTGACAAACATGCAGAAAAATAAGAAATCAGGAAGGGGGCCAACACTTTTTCACACCACTGTATGTACTTATCTGCACATATTAGTTTATCTACACTTCTGTATCTAAAGCTCATCACAGATGCTAAACTGCATTTCGTTGCCTTGTACTTGTACATGTGTAATGACAATAAAGTTGAATCTAATCTAATCTAATCTAATATTTAACCTCATGTTTGTAAAATTTAATGGGATTTGTAAATAATTATCATAATTAAAAATTGATCCTGATACAGAAATGGAAAATATATTCCTATACAATTAATGTATAAAAGTGGTTGATAGTTACTATTTATCAAATTGTCTGCTAATCTGATATTATGATATCTTCTGCAAGCTTGACAACAGGCACATGCACAGGTAGGGCTCAACCTGTGCAGAGCACGTGCCCTTTTTGTCCTTACACTCCGAAGTGCCCTTTTTTTGGAGGTGTTTTTTTATTTGGAAGGGTGGGGGGGTGCCCTTTTTCAGTTTCAGCACATGCCTCTCAAAAGGTCTGTGCACAGCCCTGCTTGACAATATTGATCTAAAACAAGTTGGACAATATTATGCACTTTCTCTGGATTATATGCACCTGTTAGTTTGGACTCTTTTGCTCTTTCTATATTTTTGTGATTTGTTTATAAATATTTCAATATTTCAATTCTTTCATACTTTCTGAATTTCTTATCTGGTTTTTGCTATATGGTGAAAACCTTCATCTCTCCATTGACACAAACTCACAGCTTGGAGGTTGAGAAGTGGTTTCTATGGAGGCTTCTTTGATCACAGTACAGAAATGGTGGGATCGTATTTGGGAGTTGGCTAAATGTTCAGCTGTCTAGTTTCAGCAATCTCCTTAGATGTTTTCTTTCTAGTTAGGGTGTGTAAACTTTATGCTGAGATACCTGATCAACGGGTGACTTATTAGCCATTACATTGATATTTTTAAAAAAAAAAAAAAAAAAAAAGGTACATTGATTACACTAAGAATGCATGTTTCCACAAGGATTCTTTTATTGAAATCCTTTTTTTGTCTATACAATTATTTCATGGGTTCTCTTATCCATCCAAAACAGTGAAAATGCATAACTGTGTGCACAGGAGAGAAAAACACTTTATTTGTGTAAAGCTTTGGGAAATTTCCCCATAAACAGAATGGTAAACTAGACATCAGGCAATATTAACGTCTTTAACTTCATGTTGTATGTTAGTGCCCTGAACATAAGCCTGCCTCATACAAAGTTGATAAATATAAAATATTAGAGCAATATCTTGTAGCTACAAAATGGTTATGTACAAATTAACACAGAACAAAATGTAACAAGTTTTGTATAACTCACTTAAAAGGGAAAAATTACAACACAACATAGTCAGGGAACAGGAACAATCTATTCTTGAAAATAATATATATATTTTTTTAAATGTATCTGCAGATGAGGAAAACATTTGTGTAAAATAACATGCTGCTGAACTAGTCCTACAGTAACGAGTGTGTATGGTAGCATGTGTTTAAAGCATTAAATTCTTATGTATTAATACATGACCAGCAGGGGGACACATAATAGCAGAACTAACTGGTGTATAAAGGAGGTAGATGGACATGTTGGTAATGTATTTCAGTGGAATACAGTCCTCTATTCCTATGTTGGATGGGTGGAAAATAGTGTTCCTTTTGTAACACTGATAATAAGGAATGTATGTGTTTGTATCTCCTTCATCAATCCATATGAACAGGGCAAAGCCCACTTAAAAGGTAATATGAATGTTATACAACAGGTTATAACACAACAGAAAAGCACATTTTTATTCTGGAACGCACCCAGTGCATTCAGCAGATCTTGACGAGCCGCTCTCGGCCACACTTGGCGTTCACTCACACACGTGAGAAAAACACATTACAAATACCTCGGGTATAAAAAAACATCAACGGATACAACAAAAAATAAAAAGAAAGTAAATATATACTTAAATATTGTATACTATCAATATACAGTACTGGTACAAAGTACACACAATGCTGGTTTTGATATTAGTCTTCTTTTGTTTTTTGTTCACAGAGTTGGCCAACCAGCAGCAAACCCCGAAGACTACTTGCATCAAAATCATCCAAACGCCTCATGAGAAAGTGGAAAATGTATTGTGAGTCATGAGATATCAAGAACTCAGCATGTTTTTTTCTGGGGGGGGAAAAAGAGTCTTTTTAAAGGTACAATAAGTGGTCATCTTTACAAAGTGATATCCAGGTCTCCATCATAGACACAAATACACTTCCAAAGTAGTGATTGTCGTTTCCCTTAAAAATCAGGGCTACTTCTCACTTCTTGAGGTGACAAAATGGGGGTGCAGCTGGCTATAAGAAGCTTAACATCACTGACTTGGACTTCTGTTCTTCAGTAGAACTACATCCTGTTCAGCAGAGAGGACCTGCAATAAGTAGACAGAAATGAATCAGGACAATGTGGGTGAATGAAGAAAAATTCATTTTCAAATCCTAAATCTGATCTTGACGTCAAGAGCACAGGGAGTGCTACCAGACTTTTTAGTGATGTCCGTTTTATATAACTGGACTCAACTAAACCAAAGCCATTTGTCTACCTGACACCAGCTGATTTTCCCCACTTCATGCCTCTTATCTCTTCTTCTCTGTCCACTACAGAGTTAATTTCCTCCCACTAAAGCACTGACAGTTGTACTCTTGCACAGGCCTGAGCACGTTCTGCTGATCCACACAGAATCCTATAATGTGACAGATCCTGTCGCAGTGGGGAAAACGCCTCTCTCTATCCATCACCCGCTCTATATCGCCCCCTCCCTCTATGGTTTGGATGGCTGTAAGGAAACGTGACTGCATACACAGCCAAGTGGACTCTCCCTCGCCAGACTCTGGGGAGGGGTTGTGTTTAGTCATCTTTTGCTACCATTATCAGTGTTTCATGCTGTGCCTTTCAATATGGTGCTGGACCACTGTTTTTCCACAAGTTGGCATAATAATAGAAATCATATTCTCACTGCTAATGTTAGAGCTTCATGTTTCATGAATGCTTTATTTATAATTTAAATGTATTTTTGAGGAAATATTTTATTAATTCTAATACACTATCATGAATTATTTTCCTTCTCGCTACCAAATGTTTTATTTCTTTACTTAATTGTACATCTATAGTGTAAAATGTGTCATGACAGCTGAGTGATTAATGCATGATAAACATATCAACAGGTCTGGCCTAAACTCAAAGGCCCAAAAGGTATCATAAACCATAGTTCGGCTGTGATGACTGAATGTTTACGCTCACACACCTAAGAGATTTCCATCTGTCCTTCTCCATGTTGTTCTCCGGTCCCTCGATCTCGTAGGATGCCTGATACAAAGCTGTCAACAGACAAGAGAGAGTACAATGTGTCACTTCATCAAAGGCATTGTTTTTGACTCATATCTTTCTCCTGTGCATTCTCACGAGAGGGAATATTTCAAACACCTGAGTCAATCAGAGTATGTGTGTAAGGCACCCTGTCAGATTACTCAACACCTATCAGATTTTACACAGGGATAGGTATGAGGCAGCAGTGGCAGTTTCTGTGTAAATTAAGTGTAGTCACTAAATAGATTAAAGAGCAACATGTGTTTAGTCAGCAGCTTGGCTGCGCTCTCTGGGTGGGAGGGATGTTATTACTCTCTCTCCCTTGTCAATCAAAGCGACACTAGCCAATCATGGACATCTGGTGAGAGCATTTATGCGCAAGGGGGCAGATAGCGCTTTCTTCCATGTGTGTTAAGCTGCTGAGTAAGGCAGCATGTGTTAACCTTCACCCTCCCCACTTTATAGCTGCTGTAGAGAGGAGGGCTGGCTTATTTGATGGAATTGGGAGGTGAAAAAATTTGAGGAGAAAATGGGGGTTCATCATGCTCCACCACTATCTTCTATCACTATCACTATCTATCACTATCGACTATGTGCTTCCAGTATGATTGAAAATGCTTACCATCCTCGCTAAAGATGGGTGCGGTGAGGAGGTACTGCAGAATCTTGCGGTCCTTCTCAAACGGACATTCCACTTTCTTCCAGGTCATGAACTCGTTCACCTGCTTGGCCAGCTCCCAGAATTTCTGCCAAACAAAGCAAGATATCAAATGTTAACAGCCAGCCACATGTCTCAGCATTCAGATGTCCACAGCACAAAAGCAAGAAAGCTTTACACTGCAGACTCCCTCATTCTTCACAGCTTGCATACAGAGCATGTGTATGCATCAATGGCCTGTATTTGTATGCGGCCATTGCTGTGCTTAGCCAACAGTTTCCTCAACAGTTATGCAACTAATGGACAATAGTTGTTTCCACTTCCTTAATAAAAAGGAACTATTCGAAGGAAAAATATACCTCATAATTGATGTGCCCATTAGGGAGGTGGTTAGCACATCCTTCGTTGAGGAAGATAATGTCCTTGATCAAGAGGCTGAAGAATGGAATGACAATCTGAAAGTTGGAAAAAAGTACAATCATGTTACAAAAATAGGTTTTAAGGAAGTTATTTTAGTTACTAGGCAATAACCCAAACAATCCAGGCAGCATGTGCATATATCAGCAAAAGAATCAACAAAGTTCAGTTCTGTGAACATATGAGGTCATGCTTGGTCTACCTGAGATACAGGTGATAACTACACGATGGCTTAGTTAACCTCTAAAGAAGCATGTCAAAAAACTACACCTGTTTCTACCACTCTAGCGTGCAATTACAGTGACTCATAATACTAGGCAGACACCGTATAAATGAAACAAGAGCTCAGCTGTCACGCAACACCTGAGCCGAAATCCCCCACAGCATAATGCATAATGAAGTTGTGCTTGAGCTCATACATAAAGAAAACAACAAGAACGGCCACCACACATTCACAAAAAAAGAAAAAGCTGGATTTGGGATTTCAGTTAAATATTGACAGCTCAGCAAGCCTTGATGCCCAAACCAAAAAAGAGTTAATGAATATCTCATAGTGGTGAAGCAGCACATTAGGGCACAATATAGTTATTCACTTATAATAAAGGCTTTCATGTAAATATTTACATCGTTGCTGTCATCATCAACAGCAAAGATAAAATAAAAAAAAATACTACCAAAATGTTGGATGTTATATGTGGGATTGAATTAGTTCTGATGAGATTGTGAATGTGTCATATTTTAAATGCTATATCTTTGTACTCTCAGTTCATTAAAACTGTAACACACAGTACTAGGTTTGTTTTGTAGCTGAGGAAATACTGTAAGTATGTAAGATGAGTCAAACTCAGGATAAGCTGAAGCCAGGAAAAAAATATTAACACTACACCCAAAGCTGATCCTGGCCAGCTTCCTCTTCTAAATGATAGAAAGAAAGAAAGAAATGACAAAGGTTTATCTGTAGAAAATAAAAAATTTCAGTAGGGTAAGTCATGTATCTGCATTTGAGAGATGCTATGCAGAGTCTACAGACTTCTACAGTGATTAGTTAAATAGTTTATGGTCTGCAGCCTTTCTGTAGGAGACACAACATGATTTGCTTTGGTTTCCGGTGTGTCCCCTGAGTGACAACTAAATCCAAAACAGATTTGATTTGGGCAAAACAAAGTTGCAGTGTCACCACTACTCTGAGCAGAAAACTCCGTCAACAAACACCCCCACTCAAATGAATAGGGTAGCAGAGTTGAACATTCCAGGCTTTCTTGGGAACATTCCGTCTTATAACCACAGAAAATACAGCTCCATCCCACACCGTTTTCACAAAAGGTCATCATCTCAGAGAATGAGGCAAAAATGTGACAAACAGTGTCAGGGTTTGTGTCTAAATGATGGAATGCTGCATATGTCTACTAAACGCCGGATAACTGAGGGCAATCTGTAGCAAATCGCCTGTGTCTAGATCGTTCCTGGAACTGGCCAGCTGCCATTTTGTTCAAAAGAACAAAACATTTTGAGGAAAAAGCAGCATGCCCCTTGTGACGTCTTGCACAGAAAATTCTGACCCATTTATGGCTCAGTCCGACCAGCCTTTGCCCTATGAGGAAGCTTCATTACATAACACTGTTTTGGCCAGATCTGTGACAGACGCAGTTTGGTAAGAATACTGGGAGTGCTTGATAGCAGTAATAACAAAGCCCGTGGAGGGCAGTGTTGCAGATGATCTCACAGTACTCCCGATATAGTCCTCGTCCTCGTTTTACAGCTGGCTGAAACACTGTTGTCTACAATCGTGTCATTATAATCAGTGAAATGATCTCTTATTACTACAAACGTGGGCCTGTTTGCTGCTTGCAAGTGTTTGATATATGTCAGATATGACAAAAGCAGTTTGAAGAACATGAGGTAAACAAGACGCAATAAATACGTATGTGCAACTATTTGAGTGGAAAGGCCAAGTGTAATGAAAGCAAAGTGGTAGACTTCAAAAACAAGAAAAACTTGTGCAGCGAGTATGTTGTTCACTGACAGCAGCTTTACCTTTTCTCTGCTGGTATGTGCAGTTATAGATCTTTGCGTGGCTCCACGTAACGCTGTTCTGTAGTTGTAGAAGTTGCTGGACGGGTCCATCTGGTGCTAGAGAAAGATAGTGGGCAATTGTACATTAGGTTTGTACAACAGTGACCTGACTTTTTTCTGGATGCAACCCAAACACATATTCCCACTACTTTTGTTTCACTGAGATTTTTTCAGCTATTACCACTGAAATAAGTGGTCACCATCACATGTCGGTTAGGAATGTTCTTGCATGGGAACATGGTAAACAGTGATATCGTATACAAAGTTCAAACTGGCCCAAGATGTCTAAGTGGTTTAGACATGGCCCGAGTGTGAAACAAAAATAATCCCAGCCCAACATGGCAGGATTACTTCAAACGTCCACTTAAGGATCCTGCCTGCAGCTTTAACACACTTGGTTTTGACAGAGAAGACAAAGAGCCACCTAAACCCTTTTATCTTCAAACCCTCAGATCTCTGAGTGTATAAGGAAAAAGAGAACATTGCTTATACACGCTCCTGTCTGCTGGAGGGAAAACATCAGGGTGATGAAGCACTAAGTGTACATAGACAGCAAACCCCCTGAAGACTCCTTTCCTAAAATGTATTTACACATTGAAATTCCATAGCCCCGAAATCTGGGAAGATTCCTGTGACTGTGGTGGTTGAGAAGAAGTGATGGGTGTATGTTTACTTTATAAAAGTCAATTATCTAGCACATTGATTCTAAAGTTGGAGCAAAGCCTGATAATCATTCATAGATGTTAAATAAGCAGCATGTAGGAAGACTCAATTTCTTCCATTGTTTTATAAACATCAGTTCAAGCCCACTTAAAAGCTGAACTATCAACCCACAGGATATTTCACTGGAATGAATGGGTCAGCATTTTGTCGTGGGCTGAGCACCATGGATGCCTGAGTTACATAGACAGCATCAGTAATGTGTTTGGAGTACTGCTACAGAACATATGTAGTGATTCAACACTGTTGTGCGTCTCTTAGTATTCCATCCCATGCTCTTACACATATATATCTCACATGCATCAAGTACACACACACCTTGATATGATAAGGAATTAAAAAAATAAATTAATAAAATGAAATACCAACCTCCAGAATATCAAACTTGGCCGTTTTGACTTTGGCCCAGGTCTTTTTTAGCCGGGATACTGGACTCATATTCATGCCAGCTGTAGAGGAGACACAAAAACACTTCAGGTCAGCACAGGGCAACACCCAAGTCCCATTTCCTGCCACAGCTGCAGCTTCTAATCCTCAGGAACAATAGCATTAGTGGGTGCATCACTTCCATTTTAAAAGTCTGTTTAGTATTTATTTCTGACATGGACTATAACGCCGTGAGATCAGCAGTTCAGACTAGAGCAATGAGATCACCGCACTAGTGACACTATCTGATCAATCTGTGCTACACTGATCCGTCTAGTGATGACCAAAGCAAGAGTCATTCAGTAGTCTTTATCTGATGGCTGAGTCACTGTGGAGGCAGATGATCTTATGGTTTAGTTGTGGAGGATTGACAGGAAAAATAGCACATAAGATTTACAATTAATATTAAAGGTCTGTATCACATTCTTTTTTATTAAAAAAAAAAATATTTAAAAAAAAATATTTCTACTCATTGGAATTGTTTAAATGCAGCCACATTGGGATTTTTGGCCTGTAAGTTGCCTGTAAGTTGATACCATCTACAGACAAAACTACAAAAGAAACCCGTTTATACTGCTGACAGGTGTTGGGTACAGATCTCTTCCATCTCCCTCTCTGTCTACTGTCTGAAATTAGTGAGAATAATGTTCAGCCTCATGCCAGGACGCGTGCTCATGGTCCATTCACCCAACACAATGGTTTAGCCTCCACACAGTAAACCTTTCTCATGACTATTTTGTTCTCTGCTGCCAAGTCTAATGTGTGCTCGCTCTCTCTCTAGGGAAAAACACTTGTGTAAGAGTATTGGCCTGTTGGTTTGCCTCTAGGGAAAGTCCTAGAAAAGAACAGCTGGTTTCACCCCCCTCCCATCTTTCCCTCTCTCATCTATGGAGATGGTCAGTGCTGACCATCTGCGTGCAGATCCCTGGCTCCAACCCAGCAGCTGCGTTTTCACCCCTATACACTGTAGTAACATTACCCTAATCTACTACAGACCAAGCTAGGGTGCTAGAACTAGCAATCACTGCTACCACAGAATATCATAAAAGGTGTCCCTTTATTGTGTTGACTCACTTATGTGATTTTTCTTAAAATATTTTATGTCAAAAAAAGCAATAATGTTCATGCAGAACAAAGTTGTTTCACAATTATTTAAAAGTTATTCTTGTATCATAATCATGGGTGGTACAGCAGATTAGAATGTGCACGATCCAGCTGAACAAACACTTAATGAGATCTGTAGGCAACGCAAGGTTTTCTATGATATCTAAAAAAAAAAAAAACGCAAATTAAAGCACTCACAAATGATGGCCATGAGAGAGTTGAAGTTGCCGATATTGAAGCATTCCCTTGCCACGTCGACGAAGAACTCGATGACACGAGCTCTGTGCTTTTTCTTCACAGGCTGTATTGTGAACAAAGAAAAGCAATGTTTATCATGAAAGTTGTAAATGCAAGGACAAAATATCATCACTAAATGCAAGGAGTATGCCTTGCTTCCTAATAACAAGAGAGCCCCACAAAGGACAGCCCTTCCCTGGGGTTAGGCAAAAAAATTACACCTGTAAATTACATAGCTGTTCTGAAGTTTGTACTTTGTAATTATCTCCCATTTGAAAGGCTTCATGTCTTAATTTGCATAGGTAATTGAAGGGCATAGAGAGGGCATAGATAGAATGAACTCACCATACAGATCTCAGTGGCTACAAGGTAGCTCAGCCTGTTGAACCACTCCACATAGGCCTCCAGGTTGCTGACTTTCTTGCGATCACTAAAACAACTCTGCAAAGAGATTTTTCACAGCTGTAAATAAGCATGGTACAAAAACAAGATTCAGACATGCAGGCAGACATCAATAATGTACTCAATAATGTTCCACCAAAACACATGAAACGAAAGGAAACTAAAGGAAACTGTCAAACGGGTCATGAAAAAATGCCAGATAGGTTAATGACAGTGTAATAGATAAGAAATAAAACAATAGGTAGAGTTGTTCTAGGAAATTAATCAATTCATTTAATTCAGTTCATTACCACCTCAAAGTTGATTATTGTCCTATAACAGCAGTCACTTTATAATTTACTCTATAGCAGCTATAAAGTCACTCCCTCACCAGGCTCTGTTTACTCTCCTTAATAAGACAAAAACAATGCAGCTTGTCATGTTACAGAGAAATAGCAGAGAAGCACAACACCTGACCAGTCAAAGATGAAAATTTCACAGTGCTGTGGTGCACGTAATACAGGTCATTTAAGAAGGAATGCATATAACCCCTGTTTGAACAGAGATTTTTTTAAAGAAAGAAACCTAATGGCTTATAAGCCCAAAGACAAGAGCACTCCATTAAAGAGTCACTCGCCGAGAGTAACTCCCCACACTCTAGGGTCATGATTCCCACAGACACATAGCCTAAATGCTTGTGTTTGATTTTGAGTGCAAGTTCCTAACTTACTTTCTGCTGCTCATTCCTTGCATTCCTCTGCATTGACCATACTATTCTCCTCACAAAGGGTGGCCCAGCCTGATGTCTCCTTTTGATGGACAGCCTCATGGAGGCATGTCTGAAACTCAGGCACTTGAAAGAGACTGCTAACACACTATACAAGAAAAAGCGCGCCAATGCGCCATTCCACTGCCTGTTGCTTAGCAGCTGACTGCAAGTATTTTCTGACAACATGGTGGGTCTGAGCTGACCTTGCGATGGAAGTTTCATGAGAGGATATGGCCAGGGAAAACAACAGACAAAGTGAGTGGAATGCCAAGGTTCTCAGTTTACTGTGAGTAAAAAGTCACAGTATCGCCTCGGGGTAATGCAAATATTAGCTGCATTGATTTGTTCGAGTTTGGTATTTGTTTTTGGTGACTCTGGGGAGAAATCCAAACAAAAGTTCATTTAATGCTTGAACAGTAATGTTACCTTTTCATTGTCAAGAGGGTCTTTCTGAACAAACGCCTGGACAAATTCTTCAGGTCCTATGTAACTCAGTCGCTCCTGAAAAAGTAAAAGAAAGTTAACCTATGTGAGTAATGTAAGTGCGATTGTAGGAACAGGAATAGTCATATCACATGAGTACTTACCAACTCAATATGTGTTAGCTGTTGAGCCAGAGTGAAAGTGTCACTGCAGATGGTCAGGATGTCTCTCTGGATAGACTGAGGTTTGGTTTTCAAAACCGTTAGTCTGTCTGGCACTGTGGAGTTGATCTTGGCCAAGTTTTCTTCGTACTGACTGTGCATAGTGAGTTTACGGATCAGGGTTTGTATCATCTGCTGCACTGCCTTCCGATAGACCTAGAGAGACCAAAGAAGGATGAGCAAACTTAGTGCTGAGCTTGCACCAAGATTTACAACTATGCTAACTTTTACTGTTGGCTATTACATAACAATGACCAACCAGTTAATACCAACAGGCCTTGGCCTGTAGAGATAACACAAATGATAGCAAGCATCAGTGAAGGCAGGCAGTGATTGTGGCACACATTGTATGAAATCCTCAATTGTAAAATGTAGGCTTTTTTTTATTTTTATTGGTTAATTATTTAATTTAATTGCCATTTGATCTGACTGGTCAGCCATTTAAAAGAACTAAAGCTCAGCTGACTCGGATGGTTACATAAAGACTTCCTGCAGTATTACGCAAGAGAAGTGCTGTCCACGGACATCCTTCTATTAGAACTGGCAGGCAACCCATTTCCTCTCAGAACTCCGTCCCCTAGGTCCTGTAATCTAATGACACAAGCTTGACAAGGTTCAGGAGAAGCAGTTGCATAACTAGCATGGAGAAGTGTTAACTTATTATACTGACTGTAGCAAGAGAAGTAAACTGTATATCTATGCCCGTCTAGCCAGTCTAGATCGCTGAAGGGCTTGTTTATTCTGTAAATATACTCTGTATTAAAGCCCTTATTTATGCCTGATATAAAGACTTCCTCAGGCTGTTTAATTTAACTGTTTGCATACATGAATTCATAACCTGAATACATCATTTTGATTGTCAAACACTTTGAACAAAAGTGAAATACAGCTGGCTGGATTTCTGTGATGCTCTGGAAAGACACATGAGAAATTGAAAGCTGTCCTTCAATCTAGTGATGAGCTGGTAATAAGACTGTTGGGCTTTTCTGTGGCTTCAGAGACTAAGGAGCATGCAAAATGGTTTAATCTGATACAGGGAGTAAATAATTCCTTAAGAAACAAATGTTTATTAAACAATTTTCTTTTCAAAGTACAGTTCCTTCTGCTCATATGAGGCCAATTTGTAAAAGATCAAAAAGGTTGCTTCTTCGGGAGCCACCATATGGGTAAGCTTCCAGCGTCACCACAAAAAACGAGCAAGGAGCGATTTATTTTTAGAAACAATTCATGAAGATAACTGGTTGACATTTTGAAGCAGCAGGGAATTTCTCGCTTGTTGTGGAAAGAGTTGCTTCTGTGCCGTCTCCTCACTTGACGTTGGCATATGTAACAGCTGACCTCGTGGCACGACCTGCTGTGCTCTGGAGTAAACAGGGCCTGTGCAAAAGGTGAACTAAAGCCACCAGCCAGGCACAAATCACAGAGCTTGGTTACACTGGGCTCTGCCTTCCCTATATAGATGACCACATCCATAATGACAGTCTCAGCGCACCAAGACTCTAAAGACTGAACTGTGGTCTGGAGACAGATGTTACAGTGTTTATTCTAGTCTCAATTAAGCCAAAAACCAAGTTCTGCAGCACGGCAACCTCTTGCTTTCTACTGGCTATCTCAGGATAAATAAAGAGGTGTAGATAAAGGAAAAGCATACATTGGAAACTACAGCAGGAATGCACTTGTGATGAACTCCCAGCGCCTAGTATTTTAGAAATGGAACTTCCAATGCCAGACGTTTTACTGTATTGAACTGACATAACATTGATCTGAAGTATGAATGCATTCCTACTGCCAACAGTCTGCCCGGTCAGTCACATATACACATCTAACAGGAAATAAGTCTAACACTTGTGATTGGAGAGTGAAATGTTAATTCACTAAACTCATGGGTTTTGTGTTCCCTTTCTTCAGTGGTCTGCCCTAACTAGCCTCCTGCTGCTAGCTATTATGCTAATACCAAGAAGCAACATGAGACCACTGCTGAAGGCTTTGCTAAATCTATTTTTCCTTCAATATCTTGATACAAATATTGTTTTCCTAAGCACCGAATGAAAAAAGGACCAGTTGTGGCAGAAGACAATTTCAACCTAATTCATGTGGCACAAATAAATCCATTAAATGTGAACAAGTAAATCCCTCACAGGAACTATGCTACTCCCTGTAGCATAACAATATGCAGGTTTTTTAGTAGGGAAGAAATCCCCTTTTTGAGAAAATAAACACTAAAGCAATGACATTCAAGTCAGTCACTTAATAGAACGATTTAAATGCAGCGTGTTGAGGAGCACCAGGGGAGACAAAAGCAGCTGAACAATAGAGTTTTCTTCTCTCTCTCTCCTTGTCAGACACGACAAACTGCTTTGGAACTGGAGAAATCTCTCCCTTCCCCCAAGAAGTGACTCTTGCTTTACCCCACGTGTTGGGATCTCCATAGTTTACCGATTTAAGGGCTTGCAGTGGGATCTTGGGCCACAGACTGTCAGCTTTTGGTGCTGTTAAGTAATATTCGTCATTGGAACAGAGGTTTGTGTTTGAGTTTGTTGTACATAAACCAAAGTGCATTTTTGATAGCACACTCACCTCATCTCCAGTGCTCAACCGATGTGTTAATTCTTTTAAATTCCTCATCATCTTTTCATCACGGAAATCATAAGGAAACGTCTCTGTCCACTCTGTCAGCAACTGCAAGACCTTGGGGGCGAGTTTTCTGATTCTCATCTAATAAAAATCAGACAACCCCAAAGATGTCATTAAAAAATAGCCACAAATTCTGGTATTCATGTAATCTATGGTGTGGTTATGGTTATGCTATTATGATCGCAGTACATTATTACCTTGTCTGCTGATAGATCACTGAGCTTCTGGTGGTCTGTGCACAAGTGGCAGACTTTAGACATGAGCTCATGTGGATGAATGAAAAGGCGGGAACTGAGCAAGAATGTGAAGATGTACGTCCTCTGTGGGTTAGAATGAGGTAGAATTAATTAAGCCCTATGCAAATAAGCACACAGTTAATGCACAGAATAAAGATTAGGCTTGACAACTGACTGTGTATGTGATGTCATGTTTGTATAAGAGATAAACCAGTACTCACATCAGGATAGTAAGCCACAGTGGGGACTAAGTGCTGAATGAGGGCCTCCAGAGACCCTGACACCAGGTTGTTGTCATGGTAATATAAGCCGCTGTAGTCCTCCTCTTTTGTCTGGTAGAGGTTGTTGTTGTAGCCACTGGACCCAAACATCGCTGGAAATGGTGGCGTTTGAGGCATTCTGTCCTGTTGAAGGCCAGACAGGATATAATTAGTCCACATTCTCGGTGCTGAAAGCTGCATCTGTGATGCATTTGGGTGTTTTTAAATGGAAGTCCACACTGCTAGTCAAGATTTTGTTTACCTTTGCATGAAACACAAGGTCCCTGAAATCATTATGGGAAGTTGAGTGGAAAATTACTCCTCTTTGGAGGGGAACTCATGGGGATACATCCGATATGATTAATCTAGATCTGCAAACACCTTGCCTGTTTCTCTTCATTTCCACTCGGAAGCACTCTGAATGCACATGATCTCAAACTTAACTTTCTAAACTTCATAATCCACCATAATAGCACAACAGGGCCGTGTATACTCCAACCCTGTTTCCAGTGGTGGCTTAGGAACAAAATAAAAGCATTTAGTTCACTCTTAATTCACGTGGCCACTCAGTACAGCTCAACACAGAGAACCTATTTACTGAGATGAGGCAAACAAATCATGTTGACCTATGGGAATCAGTGCTTCTGAAAGCATCACGTAGCATGAAAACGTTTAATCTGATAGCACAAAGAAACGAAGTAGTTCACGTACATGCCTCGTGCAACACTTCACCTCGGGCGCTTCCTGAGTCAAAGGAGTTTGTATTCAGCCTAATGTCAGTTCAAGCTCTAATGTCCTAGGATGAGATGTAGTGCCATCTCACTGCTGTTTTATAGGAGCAGGCAGATTCCTAGAGACGGTGGATAGCCTCAGGAGGACACATGGGCCTCTCAATAAAGGCCTTCTCAGTCACGGCACAAGGCGCACAGGACCTGCAAATAATGGCCAGCCCCAATAGACGCCTGCCTATTCAGGCCTGCATTTAGCTGCAGGCGTAAGAGTGCCAAGGTTAGACACGGGTGTGCAGAGAATAGGGGGTTGCCATATGTTTTATCTACACCCCTCTTCTCGCCTTTTTTCATAACACCACAGAGATTACCATTAAAATGGGTGCTAAAAGTCAGAGCTGCGCCCCCACATGCATCTGTTGCAGCATGTGTTCCACAACCCCTCCACGTCAATAAGATCGAGACCAGGACAATAATCAATAACTATGATTACATGCAATGCTTCGTCAATCTTTTTTTTTTTTTAAGTTCCTTAAAATTCTACCATAACATATTTTAACTGTTTGGGTGAAATGTGTCAATGTTACCATAGCAACAAGATACTTAACTGCTGACAGTGTAACTACTAGCTAACACTGGTCAGGCGTGTTACCCACATTTCATTGCACTGAATTCTCAGAATATGTCAGTCACTGCAAAAACATACCCCACATCATTCTGCTTAGAAATACTAGTTACATTCAACCACACCCAAACTCTCCATTATCATTTAAAATTCATAACATGAACTGTTTTTTCCCTAAATAAAACCATTTTTTGCTATTTTTATACAAAGTGTTGAAAAGGAAACAAAAAAGAGAGACATAACCAACTAAAGAAGAGATGCCTCAGTAGTAATTGTTGCTTTTGTTTACTTCTTGTTTACCTCTTAGTCCACACATGACTTGACAGTATGAAAAATATAAGCTCTTTTGTGCATCTCTCCATGGTCCACCAAGATGACATCAAAGTTTGGAAGGAAAACCAGTCCTCGCTAGTACAAACCTTTTTTTCACATTTTCAAGAACTGTGTCAGCTGCTGTACAAGCTAATCCAATAAAAGTGTAAAACAAAGCAGGAGCTAATTGCGTGTCGGCCAGCTGACTGTGTTTGCTCTTCAGTTGCAGGTGCAAGTACACTAGGTCATGGCTTGTTTCTCCAGCGAAGATGATTTTGGGGTTTTTTCCTGATAGATTAAAACGTCACCACAGAATGCTTGGTTGATTATGGACCCAAATAAGAAAACCACAAGTATTGGTTCACTACTCTTTTAGCTGTGACCATAAATTCTATATATAGTCTAAAGGCTCTATGTATATATATATATATATCAGTTTCAGAACTGGAAATTTATATCAGTCACATGTCGTTCATGTTTCCTGTGACGAGAGAAGTCATAAGGGACTTTCTCTTCAAATGAGGAACTCACACAAGATGGAAATTGACACTTCCCTATATGTGTTTGGAAACTGTAGTGGGCTAAATTCATCTGTATTCACACACATCAACACATTGGTATCAGGTGGATAGACAAAAACTGACACAAGCTTGCCATCTCCACCTTAAGGTGTGGTAAATACTTGCTCAACATAAAGGTTCACTGACCTACAGACCATACCCAGGCCACAAGGTGCTAAGAACTGACTGAGAGGATTAGTTAGGGCCACAAATCAAGTCAAAAAAATGACCTTGATGACAGAAAGAAAGACATCATTCCCACAAGTCTCTGTAACCAGCTGTGCCAAAGCTGGTGCTGAAAGGCACTCAGAGGGAACTAAACAAACAGAGCTCCTCCTTGTTTACAGTGTTTTAACCCTGAGGAATCTGTGTTTGCCACAATATGTAGAAAAGTAAAAAACAGCCAGTACCATTACAGTAGTGACGTAACAAGTCATGGCAACAATAAAACTATTAACACAGCGTGGACACTGCAAAAGGTCTGCTCCTGGTGTCTGCACCGTGTTTCCTTTTAACACTCAAGATGACAAACGACATCCTTACTCAGTTTTAGGTTTCTGTCCCAGCATGTTAAGCAGGGTTTGTGGGTGTTTGTGTTTCTTGCTAGAAAGGGAATATCTTATTTCTCTAAAACTACTACTTAACTGATCCATGGTGGGCAAAAAAATTCCCTGGCAAAGATCTGTAGATTTGTATTTGGTAATTGTGCTGCTCATTGATGAAAACCTTCGCCAGACACAAATCAACATCTCACTGGTTCATGTTAGTCTATTAAAAGGCACAAATACCATTTGCAACACATACAGTGGAGTGTTAAATGTAATTTCAATTCACATTCAGGGCATGTAATAGGAAGATCACCCAAGAGAACTGATATGAAGCTGCTACAGGAGTAGAGATTAGGTCCAGCCTTTATTAAAAGGGGAATCCACTTATCGGTAGCTAAAATACACCACAGCAGCCTGTACAGTGCTGATATGTATATGCAATTGACATGAAATACCCTATTCAGTTTGTGTTTCTGTATCATTTTAATTATAATGCTTAGATACAGAGCCGCAAAAAAGACAGAAAACACATGCATGTGCCTCAGCAAGCTTAAAGTTTAACCTCACAAAAACCCGCACAGGCTTAAGTAACAAAACGACACTTTATCCTGTACACTCGGCAAGCAGGACCTGAAACTGATCCAATGATCTCACCTCCAGAGTCTTCTAGGCTGAAGTCCAACTCCGTAGTCTTCTCAGTGTCAAAGTGCAAGAAGAGCCGCTGGACATGCACACACGCAAAAAAAAATGTTTATTGGGTTTTGTTTTTTTCTACATTTATGTGAAGAACCCAAAGCAATAACTATAAATCCACAATATATGCGTAGTCTTGAAGAGGATTAATTCCGCAGTGAGTACAGGAGATGCGCTCCGCCCGAGTGTGTGTGTGTGTGTGTGAGTGTGTGTGATGAACCCGGGCGCGCTCAGGACGTGATAGTAGGCGATGACGCGCACGCTGAAGCGAGCCAATCAGCGCAGGCGGCGTGTGACCGCTCTTAGTGTTAATTCTCACCAAAAAGTGCTTGAGCAAACTGGGAAAGGGAAATTGATTAGAAAGTGAAAGTTCTCTATTAATAAGTGGTAAATTCCGAAGGCTTTTTTTTTTTGTTGCTCGCTGTTTTTGTATTCCTCTTTAGCATAATGAACCTAAATTATGAGAAGTGCTGACTTGTTTACTTCAGCCACATTATTTAATAACCCAGATTTGTGACGTTTCCCAAAACAGAAGTGGTTCTCATAGTGAGCTCTGTGGATCCCCAGGGAATTTCTATGTAGATAAATTACCGCACCTCATTCTCGACTAAATGTAATATTTATTATTGATATCTTAGAGTTATTAGCCTGTTTGGTGACTTGAATCGAATGGCCTTAAAAACTGTACCTAATGTGTTATATCAGTAGACAGTTCAAGATCAGAACAAATAAATGTACATATTTTTATTGTACGCATATGAATAATGTTTATAATACAAATAAAATCAGTAGTAAGCAGGTCTGTGGAATTTATTTTACACTTAAAAGAGTCCCTAGCTTCGAAAGGTTTAAGGACAAAACCAGCTATCTACAGTTCTATCGGTTCCTTGTCACACACTTAAATTTACAAGCCACCGACTTTTATACAAGCTTGTTTAAATTAAACCCTGTGACACATTTCTGTCACATTTAATCTAAATATACAGACCTTTGTAACACGTGACATTTCCGACTGTGCACTCATCCTGTATTTCAAGACACCAAGTACTAAAGAACTTAAATGGCGTATGACCTGCTCCTGAATGCTAAGCTGCCACAAGGGCTAAAACAAGATGCAAGAAAGAGTTCAGTGAAAGGCTTTCCTTCTCTTATTACAGCTCAGTGTATAAGAAGTCATCTATTTGGTTACTTTTTAATAGGTATGCTTCAGAACTGAAGGTATGCTTTTAACTGTCTGTTAAAATTATTCATGTATCTCTGCCACGAAAAAAAATTGTTTTGTTAATAGTGTAGCATTGTTAAAATCTGAGTACAAATTAGAAAAGATTAGACTCTCATTAAGGGGTTCTCCTAATGCATTTGGGGAAATGTTTTTTTCTTCCTAATTGGCTAAGAGGATAGATTTTTCACCCGTCTAACATGACTGTCTCAGACTGGCTGAGTGCTAATATTGTGTGTGGTGTAGTGGTGGTGATGGTCTGGCCATTTACACCGATCATAATATTGTGTTGGCCCCTCTTTTGCTGCCAAAACAACCCTGACCCGTCATGCACTGTGTATTCTGACACCTTTCTATCAGAACCAGCATTAACTTCTTCAGCAATTTGAGCAACAGTAGCTCATCTGTTGGATCGGATCACACGGTCCAGCCTTCGCTCTCCATGTGCATCAATGAGCCTTGGCCGCCCATGACCCTGTCGCCGATTCACCACTGTTCCTTCCTTGGACCACTTTTGATAGATACTGATCACTGCAGACCGGGAACACCCCACAAGAGCTGCAGTTTTGGAGCTGCTCTGATCCAGTGGTCTAGCCATCACAATTTGGCTCTTGTCAAACTCACTCAAATCCTTACGCCTGCCCATTTTTCCCAGAAATGTTCACTTGCTGCCTAATATATCCCACCCACTAACAGGTGCCAAGATGAGGAGATAACCAGTGTTATTCATGTCATCTCTCAGTGCTCATAAAGTTTTGCCTGATCGCTGTATATTTCTATCACAGACGCACTTGAATGTGAGTTTTATTTTTTATTCCTTTTTGTTTATTTTACCTTTTCCCCTTTTTTCTTTTTCTTCTTATTATTTCTTACTAATGTTGTGTTGGCAACTGTTTTGTTTTGTAAAACCCAATAAAAAAAAGACTACCAGTATTGTGACTGAAACGCCAACACTGACTGCTGGACTGCACTTCATAACATGATTTCTGTCTTTTGTTAAATCTGATCCAATCTACTGATGTATTTTATGCTGTGAATGCATGATTCAGATCTTGCATGTCAGTACATACTCCTCTCAAATAAGTTCAGCCTCACACAACAGAGAGTGGGCTTGGTTATTACAAGGATTTGCTTTTCGATTGCCACTGAGTAGCGCATGATACTCATAAAGAAATAGGATTGATAACAGTACAATGTTTGTACTTAGCTTGATGTCCAGTCATGATGCATTTGTGTAGATAACTAGAGAATTTTTTTAGGACCATCACCTGAAGTTAACGTATTGCGCGATGTGGAAATTTCTCATTCACAGCATGCTCTTGAACAGATCAGCAGGGGTTTGTGCTTCCTGGAACCACAGAGGTCTCTTTATTATCTCCTTAATCTGCATCCCAAAAGATCCTGCCATGGCTAGGTGACAATGGAACTGAACGTATCCTCTTTCATTCAGCAGCAGAAAGCGCTACTTCTGACAATGACAACTGCTCACTGCTATCATATTCAACACCTACACTCCAGGCCCACAGTTACATAACCACTGGTGAGAAGACTGTATTGTTCTTTGTGGATGGGTAAAGTGGGAGGTGTGTGGCAATCAGCATAGATGCATCTTAGAATGGACTGTATAAGAAGTGATGCGTTTCACAGCTGGATGCATGTACATTAAGGAGGAGGAGGTACATTAAGGTCCCGTGTAGACACCTGGAAGATTGCACTGTTCAAAAACAGTTAATGCCCTGGTTTCAGGGACAATCATGTCAGAAGCTTTTATTGTCATTTCAACCATATATAGCTGATGCAGTACACAGTGAAATGAGACAACATTTCTCCAGGACCTACACAGAGCCACAAAACAACACAGAGATCATGTCTGGTAGACACTGTAGATTTATACCCAAGCATCAATACTGTAATAATAAATACTGTGCTCAACCCTGGACTTTTCATTTTCATTATGCTTATACTGAACATCATTTCAACATCCTCATTAGGTTTGAATTTATTCTGTTATAAATATGATTCTTCCACAACACAAGATTTCTTCCTCTACTTTATTCAAGGAGTTTTTTCTTGCCACCGACTCTTCTCTCTACTTCAATTAGAGATCGGCATCTGCATTCCTCTAAATATGTTTTTTTGACAAGGTTTAATGTTCAAATCTCTATACAAATGAACTTGAATTGCTCCCTGACAAAGCGTAATGCTGAGGGTGAGAGACTGACCGAATCATTCACACGTCAAGTGTGGAAAAACATACAGCAGTTGTTGTTCATGCTATTGTTATTTACATTTTGTCTTTTTTATGTATTGACTTTGTCACTCATCAGAAACTGTAGAAGTGGATCTAGCTTAGAAGTGTTTCCGCAGCATTAGCCAAGTTAAGAAATGCTCGTTTTATACTAGAGATGCAAAACAATGTGTTTGGAGAACAACAACACGCAATTACACACACGCCTATGACGCTTTTGGAGCTAATAATAGAAGTTGTTTACAGAGACATGACATTATAACTCCTTCAGATTACTTTCATGTTCTTTGAAGGTGTGCCACCTTTCTGTGCCTGGACCAGAATATACTTTTCTTTCCTCAATTCACAAACGTATCATTGTGTCTTTCGTAGTACTCAAAACACACATCTAAGAAACTACGAAACAACTACTGTAATTATTGTAATTGCTATATTCTGATCTTTGTTTAGAGGAACATTTTCTTCTCCCAGAGGCAAAGCAGGACACAGTCCATGTCGTCCGTGTTAAGTAACAGTGCCTTTGAAGTAAAAGATGAAAAATGCCACAAAATGTTCTCCTGTTCACTTTACAATTCACATATGCACTCTGCTCTGCATATTTTTGCCTTTCCTGAAGCACAACCTCGGTTCAGCCTGCTTAGGTTACATAAGTAATTTATTAGCTTGCATTTACACTCTGTCCATTAGCAGTAGCTGTTGTTTTTAACTCTTGTCCTGTTTATTTTTTCATGTCATATTTAGGATCATGTGATGCATTTAACCTTTAAGAAAGAAAACAAACAGGTTAGACCATCTCAGGCAGCAATAACAAATTTGTACAGTTTCTTCATTGACAATGGCTGCATTTTTGCTTCAAGATTTGAAGTAAAAAAGCTTGAGTTTGTTAAAAGAATTAAAGGAAGCAAAATAAGGTTAACCAGCATCCAAGATAATGACATTAAGGACATTATAACGCTTTACGTTGATTTCTTTTCTTTTTTAAAAAGCCTTACAGCTTTCCTTTCAAATTATATTTCAGCAATAAATGTGGCTGTATGTCCAAAGTGACCTCATCTGCCAGCATCACATTATTTTATGAAACAGAAGGGAAAATATTAAGAATTTTCCTTCTTCCTATGATTGTCAGGAATTGATTATGAAAATGACGATGCAACTGATTGCACATGATGATGACCATGTGACCTGTGTTTAGGTTTGAGTAAATGTTTTTGGACACTAAAATGTACATGGAAATGTTTTATGTTTTATGCATTTAAATAGATTTGCACATTAATGCAATAACTCATATGTAGAGGTACTTATAGTTATATATTTTAGAGGCAGTTATAGGTTATAGGTAGATATTTAGAGGTAGCTATAGAGGTGTAGTTATAGCGAGCTAAGACAAGCTGAAACACTGTTTTGTATGTGCTTTAGAGAGGGTTTAACATGTTTAACTGAATCATTGTTAGAACATTTTACTGTTAAATAAGATTATACTTTCAGACATGTGAATGTAACGTAATCTCAGTAGCAAGTGGAACCCCTGTCATGGAGTCACCCATATATATCAGTGAGACTAACCTGGTTAAAAAATGTACTTTATAATATAAAACTCCCAGCTCCTTAGAAAATTACTAAAACTGCTTTTGAGTACAAAAGCCAAGCATGTACATACAGGGCAAAGTCAGGTCAGTGTTTTCAGGTCTGCTGCTTCATTACTCACTGGCTGCATTAGGTACTCACATGTTACATCATGAGACTGTACACACGGAAACGTCTGCTCAAACTTGCAGTACATGAGCGTGAATCACTGCTTGATTTTAGTAACTTGTTGAGGCAGGAAAGAAGTGTTTCCTGAGATTAAAAATGGCTTAAGGATACTGAATCCAAGTTTCTCAAAACAAGGCTGTTCTCTTATTTTCCCACTAACTTAAAATAGGATTAACTGTAACTGTTTACTCAATCTCTTAAATCTGAAAAGAAAGTCAAGATGCCTTTGTAAGATGATATCACTGTCGATACAGATTGCCTGCTTATTTAGAGCTTAAAATTCTTTTTTCATTATTTATTTGTTTTTTTCTCTGCACGTAGCAAAAAAAATTAAATCTCTCATGATAAATCTGTATATTAGACACAAACAAACCTAATAAAAAATACAACTGAAATATATAGCCAGGTGAAAAAAATGTTGGATGGTAGATATGTTAAGAATGGCATCTGCCTCTTCCTGCTCCAGTCAAACCAGAGTAAAGTGATACGACCACACACACGGTCTCCCAGTCTTAGTCAGGTCAATCACTGTCAAATCCAATCCCTCTGATCAGCACCATATGGAAATATGACTGAATTTAATTCAGCAGGAATGTGGTCTGTGTGTATGTCAACTGTAATTTCAGTGCATCTCCCCCTCAGGGAGTTCTACCGTTTATGTGCTTACATAAATTATAACTTTATGTTAACCAGCTTGAAATTCAGGACTGAACCTTCAGCTTAATGCTACTCCTGAAAAAGTGAAATTTACTAATTATTCATGAGTACCGCGGAAGGAGGAGAACTCACCATCAGACGCGACTGGCAAAACCATTCACATTCAAATTTCTACTCGGCTACCAAGGTGTGGCAATTAACACTTCTGTCAGGAACAACCATTACTGAAATTAACACCCACTTCCCATTTCTGCCTGTGTTTGATCTGAATCATGGAAGCAGTTAATAACCCATTAAACACTTCGTTGGAGGCTTTTCCCCCACTGCCTCTTACCCTGATGCCCTGCATGATAACACAGGACCCGAATGAAATCAGAGAAGATCTACTGAGACTTATGCAAAAAAGATACTGACAGATTTAACCTATTTATTTGATCTAATCTTAAGTTTATATAATTACAGCAGGAGATATACTGGTTATTATTTGTTTCCAGTGGTGAGTTAACTACAAGTTTTAGAATTGTGAATGCAAAACACATGGACTAGCAAAGCACAGGATCATCTGTCCAACACACTCAGACAGAAAACCTGCTGAGAGCTTTGACTGCTTACTTCAGGTCATATGAATTTAAAATGCATTATAACTTGCAACGAAATGACAGAACTTGCATATTACAATGGCCTCTTGCACTTGCACTTGTTTTGTGTCACTACATAAGTACTTAACCAGCTGTCTCTAACATAACCAAGTTCCAAAAGTACTGATCATTCTTGGAAAAGCCATTTTCTGTCCACTTCCCATCTGGGTGTTGCACTGATGGGTGGAGTTGGGATCTGCTAAGTCAATCAGGGGATTGGAGACACGGTCGTGAGTCCATCTGTCACTTGGGTGTCTAGAGAACAGCACTGACAGTTTAATTAGCTTTCATAGAGGTGCCTCAGAGTGGGAGAAATGTCTTGACAAAAGAGCAGAGGGCAAAAGATGGAGAAGTGTCCAAAGAATAAGCAATGCAAGCCATATGTCTGATGGGTCAATAGTCCCACTGTGAATAAACAAATATGGCTGAAACAACTGTGTGTATCTTGTGAATCCAGTAAGATCTGAATTTTGTATTTTAGATTATGTCTGGACATTAAATGATTCAGTGATTCAGTTAAAATGAAGCATCAAGTGTTCAATATTGGAATTCAACGTGTATCACCGAAAGCACTGGAAGAAAAAAAAAACTGATCAAGTCAATCCCTCTTAATAAATGTCACTCACTGAAAAGCTGGAGTAGGCATGTGGGAAACTTGTTCAGACCAGTTCAAGTGGAGAGAGAGAGAGAGAGAGAGAGAGAGAGAGAGAGAGAGAGAGAGAGAGAGAGAGAGAGAGAGAGAGAGAGAGAGAGAGAGAGAGACAGAGAGGGAGACAGAGAGAGAGAGGTGATTTTAGGGAAAATAGGCGACAACACCCAGACAACCTCTCTATGTCCCATCTGAGCCGTCAACTCCCCCCACCTTCTTGTCCCCTTTAACCTCGATGTGTGCTTTAGAGCTGCTGTCTCCCCACCATCCACCTCCTGTCTCAATAAACAACATGGAGCCACCTGAGGAAGAAGCACTGTTTAGTGTTTCTATTATTAGCCAGGCCCTTCTCATAACATCCAGTACGAATCACTTCCCTCTTAGGACTTGTGAAACAGTCTAGATTTAAACACTTAATTTCCTAGCAAACAGTCACACACATGAAGGTCTTTTTTTGTACGAGGACATGGTCATCATGCTAATTCACATGTCCGGTCTAAAAATGAGTCTAAGTACTATCAGTATATCTATTAATAAACAGCTGAAGAAGTATATAGCGTAATGTCGGGTAGCTGGCATTTCCTTTTCTGTTTTGATTAACAGTTATAATCATATTAGTAGTTTTCCAGAAGTAGATTTATTTCCTGCCAAGAACAAAATTATTAAAAAGAACATGAATTACAACCATAGATAAGCACAGCAACTACCATTTCAGGATATTTCTGGATAAATGTGTTATCTATCATTATGATATTTTTAATACAATATCATTTAAATCTAAATAGCACTACAGAGTATTCATCAGCTCTATTAAAATACTTATAAATCAGCATGATATTCTTGGCCAGCAATGGGGTGGTCCTGCTCTGCACTGTCTCCACTGAGACAGCTGAACAAGCCCATTTGTGACCCAGTGCTCCTACATTTATTCGACAAATGTGCACAACACTTGGTCAGTCGAGCGACAACGTGGCTGCACGCTACTTTTACCACCGCTCAGTGGGGATTCTCACGTTACTTGTGAATTTCACAAAGTGATGTAACTATCATACAATGCAAAGATGCAACTGATTAGTCACACAACACCAACACACACAGACATGCACTAATCTGCTTGAATTACATAAGACTGTTTTCTTTCAAAACATTTCAAATCTAACAGAGAGGTCTCACTGACTGCCTTTAGCCTGAGGTTAAGCAGAGAAAGCTGGAGTGGTCTGATGAACATGGCACAACATATCCAATGCATTCCATTAAATAAATCAGACTCATTTATACAAGAGACCCGCTGGTTTTATCTAGGTCAGTTTTCAGTTCTCCTGCTGACCTGAGAGACTGCCTGCTCCACTCTCCTGACAGTCCTGGTAATGCCCCCAGAGCCTGAAAGAATGTAGAGACAGATGGCACAGATGCCATGCCAAATGCCACACAAAGCTGGCTCAAATGGAGCTGGACGTGGCTTGGTTTGTCCCATGAAAGAGAGAGTGAAGGCATCTCACTGTGAAGTGATACAAAAATAATCTGCTACGACTGCAATGCAGGATTGTTTAGTACACAGCTGAGTTCGGCTCTGTTATTGTCTCATCTCTGTGTTTAATCTGCTACTGTCACAATAAGAAGCAGCATATTGCTTCCTGGAAAAGAGAGGAAGCTGGACCACAGGACAATAGATCACTTATGCAACAAAGAGTCTGAATTTAGCGCTGCTTTGGCCTGGGATGTTTTGGTTCTTATAGTACAGGGCGAGGGCTGTTTTTTCTTCTTCCTCAAAGCCACTATAAACATGTGCTTTAAATTTAGACACACCAAAAACAGAGATGTGGGCAAAGTAACTGGCAGCATGGTAAACACAGCTGTTTGGCATCTCGCATTCCACAAGAACAGAAGCTCACAGCCGTTTAATGAAACAAAACAAGCGGTGGAAATCAAAGAATCAGACCACATATCGCACAAATTTGTGCAATGCGTGATAAATATCTATTTGTAGTAAAGCATTCTTGTCCACTGATGTGGAGATCAGATCAAGCAGTATGTAATTGTAAAGGCTATGGTTTGCTTATCGTTTCCTATAAGAAATGAGAGGGATTTCTTCACTATTTGTACACAGTTGCTTAAAAATAGTGTATTGTACATGGTAAAGAAAATAGGTTATGCCTAAACAGGAGAATTAGCTACATGCTGCGCTTATTTTATAGCATCTACAACATTTGGTGTAAGGAGAAAACTGAAGTGATTACATATCTTTTATTTGTTAATTGACATTCTTAACATAATGCTATATATAGCAGTAGACAAATGGGTATGTATTTGTGTCTTGTGCTGCTAAAAAAAGCTGCTAAAAAAGAAAAGTTGAGCAGAATTTGTCATTAACATGAGATTTAATAATTTAGTAAGTGATGTTTTTGCTATGTTGTTGAGATGTAAACAGCACATTTTGTAGAAGTATATTATAGATCCAAAATTATGTGTCCATAATAGTATAGAGTATTTTTGTATGCTGTAGCATTACAGTATCCCTTCACTGGAACTAAGAGGCCCAGACTTGTTGGAGCATGGCAATGCCCCTGTGCACAAAGTGAGCTCCATAGACATGGTTTGTTGAAGCTGAGGTAGAAGAACTTGAGTATCCTGCACAGATCCCTGACCTCAACCCCACTGACCACCTCTGTGATGAACTGGAACACTGACTGTACCGCAGACCTCCTCACCCAACATCAATACCTGATCTCACTAATGTTCTTGTGGCTGAATGAACACAAATCCCCACAGCCACATTTCAATATCCAGTGGTAAGCCTTCCCAGAAGAGTGGAGATTACCAGCAAAGCGGGGACCCGCTTCATATTAATACCTATGATATTGGAAGGGAATGTTTAACGGCACATACTGGTTGTGATGGTCAGGTGTCCACATACCATTGGCCATATAGTGTTTATTGTATTGAGAATCAGGAGCATCCGGCCCAAAATTTGTGCTCAAATTTATACATAAAAAAGAAATATATGTATATGTGAAAAACAGGTTCAAGAAATGTGTTCAATACCGTGTACATTTATTAACTTTAACGCCACACAATGCAACCTGTCAATCACACAGCCTACAGCATGTGACTGTGCTGACTGAAAAATAGTCAAGTATTGGCTTTAATTGATGCTGCTGCTGTTTTCCATGTAAAACAGACAACAATGAAATTTTGTCAAAAGTGCCTGTTTGAAATGTGCAGGAGTCAGCATGAACGTGTCCTAGAAGTACATAAAGCAACATTCAGATTGTCAGTGTAATAACTCACACACACAGCAAAGCTAATATTTTCTCATATTCAGTCTTTAGACTAGCACTTACATTTGGATTCAAAAACACACCCACATCCACCTTGGGCTAGGTTAATCAATGATTCACTCTACTACTGGTTCTTCAAGTGCATTAACTTCAAGGGCTATAGTTGAACATATTTAATGAAACCTTTATTTCCAACATATGTGCTAAATATAATTTAATTTGTTCTATTTTTCTGGGTCTTTTCAATTAACTCAAATTAACACAAAAAAAATGCAGCACGATGTATGACTTAGCCACCAATAATGACCACGGATGTTTATACAGCCCAAATGTCTGTGATTTGCTGTGTGAGCATGACCTCCTTTCTACTTATAATGAAATTCAATTTCTAACAAGATAATCTAGATTAACAGGGATGATAATTGTGTTGTTCATTCCAGTCAAAAACAAAATCATACCAGAGCCTAAAGTAACCAAATTAAAGTCACAGTTTTGTAATAAAGGCCCAGTGCCCTGTAATAACACCCAGAACATGAGCTGGCATTAAGTCATCAGATTAATTTTGCATCTGTACAAATAGAAAGCACAAAGTACAGCAGAATCTATTTTGCAGGTAAGGGATTTCAATCTATGAAAATATGTGAAGGAAATCATGCTGCAGCTATGTGGGAAAATGATAAAACAACTCTTTTTGAACATGGAAAACAAAGGTCTAGTAGGCTCTAATGGATTGCTAGTTCCTGAAATAGAAAACACAGCATTTACAGAAAGGCAGCTTTAACCGTGGATTGCCTTGAAGTGGTTTTGTTTCAGAATCACCCAGAATGCTCAAGTATTTTTTTTTTTATTATTATTATTATTATTATTATTATTATTATTATTATTATTATTATTATTATTATTATTATTATTATTATTATTATTATTATTATAATATACAAATAAAACTAGTTCTGGGGGGGCACGGTGGCTTAGTGGTTAGCACGTTTGCCTCACACCTCCAGAGTTGGGGGTTCGAGTCCCGCCTCCGCCATGTGTGTGTGGAGTTTGCATGTTCTCCCCGTGCCTCGGGGGTTTCCTCCGGGTACTCCGGTTTCCTCCCCCAGTCCAAAGACATGCATGGTAGGTTGATTGGCATCTCTAAATTGTCTGTAGTGTGTGATTGCGTGAGTGAATGAGAGTGTGTGTGTGCCCTGCGATGGGTTGGCACTCCGTCCAGGGTGTATCCTGCCTTGATGCCCTATGACGCCTGAGATAGGCACAGGCTCCCCGTGACCCGAGTGTAGTTCGGATAAGCGGCAGACAATGAATGAATGAATGAATAAAACTAGTTCTGGTGCTACCAATTTCCATCAGAAGTCACATGACTAGTTGAATTGAGTTAACCTGTTTATGCAATTAAAGTGTCACATAATCAAAACAGTAATACACCTCTTTCTGAAACATAAACATGAAAATGAAGAGACGCAGTTCTGGAAAATTATGGTTTAGTAATTTATTTTTTTAAAATCCAGACTTCAGAGCACCATTAAATCTATTTTTAAATTAATTACATAATTACTTAACTAACTAACAAAAAGCTGCACTGATTGCTTAAAAACCCAGAACCTGAATGTGTTAGAATCACTGAAAGCCCAGATCAAATTGAAATTCTGTGGCGAGATTTGAAAATTACAATTCGCTAATCATCCCTATTCAGTTTGACAGACATTGAGCAATTCTGACAAGCCAGCAAAGATATCACTATTCAAATGCATAAACCTGATAGATGCATTTTCCAGAACCTGTAAATGCTGACAGATATACTATATAAACCTATATATCCAACAAATATATACCAACCAACAATAAAAGAAAATCAACCTTTAAATAGTAAAATCCCCATTAAATTCAATTAAATTCCAGGTAAACAAATATAGAAAACATCAAGGGAGAGAGTACTTATGCAAGGTACCATATCCGAAGACTTGAGCCATCTGTTAAACTCCAATTTAAACCTTAACACCTAGTAATTTTACAGCAGTATCTAACATTGGTATAACTACTACTTGTGCTATATTTTAGAAAAATGGCAAAGGCTGTGTTTAGATTAGAAACATAAAACACTTTTATTTATCGCATGCAATTAGATACATAATGAGCTGCAATTTTAAGCCTATGATAATGAGCATATAAAACTGTTGGAAAAATGCAAAGAAATGTGTTTTGTCTTGTAAAATACATAAGACCACCAATATTTTAATTTAATATAGCTTTTTTTTTTAGCCACAGGAGTAAAATCTTCCATGGTGGTAATAAAGGACATTATAATGTCAGAAGCAATTAGATGGTTCCAGCCTTATTTTCTTGGGCAATGTATAGCTTTCATTTCCGTGCTAGTGGTGATTCATTATGATCTAGCTAGGCAGGTATATTCATTCATCATTTATTAAGTGAGACAGGCAGAAGGGATTAAAACATGAGGCATCTTCAGCAGCCTCATTAAAAACACACAAGTTTGCATACACACATGGCTTGATGGTAACAGGATGTGAATCTCTTCCCTCTTTTCCATCTTCCTCAAAAACACAGTTCTTAAAATGCATGATCTTGTTTTTAAAATAAAGGTGAAACAACCCAAAATAATTTTCTAACTGTATGTGCTTGACTACAAAAAATCTTACTATTATATAAATATATATCACTATACAATATTACTATTGTATAAATTATGTTCAAGACATTTCGACTTAAACCGTGTGTTTTTTAATGTCCTGAATTCAAAAACTGAATTTCTTTTACACTGCAATTTACACATCAATGGTTTATTGCAATAACTGTGCTAAAGATGATATAGTGTGTGTATATGAGGTATTTTAGAGCTGCATTATTAAGTAATCTTCCACATCACAGCTCCAGGGTCACTGTCCAGCTCCTGAGCTCAGGTTCCTCTCTGTGTTATGTAGTATTAGTCCTGTTTAACTAGTGAAAAAAAAATGATTTGGAAGGTAATTTTCAGATTAGAACCCACACACAAAAATAAATAGACAAGGTCTTATAACCTCACGTCTTATTTGTGTGATACTCTGATACAGTGCGTAGGATTAATAATGAACTCAGGCGAGTCAGAAGCTTCAGGTCAGTTTGAGACAGCACCGGTCTCATCTTCCCACCCTCTCTTCCTCTGTACACCATTAGTCACAGAGCTGAGCATGTCAGCCAGTCCCTGCACCTGTTCTGTCCCACACACTCATACACACACTCTCACACTCCAGGGAATAGTTACTGCCTTGGGAAAATGCCTGTAGCTCTGTAGCTTGGCTGGTCTTTTTTTACTTGACTCCCCCCACCTACCACCCACACACAAACACACACGTTTGTCTTACTGTCCTTGTGTGGATTGACATCTATATTGCAGCAAATTAATGCAATGCTACACCTAAATCTAACAACTTACCTTAACCTCAGTAATATTCCTTCTTCCTGTGAGGACATTTGATTTCACCAAGGATAGAAAATATGCCTCCCAAAAAAACACACACCCATTCTAATTTAATAAACATATGTTCTATGTATCATTGGCTTGTTTTGACCATGTCACAGCACCACCCCATACACAGAGACCAAATCCTCTAAGGTGTGTGATAATAGATATATATAGTGTTATAGATGCTGAAAGCGGCTTTTGTACACAGAGCTGTAATATATATTTCAAAGAGGTGTCTGTCACTTTGATATGCTCGACTGCACACATTCTTAAAGTCACACAGAGGTTAATGGCATCGGAATCGACACCGATTAAGATCTGCCGCTTATACTGTCACATGTTTCTCTCACTTGACCAAAGATGTGGTTAAGACATTGGACTATTCATCGAAAGGTTGTGAGTTCAAATCCCAGATCCACCAAGCTGCCACTGCTAGGCCCCTGAGCAAGGCTCTTTACCCTCAATTGCTCAGTTGTATAAAATTGTATACAATTGTACACAAACTGTCACCAACTGCTGCTACATGTATATGTTTACAAGCATATATGTCATAAGAAACCACTTGTTTACAGTTCTTCTATTTTGCACATTTTTCTGCACTGTGTGTCCCGTACTGCTCTGTGTTATTTTGTCTTGTACTGTTCACACCAGGTTTGACACGTTGCACTTTATGTAGCTATATGTTGTTATGGTTTTTTATGTAGCACCAGGGTCCTGGAGAAACGTTGTCTGATATCATGTATCAGTATATATATGTACATATGTATATGTATATGTATATATATATATATATACATATATATATGTACTGCGTCAGCTGTATATGGTTGAAGTGACAATAAAAGCTTCTTGTCTTGACTTGAAGTCTCTCTGGATAAGGGTGTCTGCCATATGCCAGAAATGTAAATATAAATGCAAAGAATAATCTGAATTCTAGAAATCGAAGATCCAAAATTCAGTTGTAGTGTTAAACCTCATTAGATGGTAAGATTCATGACTAGCTTAGTTGGCTAGTAGATAAGCAGAATATGAGAAAAAGAGAGAACCTGGAGTGTAAGCCACCGGCCAGGGAAGTAATAATGAAAAGAAAAAAAAAGGAATGTCATCACTGTCAAATAACCTCTTCTTCAGTAAACTAGAGAGTAGAGTATGTAAGACTTCAACAGAGAATGTGAAAGAGTATAATAAACCTCAGTAAAGTCAGCATGTACTGCGGCACATGGATCTGGCCTTAATTTATGACATTTTTCTGATTGGAAATGGATGATTTTTTCTACCACTCACTAGTTCAAGATCAGACTGTATTAACATATCCCTAGATTCACTCGTTTTTTTGACCATGTTTATGGTCTGTATAAAAAGGCAGCATATGTTAGGTTTCACTATAAAATCAATTTAGAATCTGTAAGCAAATTCATTCATTCATTTATTTATCTTTATTATTTATTTATCAGTAATCCTTTTAGCTCATGGTGGATTTACAGCCTTTCCTTAAAATACTGGAGGCAAGACAGAGAAGTTTAATGAACATTTATGGAAGAAGCCTCAGGCGTCTGTACCTTGTAAGAGGTACAGTGCTTTGTGTAATTTCATTGCATGAGCAAGTCATTAGGACAGGAGAGTTTACACTTCACAGTAAAATGACAAGCTGTCTCTTTAAGTTCAAGAGAGGGAAAGTCAGTTAGTGAGGGAATTACTGTTTATAAAGGCTATGAAGTGAAAATAAAAACTAACTATAGAGTGTTAAAATGGTAATAATTGGCAGATCACTGTGGTATAAGTGCAATAACACATTCCAGTTCATTGTGTGGTAAGGAATACCATACAGTCCATCCCATCACTTATGTTACAGCCAGAATGTCTGTCAGAGTCATGCTGTTATAGCAAATTAATTCACACCTTCTGACTTGAATATTCAACTCTAACCTAAATACCTTACTATCAAACAGGTGGTTTTGGAGAAACCTGTACAGAATAGAAAATCAAAGGAACAATGGACGACAGCAAATTTCAATTGTATTATCCCGCTGAACAATCTAACAATTGACAACAAATTGAATCTGCCTTAACTGAATCAATTCTTAGCCTGCCAAGAGCTAGCATAGCACCATGAATTAAACATGACTCAACCTATTTAACCACGGATAAAGAGACAAATGAAAGGAATAAAAATATTCCCTAGTTCCTTCAGGCATTTCTTTTGTCTATTACAAAACTCACAGCTTAATTCACTCCACTGCTGCTTCACTTGTTCTATTGAAATGACTAATGCTTTATTTTTATACATCAGCAAGGATTTTCCTCTCGTATTAGAAGCTAGTTTTTTTCCCCCAATATAAAAATAAGAGCCTGGTCAACAGATAATTTGAGATTTTTCACATTTCACATCATCAGAACAAAACATTTATTCTACATCAAACAAAAGATGTGGTTTGTTTTCTGACTTTTAGCAAAGTAGATTTTCTTTTTAGGACTATTCATATTATAGGAACAAAAACTATATTGCCAAAAGTTTTGGGACACCTCTCCAAATCATTGAATTCAGGTTTTTTAGGGGTTGGGCTTGGCCCCTTACTTCCATTGAAAGGGACTCTTAATGCTTCAGCATACCAAGACATTTTGGACAATTTAATGCTCCCAACTTTGTGGGAACAGTTTGGGGATGTCCCCTTCCTGTTCCAACATGACTGCACACCAGTGCACAAAGCAAGGTCCATAAAGACATTTGATTGAGTGAGTTTGGTGTGGAGAAACTTGACTGACCTGCACAGAGTCCTGACCTCAACCCCATCAGAACACCTTTGGGATGAATTAGAGCGGAGACTGCGAGCTTTTGGCCTGGCTCGCAGTCTCCCCTCTAATTCATCCTAAAGGTGTTCTATGGGGTTGAGGTGCAGGCCAGTCAAGTTCCTCAACATCAAACTCTCTCATCCATGTCTTCATGGACCTCGCTTTGTGCACTTGTGTGCTGTCATGTAGGAACAGGAAGGGGTCATCCCCAAACTTGGAGGGATGTCCCAAAATATAGTATCTTGAATGACCAGTAATGAAAAGTTTAAGTTCACAGTTTGTGAGACAACATTAAAATAAAGCCAATGTACACTTTTTTTGTGGCTGAATATCAAAACAAAGTTATATCCACAATGGGTGCCAATAATTCTAAAAGTCAACATACATCACAAAAGCAACTGTTCACTTGTCTTACGCTAAAGAGTTTGGAATGTAGGGACATCCTGCTGATCTTCCGTGTTTCAAGCACAATGTGAACAGAGACTTTTTTAGTATTTATTGTCTAACTAACTGCAACATGACCATTTAAACATTCTCCAAATGCACAGTTCTAAGCCACTTTGTTATTGGAATTCATCTTTAGAGGAAGTTGAGGCTACAGTCAGCAATCCATAATGAGCAGTCCATGTAAAACAGCTGAGTCAGAGTTTCATCAAAGCAGCTTTTTGCTGCAAGTAAAACACACAGGAAGGTCAGTCAGTCTTGGATGTTCCAGTTTCAACAGCTTGCATGTGATCATTTTCCCTTTTGAACAAAAGCAAACATTTTTCTCTGGATTTACAGAGCAGTGTGTGAATTTAAACAGAACTACGCATGTTATCTGAAGCTCAATCTGTTTATTTTGTGTAACTTGCAGTCATTTGGTATGTCCTACACTCGTGGTATCAAGCTATATATTGAGATATATACAGAGACAGTATAAGTCATGCTTATTTGCATAGTGCAAATCATGCTTATTTGCATAGTGCAACAATTATTAGAAATGCTTGTTTTTATATATATTTTTTAAAAATTGTCTGAATATACACAAATGCAGTTGACCCTGAATTCTGACCTTGTATTTGCTATGCATGCACACAACATAAAGACATGATTTCAGCAACAGTGACAAACAAAGCGACATGTTAGACACGTTAGTTTTCTCAGCTCTGTACAGATTATGTATGACGGTATCCAAAGGTACCTAAACCACTGTCTCAAATGTGTCAAGAAGAGACAGTTGTCTTGTCCATCATGCCACATGGTAATGCTTTCTTTTTTTATCTCCCGGCCTACATGAATGTTCTATTACATAAGCTTAGAGGACATCATCCCTTATTAAAGCAAGTGCAGCTTGTATTTGAATTAGTGGAGGCTGAGGTGAAGGATCAAGGGTGAGAGAGCAGAAAAGAAGGTTTAGGGCTCTTTAGATCTGTTATGCAACACACTGCCAGCAGTCACCACCACACTGTAATCCTGAATTTAATCTAAACAAACTAAAGTGTCTGTGTGTGTGTGTCCAGACAGCACACTGCTGAGGATTAGGTCATATCATTCAGATCTTTCAGTTAGGCAGGCTAGATTTTAAAACACCCCCTGGGATAAGTCAAGAGGTTTCTGTTATGTCTCATCAGAGGCCATATATGTACATATTATACACCAATCAGGCATAACATTATGACCACCTGCCTAATATTGTGTTGGTCCCCCTTTTGCTGCCAAACCACCCCTGACCCATCATGCTCTGTGTATTCTGACACCTTTCTATCAGAACCAGCATTAACTTCTTCAGCAATTTCATCAACAGTAGCTCGTCTGTTGGATCGGATCACACGGGCCAGCCTTCGCTCCCCACATGCATCAGTTGGCCTTGGCCGTCCATGACCCTGTCGCCGGTTCACCACTGTTCCTTCCTTGGACCACTTTTGATAGATACTGATCACTGCAGACCGGGAACACCCCTCAAGAGCTGCAGTTTTGGAGATGCTCTGATCCAGTGGTCTAGCCATCACAATTTGGCCCTTGTCAAACTCACTCAAATCCTTACGCATTTTTCCTGCTTCTAACACATCAACTTTGAGGACAAAATGTTAATTTGCTGCCTAATATATCCCACCCACTAACAGGTGCCATGATGAGGAGATAATCAGTGTTATTCACTTCACCTCTCACTGCTCATAATGTTATGCCTGATCAGTGTATGTGGCTTCTTTAAAAAAAAAAACACTTATAAAATAGTTGAAATTGCTTCTATTCAACATATTTCGACTTGCTATTCTTTTGTTTACTTGCTTCAATCAGTACTGTATATTGTATGAAATTTTTCATGACTATGCACCACTGAGTCTAAGTCATCCCAGTGCTACAAAAATCCCTGAGTGTTACAGCAGGGTCCTTTTGAGGAACACTCCTATTTCTAATGAAAGGCATTGTCATATTTTTTGTTGTTGGTGTTGTTGCCATGGCAATAGTCTGTTATATGACATCAAATAAAAGAGTGTGATGGATAGTGACTGCTGACCTAGAAAAACCTGCACTGTTTGGTGAGCACTCAAGAGGAAATGAAAATACACCAACAGATGCTGGAAATCAATATGTATGTCACTAGAGAATTAAAACAAACAGGGACTTCCTAATGCACAGTGTATAAATATTATCTCCATTGGGGCTTAGAGTGCAAAACCTGACAAAACTATCACAGTCATTTCAATAATCCAGTTATTGCAAGTAAGGACACAGGAAAATAATCCACAACAGAATGATGTGATGCCAAAGTAGATTATTTTCCAATAACAGCATGTGCTGAAGTGATTTATTCCTCTTATATCACAGCAATTCACAGCCAATGTTTATTTTTTGATTTATTAAGAAATGCCATGCTTTTTAAACATTTATAGTCACATTTCATGTTGTGGAACAACATTCATTTCATACCAGCTTCTCCTTTCTCCCACTCTCTTGAAGTTAATAAGGCAAAGACGCAGCTTGTGTTACAGAGAGGGCAGAAAGTGCAAAGTCATCTGTCCTGAAGACTTCCTCATGGTTTAAAACTTATACAGAGCTCTGATGAACGAGACTCCTTTCTTCCTGAATGTAAAATAAAGGTCTCCTACAAAGTAAAATTCACCGTAAGTATAAATTTTTTTGCTTTTTTCTTCATTGTTGTTATTTACATTGTGAAAAGACAGCATGTTTTTAATCCAGTTTTGTTAGCCTTAGATTACATGGAACATCTGCTAAACAAGTCCCATGAATTTACTTTAATATAAAACTATAATTTGAATTACAGCTGGCAATATTGCCAGAGCTGCAAGAAAATATATAAACCCCTTCTGACCAATCAGATTAGAAAATTCAACAACGTCGTAGTATAATGAAAAACAAAAGTCTATTAATACTATTCCTAAGTGTTTATTATTAATTTAAAAGCGCTTGTTTCTTACAGATCTCTCAAGGATTAATGCTGGATATATTTTATCAGGATCCAGATTGTCATGCAGATGACAGAAGGCCAGTGGGCTTGATGATTAGCTTTGTCTTAAGCTGGTGGCTAAAGCAGAAGAGAAATCATTCCCTCCCCAGCCAACAAGCACTCATTAAAATTCCGCCATTCCGCCCTCCCAGCGTGCTCGGCTAGTCGGTTGCTATTGGATACCAGTCATGACTAATAACCTCAGGCAGCTGGTCAATCAACAATCAAATCATGATACACTAATGCCAGGCAAATTGTCTATCATGGCTGATTAAAGTGTTGCGGCTCTTGTGGTTCGATGCATTTTTAAAAAAAATAAAGATGAAATCATTCATGGATTTGGAAGAAAAGGCAACTGTCAATGACAGTAACAGGCTTGGATGATGAAATATTTCATTTAAACTGGAAATCAAATCATTTAACAGCAGCAGGTGGTCCTGTGTTGGCTGACAGTTGTATGCCACATCTGGAATTGAAAATGTCTGCTTCAAACATATTGTTTTGTTTTTCATATGTGTTTTTCTTAAATATATGTATATAATATCATAATTACATGCATTTTATTCATCACTACAACAATCATTTAAATTATGTGAAACACTGTATGACGTGGAGTATTTTTAAGTGAGGCAGCATACCAAAACAGAAACAGATAAAAGATGCTTGCAAAGAACAAGCACCTTTCTAAAAAAAAAAAAGAAAGAAAAGAAAAAAAAAATCAATTTGGCTTCTGTTGTTATTAATATTAATCCTTTAAGCTCCTCTCACTGGCCTTCAGCCTCTGCACTAATCTTGTGCACTGACTTCCTCTGGCGTGCAGTCCTGCGGAGAGAACTATTGTTCAACATGCATACGTTAACATAATCTCCGGCACAGATCCACCTCTGTCTTAACACGTCTCTAAAACTTTCCAATCCTCAGAGGTTATATTAGGTTGAGGAAAAAGCGGCTGCTGCCTCTCCGGTGGGATAGTGGGATATGACCTCCTACTGTTAACATCCTCGGAATTGGAGATAAAACTGCACTCCAACTCCACTAGCACTTTTTAATTAGTGCCTATCTTCTTGTCTGGCAACAGTTTCCATTTTGGTATGAAAAGAAAGAACCTTTTCATGGCTTTTCAGTCTAATGTATTGCCCAAGTGTGTGTGAAAGATTTTTTTTAAGTAAAATCCAGAACAACCTGTCCAGAAGGAACTGTACTAGGGCCTGACTGCATGTCTGGTTTCTACCATCACCAGAAACAACACCAAACTGCCGACAGGTCGCGAAGCTCAATGTCAAATAGTCTCTAAACCGAGTGACATTTTAGCCCATAATACTTGCGGAGTGCTTACCTGAGAAATGAATAAGTGAGCTGTGCATGGGCCTTTGTGTTTCAGTAACTGAATAAGTCGTTTGCCTCTTGGCAACATTTATAGAATGTTCTCTGGGACCCTGAACCAACTTTGTCTCCATCTAATATGCTTAACTTGCCAAGAGCAGGGATGCTTCATTATGTCCTTTTGCTGGTGATAATTAAGTTCCTGGGAAGCCAACCACTGACATTTGCATTAGTCAGATGCTGACTGAGGTAAGTCAGCATCTCTCTGGTACATTAGTTAGTTTTACATCATTAAATGATTTTCAAAAGCACTCCACAATGGCAATTAGTACAGTTTAGCAGTGAAGGGATCACTTTTCTCGATCTAGACAGCCAAATCATTGGTATGCTAACATTTTCCTTTACAAGACAGCTAAAATTTAACAGAAGAAAACAAAATGTCCTACATGATAGCAAATAAGAAGGTTAAGAAAGATGTGGGCATGAAAATCTTAGCATTAGGCTTCAAATTTGCCCGACTGGCTGTAGTGTATGAGCTCAAAATCTTAATATTGACTGGTACATTAACTCACTTACTTAGTGGCTTGTCAATCAATGTCCCAAAAATGGTGTATATATATTGTGTGTGTGTGAATATATATATATATGATAAGTGGAATTGATTAACTGATCACTATCTATGATCTGTCTATGTTGGTTTCTGTTTGTGAGTGTGTTTATGTAAATCTACTCCCTGACAGAATAGGTGATAATGAAGGCTATTCTAAAGGCAGTGTTTTCTCAGCAAGTTAAACTGAGGGAAATTAAATATGACTGCTTTAAATCCATTTTAACAATGCATTTTAAAAACAGAACTCGGCAATAGTCCATTAAAAAAACATCTTGACGTCAAAAATAGCCTTACATTTGTGAAGATGCAAAAGAATTCACCCCATAAGATCTGCTGTTTTGGAGATGCTCTGACCCAGTCGTCTAGCCATCACAATGTGGCCTTTGTCAAAGTCTCTTAGATTCTTACACTTACCCATTTTTCTTGCTTCCAACACATCAACTTTAAGAACTAACTGTTCACTTGCTGCCTAATATATCCCACCTCAGTGCAGGTGCCATTGTAACAATATAATATTACTCATGTCACGTGTCAGTGGTTGTAACGTTAAGGCTGAATAAACCATTTCTACATTTATTAATGCCACTCTGGATATGAAGCATCTGCACAATGATTAAATGTTAGGACTCTAAAAGAAGAGGAAATAATGTGCATCAATAATTACTTTAACAACCCTTCTCAAACACATCACATTAAGGACCGCATATCACTTGAGACCTTAAAACCATGACATTTAATAACCAAGCTACAAGAAAAATGATGATAATAAAACATTTGAATTCATTACGCCTGTAAGCAGATGTCTTCACAGAAATTAATGGCCATCATCTTCTTTTAATGTCGATGCAGAAGAGCAGGGCTCGTTTAGCTAATTAAAGTCCAGGCTTTAAATAAAGAAAAAGCCAACACAGCATGAGCACAAAGTGCCTGAACCTGCAAATCCAGCAGCATGTGGTCTACAACAATTAATGAAACAGCAGTCATATTATCTGCTCCTATAATATGGCTACATTCACAAAAGCTAGGCAGCGATAGAAATACAGACAGATATTGCTAGAGTTGTAACAGCATATCATATATATTGTTCGATATCAAAGCTCTAAATTTGATGCATCTGCAAACAAACAACAAACATTTAAAATGCTGCAAATGAATTAATAAACAATATAATGTAATAAACATTTTAAATGTAATCAAGCCCATACTCCTTAATTCAGAAAAAAAAAACCCATATTCCCATCTTTACTCAGGTGAGGCTACTGGGTTTCAAAAATATGTGCTTCTCCTAAACACAGTGTTTTTTCACAAGCCAACACTCTCGAAAAGTAACTGACATTAACAACACACACAAACTCACACACACACTCTGCTCAACAGCTGAACGTGCAATAAAGTGGCCTGTGCTCCAGTCATGGCACAAAATAAAACGGTTTTTGAGACAGACATTGACATGAGGGTTGCCAGGGTTGTGCTATTTATGCCAAATTCGAGATTTGAAACAAACTTGTTTCCAGTGCAAGATTTAGAAAAAGAATACCCGCTCTTCCAGTGCCAAAATGTTTGGGATACTTTCTGGGGGTTTTGTGTGGTTTTCTGAGATATACTTGAAGGGACATTTTGCTGAGAACTGGCAAACATGCCCACCATTGGCCAGAGAGCTAATGTTTAATTAGTCTTGTTTAATTCTGTTCCCTTCTGATGCACAGCTTTTGTTTCATTATACTCTGTTTGCGTCTGAATGGATCACACTTTCAGTACTTTTATAACATAAATTGTTTGCACATATTCAGGCAATGCTTAATCTTGCTATGTCAGTATCAAATCAATAAAATATTGTATCATGTTGTATCAAAATGAAAATTTTGTGTATTATTACACACCTAGGTATAACATGCAAAGCAAATATTTAAAGTTTTTTCACAGATGCAGTGGATAAAACTGCAAAAGATCAAACATGCAGCCTTGTATATTAAAGGTTTGCAATATATTTTCCATACCATACCCAATTCCTGATAGTAAGGTGAGCCTCAGTCACAGAGCGGCCGTCTTGGCAATGCTCCCAGACAGATATTTTCAGTCATGCAAGAGCAGGCACCTATCTACTTCAAGAAGGAGAAATCCATAAACCTGAAACGGATCGATGACCTTTCAAACATGGATTTAAAATCTGTTCCCTGACAAAATGTTGTAAATAATGTGTGCTCAAAAAACAAAAAGATTTTCAGGTTACTCCGGGTACACAACATGTACATTTCTTCAGGTTGCTCCGGGTACAGAACATGTACAGCTCTGTTAATTAACAGAATAAGATGGCATAAATCTACACATGCATTAGTGTAAGAATCTGATGAACCAGACAATAGAACTGAGTAGAAGGTTAAGTGTTGTGCTGAAGGGTGCAACCATGGCAGTGCTAGGATTTAAAGACATAATCTGCTGATGAAGATGCCTTTATTTTTGTCACATATACATTATAGCACCATGAAATTTTTTCAGTGGCAGCTTGGCATTGCTGAGGCTTGAACACCAACCTTCCAGTCAACAACCCAAAGCCTTAACCACTCATCTGCAACTCAGCCACTGAGCCAATGCAACTAGTTCAACTAGCTTGCAGTAAGTCACCTCAGGCTCGCTCACTAGGGAAAATTTTGTCTAACATCTAGGACTGTTTGTTTGTATGTTTATTGTTTCTTATGTTCTGTAAAGCTGCTTTGAGACAATAAGAAGTTGCTTTCGGCTGCTCCCTGTTCGGGGTCGCCACAGCGGACCAACTGGTCCGCACAACAACTTGGCAAATGTTTTACACCGGATGCCCTTCTTGACGCAACCCTCCCATTTTTTCCGGGCTTTGGACCGGCACTGCATCCAGTGGCTGGGGTTGAGGCATTGGCTGGGAATCAAACCCAGGCCTTCCGCATGATAGGCAAGAAACCTACCACTGAGCCACCAATGCCCCTTGCTTTGAGACAATGCTCTTTGTTAAAAGCGCTATACAAATAAAATTGAATTGAATTGAATTAATTCAAAGCAATCTTAAGTCTCAGGGTTATAGCATTGTTTTCCAGATCAAGACACTAAAGTTGTATCTTCCTTTGCTTGTACCTTGTAACTTAAAGTATTAGACAAACAATGGAATGTACTACATGTAATATATCGGAGCACTTTACTGTAAATATGTTTTCAACTGTATTAACAATCCTGCTAACAACATCTTACTATAAAATTTGCAGTTATATCTGCAGTGCAGAATCAATTCATGTAGTCAGTGATAAACACACACACACACACACACACACACACCACGCACACGCACACACACACACACACACACACACTGTGTTTGATGTCAGAAAAGCCAGCAATCTCTATGGAAGCTTAGGAATTAATGGAGTAGAGGAAATGCATGCAGGTTGTGAGAGGTTTGTCTAATCTCTAAGATCTTTAAACTATTAAACAGATATTTGTAACTCAATGGCATCCTGTTATCCATTAGAAATGCTGTGTAACACATTGCTGACAGCGTGTTGGAGTAATCATTCTACTTGAGATTTCTCAACTAGATGGATTTCCAACTACAGTCTGTTTTTTCTTTTCTGACAGACAGGTCTGGATCACCACCTGCCGAGCTTGCCTCTTACTGGTTAACACTGGTGCTTGTCTGGAATTTCTGATGTGCTTTACCAAGGAAAGAACAGTGTTTCTCACCTAAATATCTCAGTACCACTGGGCAAACCTATAATGCCAAACTAAACCAATGGGCTGTGAATTTATTAGCAGTGCTGGGAGGAATGGTGATTTGCATATTGTCCATTGCCGTACCATTTCCTAGAAAGCTTCATACCAAACCATTTTACAAAATTGTAGAAATATAAACTTATCTCAGCTTATGAGGTGGTAGCAATGCACAGGACTGTGTTTCATTTCTATAAAATAGTCATATTTAGATGGCTTTATTCCCATATCAGTGGACTACCGGCTAGCCTGGACTTGAGACCGGCCCCCTGACCCCTGTGGTGGTGTCTCCACTCACAATTGTGACTTTTATTTATTGCATTCATCATAAATTGAGCATGATTTCTGTCTTACTTGCACCTGAAACCACCATTCTTCATGTAGCCAGACAGAAGTTGCTAAAGCTAATCTTATCTCTGCTGTTAGTGACAGGCAATAAGCAGAAGCAAGTCTCAGACAGATATAATCAAGTCAGCCCTCCTGTTTCTAATCATCTAGAGTAGAGTGTTGGCAGATGCTCGAGTGAAGGCGCAGCACTGCATGCTCTTGTGTAATGATGGCCATTAAAATCCGCAGCCCTTTGTGACATGAAAAGCGGAAAATCAATAAGTTTGTGTAGGTTTGATTTATGAATGTATTGTCTACTGGGTTTTTCAACCCATCAGACTTGAGCATATGTGGTTGTTATTGTAACACATATATACTATGTCTATAGATTAATCCATCATCACTTTGTTTCGGCTTTCAATTAGCTTTTTATTTATATTTTTCTCATACGGATTCTTTAAATGAATTACTCAAGCCAGTTGCTAAAGGTCCCTAACAGTCACCTCTTAATTGATTACTAACTTTATTGTTCACATTATTGCTTCAAATTGATCAGGTCTCTAAAGTCCAGTTAATCAATTACATGCTAGAGGTAGAGAACATTTCATTTTACATGTTCAACCTTTCTGGACCAAATTTAGTTGCTTACACAATAAATCTAAAGCATTATTTATTTTTGTTTGTTTGTTTGTTTGTTTGACTGAATTATTGTTGTATAATAAAAAATATCCTTAACAAATAAACAAATACATGTATACACCAAGGGAAGGTTGTTTTTATTGCTACTGTATATTATACGGAGATGTCTTTGTTCTGTGGCACCACATTAAACCACATCGCTATCACTACATCACTATCAGAGAGTAGAGGACAGAAGGAATAATTCAATTTGCAATGCCAGCTGCAGTTTTACAATCCTGATATTGTCTGGGTGTAACCTGAACTGAAGCTGACCCTTGGAAATCCAGTAAAAAAAATCGTTTGTGACATTAGCCCAGCTACACTTGTGTTGTATTTGTCTCACATTGATTATTCCTAAAAGATTAAAGAACTGGATTTTACAGCTTGTTCTCAACTGGAGTTTTAATATTTAATTACATGTTATATTTATCAGATTTTTTAAAAGTAATATATTTGTGGTATGCTATTACATGATGATAAAGAGTGACCTTTTTTGTCGTGATATGATCAAAATTAAATTGGTTGCCATATGTGCTATTAACAGTAAATAAACCTTTAATAGCACATGTGGCATTAAAAGTAACATAGGAAAACAAGGACCAGCATTTAATACCATCATGCAGTCAATATAAAAGATCCCAAAATGTAAACAAGCACAACTGCTGATATATTATAAATGTGTTCAGTAGTCACCTTAAACTAATACTTACTATACTTGTTTTTATTTTGCACAGCACAATTAAAGATAAATAAATCGCAGCAATAAACACTTGCGTATTTCTCAACATTCACACCCAATACAAATTCAGTAAATATGTTTGCTTGGCCAAGATCCAGTCTCTTAAAGCTTCCCTGAATGTGATGAGCTATTTCTAGCTAGCTTCTCAAAGGCATTTCTCTGACTCACTCAAGAATCCACTTTCTCTCCCTTGTTAAATGGGTTTAGGAACAAAAGAATACGGTCTTAAGAGCAGGGGCACATGGCAGAGGGAAGAATTGGTGCCTACAGCCACTAAAAGCTCCACAACAACCAGTTCCTGAATGCTGCAGGATTACTGCTGTGCAATTTTGTCCGATCTTTCTTTTGAGGTTATAATAATCTGGGTTCATAAATCAAAGGTAGAGTTCAGCAAATAAAAGTGAATGCATGGTGTGGAATCGTTGTTCAGTAAGAAATGAGTGCATCTATATTTTTTTATAAAACAAAAAAGAAAAACACACATAGACAATTAACATGTAACTACAATCAGACAAGCATTTGTGCTCTTACTCATAAATATTAGAAGATATAAAAAGAAAAGAATTAAGGGATTCCCTCCAGCATTTTCTGCCTCGCTTTCACTAGAGGTGTCGCTGGAACAATAGAGAGGTGAGCTCATGCAGTCCACCTTAAAAAACCCCACTCCCAGCTTTCACAGTCTTCAGGAAACAATGAGCATGAAGTGAAATATAAGACCCACACAGTACAAACAATGATCCTTCAAAGCCTCTTGAGGGCTGAGAGTATAATTCATCACTCCAGATAAAATTAAATCATAACTTTTATATGAACGTTACATAATATTTACAACTACATTACAACAGTTATGATAGAAATCCGCATATATTAGTCAATTTTGCAGGTTTTAAAAAAGAAAGGGGAAGAAAAGTAGCTCACATTTAATCAGATGTACATCAGCAACACCAGAAATAGCATCGGGGGAAGGCTGTAACTGTGATTAAACCCAAAACTGAGTTATATTCAGTTCTCTAAAATGGCAAAAAAGCTATTTTGCCAGAACGAGAATCTGAATGCGGCAGGATGAAAGCCTGCATTCAAGCATTCTGAAACATTCTCTCCCTCGCTCTCTCTCTCTCTCTCTCTTTCTCTCTCTCTCACACACACATAAGGATCAAAGCCAAGCTTCCAGAGCTTGACTACTTGAGTGACATATGTGTATGTACGTGTGTGTGTGTGTGTGTTAATAGGGACAGAGGCAAGGTATGCCCTCTTTCTCACTTATAGACTTCAGTTATGTTACCACCAAGCATGCGGGGGAATATTCTTCATCAAAATTCACTTGTCTGCCTCATTTGCATAATTACCCAATTTGGCAGGCAATTATTAAAAATTAGGCACTTTATGCACCGCTGATGAATGCTATACAGTTGTAGATGATTTTGAGGATTTAATGCATGTCAGTTAACAAGATAATACATTATGAGTTTGATTATAAGCACATATGAGCACAATTATTAAAACATGCTTTATAATTCCGTGACAGTCAAGAAAAGAAAAGCAGCTATATTCATTGCCTCGAGGAGACGTTCACCTTTCAGACGGAACAGAAAATCAGAGTCATTACGTACCCGCTGTTTGGAGACATGCCTCAATCCGATATGGGGTTGACTTCTGCACTGTGGAGAACAAAAGTGACAGATTATTGTTCTTTACATATTTTGTCTCTCTCTGATGGAAGAGCTGGGGAAAGAGCAGGCAAGAGATTCCTGGTGCACTAGTAGACGTGTGTAAACGCATTGATGTTGTGAAATTACTCTCTCTCTCTCAGGTCAGGGGCTCAATCCCAAATGTTTTTACTGTGCTGTTTATCTTTGGGCAAGTCACTATATAGATGCCTAAAATATATGAATGTGGTTACACAAGATCAAACTGATACAAATAGACATACAAATGTGCCACAGGACAAAGTGGGAGTAAGCTGGCATGAATTGTTTTATAAACCATATTTGCCCTATAGGTTTTGATAAATGAGGCAGAAACATCCATAGTCAAAGATGCTTGCTGCATAAACGTCCTAGCTCCTAACATTTTGAATATCGTCATACTACATCTTTAAATGTGGGTGTAAATACAGAGGATAACAGCTGGATTTTTATTGCTTTACCCTGACATAATTTTTGTCAGGTTTTGGCTAGGTTTTGTTTTAATGACGCTAGAATCCTAGAAAGCATCTCTGCTGCATAAAGTGCAAATTTATGAATATGTGAACAATTTTAACATGCCTGGTGTCTGTTCGAGGTACAGCTGGGTTTTTAAATCTCTTTCCTGTATATCTGGTTATAGCTTGATCTATTAATGCGTATATAAAAAGGTTTAATATCTTGTAATGCCCAATAAACTACTATGAATGACCTAAAAAACATCTCTACATAGATGTTCATAAAGAATGCAAAGGTTTATAAATATGTAAGAAAATTTGTAACATGCCCTTATTTCTGTTCCAGTCCCACTGGTGCTATTACACTCCATTTCTGTATATTACTGTTATAGCTTATATATAGCGTATATGTACTCTGTTATAGCTTTAGATTCAGTATCTAATTCCATTTGACAACCTGTAAAAATTAGAATTTTATGATAGGTCCAAAGCTGCTGAGGATTTAGTTTAGATCATATGTAACACCCACTTAATTTAGCTTCTAGTACTGAGTGCATGTGATCCGTTGCTGAATCGGTTCTCGTTCATGTTTCTAAAAATGGAGTTGCTGGACTATATACAGCTTTGTCCATGTTTCTAAACTCTACTGCAGGATTTTTTTTCCAGTTTAATCTGATGAAACATTTTGCTTAGTCTACATCAGGACCAAGGTCCACCAGTTGACAGCTACCCCGTATAAATTATGCAGTGTAGTCTTTGTATTATCTTCCCAGCATTGTTTTCTGGAAATGTAGAACCAAATATTCAGTCACATTACATTGTTGTCACCTCTCCAGGCTAGACTAACAGCTATTCGAGTCATAACTCTCTCTGGCAACACACACACACACACACACACACACACACACACACACACACACACATGTCAATGGTCCATTACCTAAGGAATGCTTTTACTTTCACAGGCTCAGGTCATAAGCCTTTTTAAAAGCTCACACACACACACACACACACACACACACACACACACAGACACACACACATAGCAAGACTAGAGGGTGACAGATTCTCCATACACACATTTCTGAGACTGCACGCTGTAACCAGGCAACCGGCGCCTTTTAGAAAGATAACGCGGAATGCTACACTACTTCAGCTTTGTATTAGTATTCCTGATTTTTCACAGGGAGTCAGAAAATGCTGCTTGCTCTCTTTCAGCTTACAAATGTTTAACGCTGGTACTACAATTGCTAGAGACTTCACGTCAAGATACATCACCTCGTCTGCCTTTCACATGATTCAGGAGCTGCGACCATGACCCCTCTGAAGCAGGGCTGAGGGTCTACAAAACAGTATGCAGACTGAGGTAACCATGTGCGACATAGAGAAACAAAGAAACAGTGACAGTGTGCATAGGAGATGCAGTAATTAGACTAGAGTGGTCCCCTCTCTATATGACATGCATTATTGAAGGACTTGGGTGTGTCTGAGTGTTTCTGGCGTTAAGTGTGCTAATTCAGCTCGGCAGCATGTGTTTATGCAGCTGCCGGGCTGTAGGGCTCTAAGCAGTAACACGCTCATCTCCACACTCTTAATTCTCACTTTATTAGCTCTTGGTGGGAGACAAAGTGAAGCTGTTTGTTTTCTCACACCACGCTTGAAATGTGACGCAAGGAATCAAAACTATCACAGGCACACAGAGCCATGCAGCGCCCACCCAAGTAGGGCTACAAAATAGTGTAAATAATTACTTAATAACTAATAACTAATAACGTAATTAACTTTGCAGTAAATGTGATATATTCAAAAAACCAAAAATCTGCATTGGGATGAGTAATTAAGGATCAAGTACTTGCTTAGTACCACTGCTGAAATACTACTTAGTAAATAAGTTTGTTTGATTTGATTTGGCTATCTTTATTTGATTAATAACAAAAAAGCAAAATACAAGTTAATGAATGAATAAATAAATAAATAGATAGATAGATAGATAGATAGATAGATAGATAGATAGATAGATAGACAGACAGACAGACAGACAGACAGACAGACAGACAAACAGACAGATAGATAGATAGATAGATAGATAAATAAATAAATTAGCAGAGAACTTTAAAAAAAAAAAAAAAAAAAAACACTAAAAAAAAATACCATACTCCTATTAATTGTTTGGAAGTACCTCCTGTTATAAAACAGATAGCAATCAAACAACTTGTGTTTCTGAAAAGAGAATCTCAGATGAGTTGTAACTTGTGTTCTTCATATCTTGAATAATAATAAGACCATGTTCCTCACACCCTCGCTTTATTCAAACATGATTAAACAAACAAACAAACAAATCTCCAGCTATCTTGACTAGACAAGAATACGAGATCTCAGCTAAGGTTTCTATGAATCTTAAGCCTATTGAAGGATTTAGACACAATCCATAGCAAGTGATGCACTAAAAAGCCTCCCTAACTGTGAACTTGCATCAGGTTCACACAAAAACTCCTGCTGGTTTGGTCAGTACTGGAACACTAACAAGCAATTCTTTCACCAGTGGAAAGGCTGTGGAAGGTGAACAGCAGGTAGGAGTTGAACTGCTTCCAGTGCATGGAGGATCAGAAAGCTGTTACTCTTCTGCTAAAAATACACCTTAATCCTGTTTGTCTCGTCATCTTTTGTTCTATGGAATTTTTCATCTTTGCCCTGAGTAGTTAACACTTTCTAAGGGTTTTCTCATAATCCTCCAGGGGGGAAAAAAAAAAACATCATGTGCAAACAGAAGCATTTAAGCCAGACTCTGAGTAATGAAGTGCACAATAAATTTTATATAAAGCACTGTTCCGAGGCTCAGCCGTCTACTGTGCTCAGAAAATGTTGCGCATGTGGCATTTCTGATTGAATTGGTGATTTAGTGTGCTGCTGCTTTCATTTGTGGCAACAGATGTGAAATAGTGTTGACAAATCACCAACTATGGTTTGACATGATTCTAAAATACAAAGTACTTCCACACAACAAAAGCTAGTTCCTCCTTTTATCATCCTTTTTCCGATTGTTACTTCTTTTTTTTCTTCTTTTTTGCATTTTTGCTACTACCATGAACAAAACAATAGGTAAATACATTTGCAAGGACTAACTAAGGGGCAAAGCCCTTTCTGGCCCTTCCCCTTAAATACGGAGAAAGATCAGATGCCACCCAGACTATGAGTGCAACCAAATGAAGAATCATAATTTGATGTTAAGCAGTTATTAGAAGTTTTTGATATAAATTGAATTGCAGCTCCCCTAGAGGGGATTTTGAAAAAGATTCTCTTGCGTCCTGGTCTTTTTCATTTCTGAAATTTGGTCTAAGCACATCACACTGTTGCAGACATCTGCATTCATTATTTGACTGTTGACTTTGCTGTCAAATTTGTTTTTAATATGGTTTTGAAAATTAACACCACTGCCATGATCCGAAAAAATGGAGAAGAAAGTGGAATTGACCTTATACCAGGGAAACTACTGCCCGTGTGCCAAATGCAGCCCGGCCCCACATTTGGACCGGCCCTCTGAATAATGCCAGAGACATATTTAGAAAATTTAATTTTAAATATATGTTTTACTTATATCTTTTCCGTATTTAATAATAAAAGTTGGCTTTCAAACTAAAAATTCCCTTAGTTATTAATGTAGCCTAATTATTTGTTAAATTCACCTATCAACAGAATGGTTGATAGGTGAATAGTTGATAGTTGAACACAACATACCATCGCTAACAAACAGGTGATTTCAATAGCACTGAATATGAAAAAATTTTATTATGACAATAATAATACTCCTTTAATCGGTTATATATCTTTTGAAAAGTAATGATCATTTGTCTGTATGGTGCATAACAAAATAATAAACTATTCTAGCATTAGGATTGAAAACATAATAAAGTCTCCACAATAATACTAGTAGTCACTCCAGCCCACGTAATTTTCTGGTACAGACCGACCCGGTCCCCTGAATTATTAGTGTGTCCAGATCTGCCCTGTTGGTAGCACTACAGTTCTAGAGAGGTGAATACCAAACTAGCTGTGCAGGTAGCTGAGACTGAACCCTATCACTGAGTCAAATTTAATAAAGGTCCGAATCAGAAAGTGCTTTTTTTGCCAAGTATGCTCACACATTTTTAATGGTGCTGAAGAAAGACACAGAGCTTTCTGATTCTGATTATAATACGAAGACAAAAAGAGTTGGCCCCTAATCTTTTTGTTTCACAATAATCTGTGCTATGCCTAAACAAAGAATATTTTCCTTTATGCTGAACACAAATAATAAATCATGAATGTCCTTTAAAGAAAAGTTAACGCAAACAAATTATGGTTGCATGTGTACACACTACATGACTACAATCATTAGAGTGGAGGTGAACTGAAAATAAACTGCAGCCTGTCACAAGCACATGCGAGATGGAGGCTGCACATGATTACTGAGGATGAACGGGCCAGACAAGGGTAAGGATGAATTATTACAGTCCAGTCTTGTCAGGCTGGGAATGAGTCCACATGCTGCACAATTTGTTGTTCGTTGTTGTGTATTAGTGTGACCCAAACAGGATTCTTTCAACAGACTAACGACTTGGTTAACTAACATAAAGTAACTACTCGTTAATAAATGACTAAAATGGATGACTAAATGTTTAAATGAGGGCGTGAAATCTGTGACCCCTTAACGTCAAGCTCAACTTAAAACCATGACAGAAACTAATTAGTATGATGCAGATCCAATCAACAAATCGCACAGATGAAAAAGGACACAGAGGGTCAAATGGTCATGTATGAAGCAGTATCTGTAGCTTTGGTGAGGGAAATCCTGCAATCAAGATATGTGATGGATGTAATCCCTTCTCCACATCATCATCACCATTACCACTCTTCCATTCACGGCACTGTACTGTACTGTAAAACTCCCACTGCCTCAGCCTCCTATTTCGGAAATACCCATGATTACAAAATCTTGAGAAGTTAGCATGCTAGTGATTACTTGCATATACGGGGTGGGGGTGGGGGTGGGGGGGGTGGGGGGGGGGTTCCTCCGATGCACACACTAAGAACACACTCATTTTTATTAATGAAAAGAAACTTTCTGGTCTTGCTTTGCATCACTCATGGGTCAACACTGCATGCACTTCCATCATGGTCAAATAGAAAGCTACAAAAGCAATTTCCTAGACTAGAGTATGACATGAGTGCAGAGGTGTCAGGGAGATGAGACATGTCATGCTAGGGCCTGATGACCTGACAGTGTGTTCATCTCCACTCTACCCTGCTGTGAAAGCTTCACAGTGTCAGGATGTGACAAGACGCAAACAGAAGCACTTTGTAGCATGTGATAAAGAGGAGGGGAAGGAGGGCAAATTGGTGCTTTTTATAGTGTAACAGATAAAAAATGATGTTGCAGCTAGCCACAATCATATTGTTAATGAGCGACACAAAATAGTTTGTTTAATGCCACAAAAAGAATTTTTTAATAATAATAAAATCAACAACAACAACAATAATAATAGCATATTCAAATCTGGTCTTGTAAGTGTATACACGTATGCTTCAACAGACCTGATTCTCAGATACAAACCTACGGGTCTGTACATAAAGCCACCAGTTTTTTAATCTAATTTAAAGTATAGTTCGATCTAAACTGGATTGTAGTGTCGATTAAACATTTCTAAATATGTTTATTTAGAGATGTAGCACATACTAGTGATTCACTTTTTTTAATTTCATTACTTTGCAAAACATTATTATAAAAGTTGTTATTTTTATTATTATTTATAGTTATTAGACTGCTCCTTGGGTATAATCGAAATCCCAAAAACTAAAAAAATTACATAACATAAACCTTACACTTTAGGTTAAGATAAAGCAAGCTCTATTAGCACTAAAAGATAGGCCAAATAAATAATGTTAATGAAATAATAAATCTACTCCCTCAGAGTGTCTGTAGATTTTAGCATTAAAGGAGCCCATGGCAAAAAAAACTTTAAGTAACTCTGAATTAGATTACAAGACCTTTAACAGATATAATTGCTAATCATCACATGTACAAAGACTGCTGGGTGGCTTATACGCCTTAATGATGAACGAATGTGTGTACACATTTCTACGCTTGCTTTTCTGTTTAAAAATAAAGCAAATTTGGAATGGAGACAGCCCCCTTCTGGCTGATTGGGTTTATGTAAAAACTACAAATGTTCATGCAAATCAGAAGTGCATTCCGAAAAGCACAAATACTATATGCTGAAGCAGCGTTGCAATGAGACAGAGAAGAGAGAGAAGACACAGGAGGATAGCTAACTTGCATCTATTTGACAACCTCCTATTTCTATATAACTAATCCTTTCACTTTCCCTTCCACCATGGCAAGATCCTCTCCGATTAGCTTGCTGTTGGAGTGTGACATGTCCCTCTTCTGATACCTAGAGCCTGATGAGCATTCATTCAAACACAGGAGACTAAAGGGACAGGAAGTTATCAAAATGAGGGACAGGCAGATAGTCAGGTGAATAATGAGAAAAAAGTTGACTCACAGCTAGCATCAAGAAGAGGAGCTTGCCAAGATTACTGTTCTACCCATCTTTATTATAAGGATGTCAATAATTCTGGAGTTATCCTTTTTACCTTCTACCTTCACTTTTCAGACTAGCTCAATTACCCGAAGACATTCAATATCATCGTCATATTACCCTGAAGTCACATATCTGTCACTTACATGAAAATTGCTTCAGATAAGATACTGAAAGTCAATTAATGGCTTTAAAAGGAGGCAAAAACAGATAAGAGCTTCAAAGGCCTTTCATCTGAAAATTTCAGTAACAAGCAGATCTCTGGATACCGCATGAAATATCCTACAGGATGCACTTGGAAATAGTTCACCGGCCACTTTAATAGGAATAACCTCTGGTCATTTGTTACATTATCCAAGCAGCCATTCACATAGCAGCAGCAGATTGATCAAAGATCACAAGAACATTAAGTTGTTGAAAATTGAAAATTATAAGTTCCTTAAACTTTTGTTTTGTCAAAAAAAAGTAAGTTGTGATCACGAGAAAACAAAACCCTGTTATGTCAAGATCACAGGAAAACAGCTTATGTCAAGATCATGAGGGGGAAAAAAAGAAATGAAAAAAAAAACAGTGCATGGCCTCTTAGGGCTTCTGAATTAATTTGTACAATAATTTGAAATATTTAAAATTTCTCACTAATGTGAGAGACGTATTAGAGATACACACACCAGGAATAACATTATGACTACCTGACTAATATTGTGTTGCTCCCCGTTTTGCTGCCAAAACCACCCCTGACCCGTCATGCACTGTGTATTCTGACACCTTTCTATCAGAACCAGCATTAACTTCTTCAGCAATTTGAGCAACAGTAGCTCGTCTGTTGGATCAGATCACACGGGCCAGCCTTCGCTCTCCATGTGCATCAGTGAGCCTTGGCCGCCCATGACCCTGTCTCCGGTTCACCACTGTTCCTTCCTTGGACCACTTTTGATAGATACTGACCACTGCAGACCGGGAACACCCCACAAGAGCTGCTGTTTTGGAGATGCTCTGATCCAGTGGTCTAGCCATCACAATTTGGCCCTTGTTGCCTAATATATCCCACCCACTAACAGGTGCCATGATGAGGAGATAATCAGTGTTATTCACCTCACCTGTCAGTGCTCATAATGTTATGCCTGATCGGTGTATACAGCATGATACTATAAACAAGCCTTAAACTGGCTTCTTCCAAATTCTTATGAGCTCATCAGAAATACTCTGGTTTCACCCATCTTCTTTTTGTTTCTCAGTTACTCATATTGTCTGCCGTAGTTTATGCCTGTTTGCTGATCACCTGACTTTCTGCATGTCCATCATTTTGATAACTGCCTGGCAGGTTTTTTTTTTTACTTTGGATGGTTTTAATAAAAGCAGCAGTCGTTTTGCCATTCATGACATTCTGACCTTTCTGATAAAGGCCATCAGGCAGGATTTTTAAGAATATATGTCATTAAACATCAAAATACCGTATAGTTTTGTTTTGATATTCTTTCTCCCTCAGAAATCTGACATACTTTGACATAACCACAGTTATACATTTGTATTAAGCTTTCATTCCCTCAAAGCTGAATGACAAAGCTATTGGAAAGGTTAGTGAAGTAGCATCAAGCTGCACTACAGTCAATATCAATATAGTCTTTCAAAGCTTGCAGTGTATAATATACATTATTTTCTCTCAGATTGTTCCCCATGCAATTATTAAAAGTGGATCTAATTGAACAAAACCAAATTCTTTCACTGTACAGTTTGATTAATATACTCATTTCATTTGCAGGCTATAACTATTGGTGGGAAAATGCTGTATAGTACCACAATGATATAGCTTTCTAAAATGTATAAGTGTGTATAAGAGTCATCTGATCATGTATTAACGTATTTAGTCAACCAAAATTCAGTTAAAAATTGTAATATGTAATTTTCACAGATTAAATCACAGGTTATAAATCTGAGTATATAACAGCTAAAGTAAAAGTAACCTCAGATTACAGTATGTGAAATATCAAAATGGGAACTAATTCAACTAATAGAAAAATCTAAATATCATACCATTTATCTAATGTATATGTATATTCTTTTTTTAAACTGGTTTTATGTAATCGTTCTTTTTTTATCCAGCATAAAACCTGTGCCAAATCAAAACATTGATCCAAATGATCCACTGTGGAGACCCCAAACAAGCAGCATCCGAAAGAACAACATGTAATTGCTCTTTTTTTTCATATTATGTCTAGGTTTAGGGTTAGGGTTAAATCTTTGCATATTATGAATGATAGCTGATGAGCAACAGAACATGATGGTGATTCTGTTTTTGATTTATTTTTACTTCACCTTCATATTCGACCACTAATCCCGCCACCAAAATATTGTATTTTTTAACCTTATTTGTTTGTTTTTAATTTATATTACTTTCAACCACAATTCGAGTTGCCCAGAGATACTTCTTCTTCTTCTTTCGGCTTTTCCCTTCAGGGGTTGCCACAGCGAATCATCTCTCTCCACCTATCCCTATCTTCTGCATCCTCAACACTTGTACCCACTAGCTTCATATCCTCATTTATTACATCCATATACCTCCTCTTTGGCCTTCCTCTTTGCCTCCTGCCTGGCAGCTCCATGTCCAACATTCTCCTACCAATATACTCACTCTTCCTCCTCTGAACATGTCCAAACCATCTTAATCTGGTCTCCCTAACTTTGTCCCCCAAACGTCCAACATGAGCTGTCCCTCTGATGTACTCGTTCCTAATCCTGTCCAATCTTGTCACTCCCAAAGAGAACCTCAACATCTTCAGCTCTGCTACCTCTAGCTCTGACTCCTGTCTCTTCCTCAGTGACACTGTCTCTAAACCATACAGCATGGCCGGTCTCACCACTGTCCTGTACACCTTCCCCTTGATTCTCGCTGATATTTTCCTATCACACAGAACTCCCGACACCTTTCTCCACCCATTCCAACCTGCCTGCACTCGCTTCTTTACCTCTTTCTCATACTCTCCATTACTCTGGACTGTTGACCCCAAGTACTTAAACTCCTGTACCTTCTTCACCTCTTCACCCTGCAACCTTACTGTTCCACTTCCCTCCCTTTCATTCACACACATGTACTCAGTCTTACTACGACTGACTTTCATTCCTCTTCTCTCCAGCACAAACCTCCACCTCTCCAGGTTTTCCTCCACCTGCTCCCTGCTCTCACTACAGATCACAATGTCATCTGCAAACATCATTGTCCAAGGAGACTCCTGTCTGACCTCCTCTGACAACTGGTCCATCACTATAGCAAACAGGAAGGGGCTCAGAGCCGATCCCTGATGCAGTCCCACCTCCAATTTGAACTCCTCTGTCTGACCTACAGCACACCTCACCGCTGTCCTGCTCCTCTCATACATGTCCTGCACCACTCTGACATACTTCTCTGCTACTCCTGACTTCCTCATACAGTACCACAGCTCTTCTCTTGGCACCCTGTCATACGCTTTCTCCAAGTCTACAAACACACAGTGCAACTCCCTCTGACCATCCCTATACTTCTCCATCAAAATTCTCAGAGCAAAAATTGCATCCGTTGTGCTCTTTCTGGGCATGAAGCCATACTGCTGCTCACAAATTTCCACTACCTTCCTTAACCTAGCTTCCACTACTCTTTCCCATAGCTTCATTGTATGGCTCATCAACTTTATCCCCCTATAGTTGCTGCAACTCTGCACGTCACCCTTATTCTTAAAGATCGGCACTAACACACTTCTTCTCCATTCCTCAGGCATCCTCTCACTCTCTAAAACCCTGTTAAACAAACTAGTCAAAAATTCCACAGCTGCCTCTCCTAGACACTTCCAGACCTCCACCGGGATGTCGTCAGGACCAACTGCCTTCCCACTTTTCATCCTCTTCAAAGCCTTCCTGACTTCATCCTTTCTAATCTTATCTACTTTCTGTTCCACAGAGTTCACGCCTTCTACTCTTTTTTCCCTCTCATTTTCCTCATTCATCAGCTCCTCAAAGTACTCCTTCCATCTCCTCTGTACATTCTCCTCACTTGTGAGCACCCTTCCATCTCTATCCTTAATAACTCTAACTTGCTGCACATCCTTCCCATCTCGATCCCTCTGCCTAGCTAACCTGTACAAGTCCTTCTCTCCTTCTCTAGTGTCTAACCTAGTGTACAACTCGTCATATGCCTTCTGCTTGGCCTTAGACACCTCCCTCTTCACTCTGCGCTGTAACTCCTTGTATTCCTGTCTATTCTCTTCAGTCCTGTCCATGTCCCACTTCTTCTTGGCTAACCTCTTCCTCTGGATACTATCCTGAACTTCCTCATTCCACCACCAAGTCTCCTTATCTTCTTTCCTCCTTCCAGATGACACCCAGCACCTTTCTCCCTGTCTCCCTGATCACTTCTGCTGTAGTTTCCCAGTCATCTGGCAGCACTACCTGACCACCCAGAGCCTGCCTCAACTTCTGTCTAAATTCCTCACAACATTCTTCCTTTTTCAGCTTCCACCACTTGGTTTTCTTCTCTATCTTTGACCTCTTCTTCTTACAGACCATCAAGGTCATCCTACACACCACCATCCTATGCTGTCTGGCTACACTCTCTCCCACTACCACTTTACAGTCACTAATCTCTTTCAGATTGCCTCTTCTACATAGGATGTAGTCTACCTGTGTTCTCCTACCTCCACTCTTGTAAGTCACTCTATGCTCCTCCCTCTTCTGAAAATAAGTGTTAACCACAGCCATGTCCATCCTCTTAGCAAATGCCCAGAGATACTATTCAGAATAAATACAGAGAAAATAATTTTAAAAATATGTCTGATCCAATCTTAAAATTTGTTCAGAACAAGTAGTTTTAAGAAGAAAATACTGGATGGGTATCAATATCAGATGATACACAACGTTTCAGTTCAGTATTAGAAAGGGAAAAAATGGTATTGTGACATCACACTCTCCTTTATTCCTATGATAACGCATAGGAATAAAGGAGAGAATTATAAAGAGGACTAGAAATATGTGTATGGATGTGTGTGTCAAAGATGCAGAACAGACCCCCGGTGGGTGCCAACGAAAGACTGCAGGGTGTTAATGAGGACAGAACCAGAGCCAAAGCCATATCCAAACTCTACACGTTCCTGCTGTTCTGCCCTGCGTCCATCTATCAGTGGTGTCCAATCCACTGCTGATGTGATAAAAGACGCAGGCACATGCAACATTATTAGGTCAGGAGGTTTGACAAGTGCTTTATCATGATCAACAGATTAGACAAACATTAATCTTTTTTGTTACATCAGTTTGGGTTTGATGAAGTATATAAAAGGGTACTGGGGGCATGAAACATGGCAAGAATAGCTGAAACCCTCTCTATAGTAAAGGTTAATAACACCCTGAGTAAAATAATCAGATTCATTTATCAGATTAGAATGAACTGGCAGAGAAACAAAAGGAGAGATATAAAGAAAGAGGAGAGGGAATGTCTCCAGTAAATTTTGATTAAATCACGTGTGAAACATTAAATATATACTAAAGTCTAATCAGCTATTTGTGACTGTAAGTAATCTGATCGTTACTGTAGAAGCACTGACAAGCTTAGTAAATATTTTGTCAAGGTATTATAATCTACCAAAGAAGAAAGAAACAGAGATACTGAACAGTCCATAACAGGAGTCAGGCAAGGCAGATTCACAGAGATCTGCCTTGTGCACATCCAAATGGAATTTTCTCTTATATAACATCCCAATCTCTCACCAAAAACGTGCAGCAATTATTTTTTTACTCACTTCAGCTGCCATTAGGGATGGATTAGGACCAGCAGCATCACACTGAAATGATTTAATACTGGCAGATTTCTGATTTGGTTGATGGAAGGTCTCATCAGGGGGAATTATGGGGAAACCACGATCAGAGTCAACATGGGCACACAAACAAGAGCAAAGAAGAGGATAACACTCAAACCCACAAATAAGATAGGATGAACATTCCTTTCATGGTGCCATAATAAACATGTTGAGAAATGAAAGGAAAAATTTGGGTTGTTACACTATATTGCCAAAAGTTTTGGGACACCCCTCCAAATCATTGAATTCAGGTGTTGTCTTTCAGTGGTCGGGCTTGGCCCTTTAGTTCCAGTGAAAGGAACTCTTAATGCTTCAGCATACCAAGACATTTTGGACAATTTCATGCTCCTAACTTGGTGGGAACAGTTTGTGGATGTCCCCTTCCTGTTCCAACATGACTGCACACCAGTGCACAAAGTAAGGTCCATAAAGACATGGATTAGAGAGTTTGGTGTGGAGGAACTTGACTGTCCTGCACAGAGTCCTGACCTCAACCCGACAGAACACCTTTGGGATGAATTAGTGTGCAGACTGTATGTAGGCCTACATTTTAGGAGTCTAGGTTGAACTTGTCAAAACAGCGATCTGCTCATTTTTAATCGAGGCCTGTATTCAGCAAGCCTCTCAAAATTACTCATAGAAACGTTACAAATTCAGAATGACAGAAATTACTCACAGTTCAATATTGACCCTGAAAGTTATCCCTAAATTATCAAACCATCAAACTAGAGACACACCAATTCAATACTGAGTTCCTTGAGTATCATGCCCAATAGTAGGTTGAAATGCTTTCAGATAGCAATTGATATAATATTATCCCCTGATGTATTTTAAACACTTTTTCACATAATTTGACAACTGAAGCTTGCAGACTATCAGCTGATACTCAGAGCTCTAATACTGAAATTGTGGTGCTGGGGATAGATCTGCGTGGACAGCCTGTGACCCAGGGGACTGATGTGGATAGAACCGCTTTGAGAATATCAAACCGTCTCTGAACTGCCGTTGCATCTGTCAGCTTTTGGCAGAAAGGAATTAGTCTAAGTCTATAATAAACTCAGATACTGCACTGACCAAATAGTTCCTCAATGTTGCTGTTGTATAAAGGGCATTATTCACATGCACATTATTTACTGTCCAGTGTCACCCAAATGAGGATGAGGTTCCCAGGCTTACTCATTAGGGATTAAATAAGCTAAGATAAGCTGCTTTGAGACAATGTCCATTGGTAAAAGCGCTCTACAAATAAAATAAATTGAACTGAAAATTGTATCAAAAAAATTAAAATGTGGTATTGGGGCATTCCTGAACCAAACAAAATGACATCCATTTCTTTAGCATTCCCATTTCAAAACTCCAGGTTACCTGCTTCAATCCTGAGAGCAGGGTACTGTATGTATGGAGTTCTGCATGTTTTCCCTGTGTTTATATAGGATTCTTCAGAACCATGCTAGTAAGTGGAGCGGCTGTAAAATGTACTATTCATTTATCCATCCATTCATCCATTCATTCATTCATTCATTCATTCATTTATCAATCTTAAGAATATCCTGAGAACCCTTGGTGTGAGACAGGAATACAAATGCACTGACATCCTGTCTCACACCAAGGGTTCTCAGGATAGTCTTAAGATTGATAAATGAATGAATGGATGACTGAATGAATGAATGGATGAATGGATGGATAAATGAATGAATGGATGGATGGATAAATAAATGAATGAATAAATGGATGGATGGATGGATGGATGGATGGATGGATGGATGGAACAATGGATGAATAAATTAATGAATAGATGGATGGATGGATAAAGGAATGAATGGATAAATGAAAGAATGAATTAATGAATGAATGGTTGAATGGATGGATGAATGAATGGATGATGGATGGATGGATGGATGGATGAATGGATGGATGATGATGGATGAATGAATGAATGAATGATGGTGGATGGATGGATGAATGAATGGATGATGATGGATGGATGAATGAATGAATGCATGATGATGGATGGATGGATGGATGAACAGATGGATGAATTAATGAATGGATGATGATGGATGAATGAATGAATGAATGGATGGCTGAATAGATGGATGATGATTGATGGATGGATGAATGAATGAATGAATGATGATGGATGGATGGATGGATGGATGGATGGATGAATTAATGAATGGATGATGATGAATGAATGAATGAATGGATGGCTGAATAGATGGATGAATGAATGGATGATTGATGAATGGATGATGATGGATGGATGGATGAATAGATGAATGAATGGATGATTATGGATGAATGAATGAATGGATGAATAGATGGATGAATGAATGGGTGATGATGGATGGGTGGATGAATGAATGAATAGATGGATGAATGAATGAATGAATGAATGAATGCATGAATGCATGGATGGATGGATGGATGGATAAATGACAACCCACAAAAAAATTCCTGCTTCTCAGAGAAGAGAGCTGAGAAATCCTCTGCACAGGTGAGTTGACAGACCTGAGCAGCTCCTTAATGCAGCACTGATTATAATTATACTAATTATAGTCTAAAACTACGTTTTATCTTTTATTTGTTCTTACCTCAAACATGGGAGAGGTGCCTTTTTCTGGCAAAGTACACGCCAGCAATTCTGCAAGAAACTTGGCCATAAACGTGTGTGTGTGTGTGTGTGTGTGTGTGTGTGTGTGTGTGTCGTAGCTGACAGGTAGTCTTTGGTTTCTCCGCCGGTTCTCTGTAGTTTCTCTGAAGATTAATTCTCTGTGCACCAGATGTGTTCATATGTTCAAGTGTTCAGCATCAGCAGTATTCCCTTCCCCGTGTAAAGATATATAAATATATACAAACACACTGTAACGCGACGGAAAACGGAATAAAATCAAGCCTGTGAGTCGTTTGTGAAGAGGTCCGTTAAACTGTGTGTGTGTGTGTGTGTGTGTGTGTGTGTGAGGTGGGGGCGGGGCCAGAGATACAAGTCGCTAGAGTTGTCTCCGAGGGACAAATTAACAGACATACAGTATAACAACAACATTGCGAGCTTCTTGTGTTATCAGCGTTGGTCTTGGTGTGTAGTTCGTAACAACAACAACAAAACCTACAGTGAATTTCACAATCCTAAAATTTTGTTCAGCCTCCTTAAGTTCACATGGCTGAGATTTCCCCCCTTCTGCATCAATAAAACACTATGTTTTGCATTTGTGTAGTTTCGTTCTTTTATCATACTTTGCACAATATATAAATATTATATACGGGTAATTTTTGGTTCCGTTTGGGGATTCTGGCATAATATCGGTCCAGTTATGGATGTTTTGTGGAGCATCTAGATAAGTTTTGGCTGAGTTCTTGGGTAAAGGTGGTGGCATTTTGGCTCTTGTCTGACTGACCTGGGTGGATTCTAGCACTGTTGTGGGCCAGTTATGGCTGATTTCTGGTGACATTGTGAAGTTGTGGCTGAGTTTTGGTCTGTTTCCGGTATTGGTCTGGTTAAGTTTGGGCAAACCACCAGCTTTGAGCGGTAATTCCATGTGGTAAGTGGGCCAAACTCAAAGCCAAAACAGTCAGATCTGGCCCAGAACCAATTTGCTATCTGGGTGATAGTATGGAAGTGCTGTTATCATAACACAGCTGACACCAGATCTCAGTGGTCCACTTCTTTACATCTTAAAGGAAAAGTCCACCCTGAAATACATAAATTTATTTATACTGGCTAGCACGTTTGTCTCACACCTCCAGGGTTGGGGGTTCGATTCCTACCTCTGCCATGTGTGTGTGGAATTTGCATGTTCTGCCCGTGCCTTGGGGGTTTCCTCCGGGTACTCTGGTTTCCTCCCCTGGTCCAAAGACTTGCATTGTAGGTTGATTGGCATCTCTAAATTGTCTGTATTGTGTATGTGCCCTGTGATGGGTTGGCACTCCATCCAGGGTGTATCCTGCCTTGATGCCCAATGATGCCTGAGATCCACAAGATGCCACAGGCTCTCCGTGACCTGAGAATAGATCGGATAAGCAGTAGACAATGAAATACACTATATTGTCAAAAGTTTTGGGACGTCTGCCTTTACATGCACATGTAGGTAATATGGAGTTGGGCCGCCCTTTGCAGCTATAACAGCTTCAACTCTTCTGGGAAGGCTTTCCACAAGGTTTTGGAGTGTGTTTATGGTTATTTTTGACCATTCCTCTAGAAGTGCATTTGTGAGGTCAGGCACTGATTTTGGACGAGAAGGTCCGGCTCACAGTCTCCGCTCTAATTCATCCCAAAGGTGTTCTGTGGGGTTGAGGTCAGGACTCTGTGCAGGTCAGTCAATTTCCTCCACACCAAACTCGCTCATCCATGTCTTTATGGACCTTGCTTTGTTCACTGGTGTGCAGTCATGTTGGAACAGGAAGGGGACAACCCCCAAACTGTTCCCACAAAGTTGGGAGCATTAAATTGTCCAAAATGTCTTGGTATGCTGAAGCATTAAGAGTTCCTTTCACTGGAACTAAGGGGCCAAGCCCAGCCCCTGAAAAACAACATCTGAATTCAATGATTTGGAGGGGTGTCCCAAAACTTCTGGCAATATAGCGTATTTATGCTGTGTACTAATGGTACTGGTACTAATTTGTTGGTTGGTGCTGTATTTTATTATTTCTCTGAGAGTTTAGTGGTTATCTGTCTTGCTGATCTCACAGGGGGACACTACTAGTGCAGTAATAGCTGAAAAACAAACAGACAGTAGCATCTTTCCTCACTCACCATGGTTCAATGTCATATTAACAAGAAATCTAACACAGAAGTACAATGGACTTCAACACATTTACACGGCATAGAGAGTTACAACAGAGACTCGGCTCGTCTAGTTATAAGATGAAAAGCACAATGGCAATGACGGTAGGATTAGCATGAAAGGTTGAAGCTTTGGAACCTGATCTGTTTGAGCAGCATGTATATATGAGCAAGTGAGAGTGCTGGACTGACTAAAGCACTAAAGTGCTGCTGCATTACTCTCTTTAGGTAGAGACGAAGCAAGGGCTAATTCCCTCTGACTCCACTCAGCAGGTAGTACAGCAGCATTTTGAGTAAGATAGGGAACATTTTTCTCGTAAGTGAAAAGAGACTAACACGAGACTAAGAATTAATAATTTTCCAAGTAAAATTTGAGTATCAGGATGAATTAGGCAGATCCTGAGCTGACACAAGATTAAAGTGTGTTTTTTATGAATAACCCAGTTACCTTTTGCTAAAACTATAACACTCTTCTAATCAGACATTTGACACTGATCCTGGTAAATGAGTAAAATAATTACTTTGTTTAGTAATATAACTAATTTTAGGATTTAGTGATATCATGAGTCATTCATTCATTGTCTACCACTTATCTGAACTATTCTCAGGTCACAGGGAGCCTGTGCCTATCTCAGGCATCATTGGGCATCAAGGCAGGATACACCCTGGACGGAGTGCCAACCCATCACAGGGCACACCCCCCTACAGACAATTTGGAGATGCCAATCAACCTACCACGCATGTCTTTGGACCAGGGGAGGAAACCGGAGTACCCAGAGGAAACCCCCGGGGCACGGCGAGAACATGCAAACTCTACACACACACACACAAGGCAGAGGTGGGAATCGAACCCCCAACCCTGGAGGCGTGAGGCAAACATGCTAACCACTAAGCCACCGTGCCCCAATAGCATGAGTCAAAAAAGAATAATCACCCTCATTGCTCAAACCATTTGTAAAGTTCTGGTTCAGATAGAAAAGATAGAAAAATATGAAGCCACATGAAACTTTTACAATGAGTCTGTTTTCTACTAGGAATATAAATGTGATCATCTTTTTTTCCATAGTGACGTGAAAGACTGACTTTTACCATTTGTAACTTCCTATTATTATTATTATTATTATTATTATTATTATTATTATTATTATTATTATTATTATTATTATTATTATTATTATTATTATTTTTAAAGCCGCATCATGTATTTCAAAAAGATCTCAACATCTTGAATGGATATTTGAAAGTATAAAAGCTTACTGCAGGTTGGCAGGTAGAAATAAATGTGTTTCTGTGTGCCTGTTTTTAAGGGCATTACTATGGCTGAGCAAGGTGTACTAACAACCCTTAACTGAAGTATAATTACAGTGGCTTTTTAAATCAATAAACAATCATAATACCCCAAAATCAGTGGTAGATATTAAACCTTCTCCAGTGTTCACAGAGAAATAAGACTCTGTATAGCTGTAAATGAATACTTTGCAAAGGTAGGGCAAAAATTAGATGCTAATTTGTGTGCATGTGCATATGTTTGTCAGAGACACTGGTGATTGGGCTTATTTACTGTCACTTTTTTTATTCAAGTTCTTATTCACACAGCATCTTATCACCAGAGTCAGGTCCATTGTGTGTGTATCATGACCTTTCAGGACCCTATCACATCAAGGCACTCAGATGGGCAGAGATTGTATGATGGCATAATCTGTCTCCTGGGTTATAGCTTCATGGATTATTAGCACAGAGCCATGGGGAATTTGCTCTGCTGTAAATTTTTTTGATGAGGAATTAAAAACAAATCTGCCATTGCTGTGACCAGAAATGTGGTTAAGTGGTTAAGGCTCTGATTATTAATCAGAGTGTTGTTGGTTCAAGCCACTCCCTCCCTCCATGTTCCTCCATTTATATTCAATGGAGATATTCAGCAAGACAGTTAACTACTACTCCAGGAGTGCTGTATAGGTCTGACCCCAATTTCCTAACAAGCTGGGAAATGTGAAGAATGTCACTGTACTGTAAAGTGTGTTTTGTGACAAAGTCAAATAAATGGAGAGCTTAAAGAAAGGAAATCCAAACATTGATTACTTGATTGTTGTCATACATTTTGCAATTTATTTTTAAGATACTTTTATCCATCAGCAATGTATAAAATGTACAAACAGTTAAAAACTTAGTGATACAAAGCATCTAGAAAACCTGCAAAGATAAAGCGAACTTGATTATTTGTGCACATATTAGAGTGGTCTAGCTGTTACTAAAAAGAACCAGTGCACAAAGCAAGGTCCATAAAGATATGGATGAGAGAGTTTGGTGTGGAGGAACTTGACTGGCCTGTACAGAGTCCTGACCTCACCCTGATAGAACACCTTTGTGATGAATTAGAGCAGAAACTGTGAACCAGGCCTTCTCGTCCAACATCAGTGCCTGACCTCACAAATGCGCTTCTAGAGGAATGGTCAAAAATTCCCATAAACACATTTCCTAAACCTTGTGGAAAGCCTTCCCAGAACAGTTGAAGCTGTTGTAGCTGCAAAGGGCGGGCCAACTCCATATTACATTCATGTGCATGTAAAAGCAGATGTCCTAGTTTTGTCCTGACTCGCAGTCTCTGCTCTAATTCATCCCAAAGGTGTTCTATCGGGTTGATAGAACCAGGCTTGTTGGCATATAGGAGACAGAAAAACAATTTGCCAAGATTCAGATCACATCAGTATGTTTAATATCTGATCAATGGTGATTCATGAATCACAATCAGTGTTCATAGCAAGGGTCAAAATACAGATGAACAGAGTTAAATATGGATGATCAATAATCAATCAATAAACAAAACATGAAATAGGTTAAAACCAGGATGTATAATGACATTAAATTTGGAACACTAGGCTTGAATTTAAAGTAACAATTTGCACAATACTATCAAGTCAAGTCACGAAGCTTTTATTGTCATTCCAACCGTATATATCTGATGCAATACACAGTGAAATGAAAGAACGTTTCTCCAGAACCCTGGTACTACATAAAACAACACAGAGCTACACAACAACACTGAGCTACGGACTGAAAGTAAGTTGTCCTAGCCACATAAAGTGCAACGTGTGCAACCTAGTGCAAACAGTGCAAGACAAAAAGACAATACAAAACAAAACAGTACAGGACAGATACACAAAATAGCGCCGACCAGTATACATTCTGTATATTATGTTATACAGTGCAATGTGCAATCAGCAGAACTTCACAACAAACACTGATACACTCAGGATAAAAGAAGGCACAATAATCCAGAACCAAACAGAACACAGGTGACCACCATTGTGTCACAGACCAATGACAGGATTGTGACAGAAACAAGGCTAGAACAGAAAACCAAAATGGCAAGACAAAGGGAGAGAGTGTGACAGGTCGATTTACCTTATAGGATGGAAACAAAATGAAGTTTTGTAGTATTCTAAGGTTTAGGTGAAATTTAAATATGTTACAGAATTATTATATCTAATACAAAGATAACAAATAGAGCTGATGTAAGTGTATGTAATACATTCTCCACAATATTTAGTTAAAAAAGTTAAAAAAGCATAAAACAAATATTTTCCTACCAGATGGAATGTGTTCTCAGTGCACTACCTGGATCTGCAGGCAGAGCTTACGTTGACATCCCTGTGTTTCAGTAGGGCTTGGTTAGGGACTGACCTGGTTGAGAAAGGTGTGCCACAGCTTTTCATGTGCAGGTGGCCTGCTGTTCGACCGGCTGCCACACTCTAATTACACACATACACGTGCTTAAAACTTCACTAGTAAAGCTTTAGCACAGACAAAATAAATTGCTGGATTACCAAACCTGAACGATAAAACAGTTGGCAAAAAATTCTGGATGGTGCCATCACACTGCTTTCAGTGTGTGTGAGATGCATGAGATGAGTTCCATAGACAGCATGAGATGGGTTCCATATTGTGCCCTGAAGATGTTCCATATGGTTTCCCAGTGGTGGGGTGCTGGTACCAGGCATCACGACATCACAGAGTGATCACCTGCTGGGAAATCTCTTTAGGGAAAGAATAAGAAAGCGGGAAAACAGGAAGTAAAAGATGGGCTTGGGGATTTTTTTTATGCATGTGATTATGGTCAGGTGCACACAGCACCAAAAACTAGTCATGTGCAATATTTTAGACATAATATTAATCCAGCTATTCAATTGCTCTACGAAACATCTTATGCCTACAGCTCTTCCTTGTCTTCCTTTGTGCCCATGTAAAGTCACAATGTTCATTCAGGATCATAAAGCCCAGAGAAACGAGGCCACACTGCATCAGGAGCTCTCCCTGATTTATCCTCACAGCAACTAACAGAGTCAGGACCAGCCCATTAGTAAATGAGCCCTAACTCACAGTGACAGTCATATTCTCCCTCTTGGCTCACTTTGGGATAAGAGCAATGCAGCTGGGAGGCTCTTAGATTTGGGGAAGTGTTTTAAGTCTACTTACGGGTTGCAGGCTGCTTCAGAGGAGCAGGTGGTTGGAAAGGCTGTGTCATCTTTGTGTGTGTGGTCAACTGGGGTAATTGAAGTTTCGTGTAATCCTGTTTTTATTTTTTTATGGGTTTTTTTCCAGAAATATGTGTGTGTGTGTGTGTGTGTGTGTGTGTGTGTGTGTGTGTAGATGATGGGAATGATGGGAATGTTAGGGAGGTGGGGCTGCCAGAAAATAAGGGTAAAAAAAAAACATCATCAATATTAATAGTGAAAAAACCCTGCACTCCAAACCCCAGACTAAAATAACTTGCACACACAGCAGCTAGCATCTGCACTGCACCTCCTTTAATTTAATAATTTAGCAGCTCAGGATACTAATCATCTGCATCTACTATCTTCACCATGTTTATTGGAGTAGGCATCACAAAACAAGTTGTATTTTGCTCTGTGAATGTCAGAAGGTCCAGAATTGCTGTAATATATTAGGTGACCCTTATCTCATAGCCATATGGATGTCATATGATGTCCAGAGTACACATTCATTCATTGTCTACTGCTTATCTGATCTATTCTGGGGTCACGGGGAGCCTGTGCCTATCTCAGGCATCATTGGGCATCAAGGCAGTATACAGCCTGGACGGAGTGCCAACCCATCACAGGGCACACACACACTCTCACACCACCACACACTATGGGCAATTTAGAGATGCCAATCAACCTACCATGCATGTCTTTGGACCGGGGGAGGAAACCGGAGTACCCGGAGGAAACCCCCGAGGCACAGGGAGAACATGCAAACTCCACACACACGGCGGAGGCAGGAATCGAACCCCCAACCCTGGAGGTATGAGGCAATCGTGCTAACCACCAAGCCACTGTGCCCCCTGTCCAGAGTACACAAACTAATTGCTACTTCACTGGATAAATAAAGAAATAAGAGACATAATGGTAAAGATATAATCCAATGTTTTCTTCTTAAATCAGCAGAATTCCTTGACCAAGAGCATTAGTAGCATTTAGCTGCACCTTAAAAGGTTTTGCTTTGCAAAGCTTTGACACTATCAAATGCATGTTGACTAAACTAAATACATAGAAGGGCTTAATAGTGATGTACAAGGAGCCATGACTGCAGACTGTGCAACTCACACCTAGTAGAAATTATTGGATTTTTTTTTAATAACCATGGCCTTTACTTTCACAAAACAAATGTGTCCTAATCCTACTGTTTGTAGGATGACCATCTGACCATGACACCTACATATCTGCATCTTCCCTAAATTGTTGTCACAAAGTTGGAAGCATACAATTGTATAGGATATCTTTGTATGCTGTAAAATTACAGCTCATCTTCAATGGAACTAAGAGGCCCAAACCTGTTCCATCATGACACTGCCTCTGTGCACAAAGCAAGCTCCATAAAGACTGGGTTTGTCAAAGTTGGTGTGGAAGAACTCAATTGTCCAGCATAGCTCCCTAACCTCAACCCAGCTGAAAACCCCCTGATTGCTGACTACACCTCAGGCCCTTCTAAAATCTAGGGGAAAGCAGCCTTCCCAAAAGAGTACGAAGGGGAACAAAATGTGGAAAGGGATGTTCAAGGGTCAAGCATCCACAAATTTGTGGTGATATTGTATACCAAGATAGATAGTTGTAGCATTTACAAACTCACACTTTGCTAAATTCAAGGTCAAGGAAGCCTTTCTCAACCTTTCATACATCATACACAAAAATTCTATATGACGGGGTTTAAAGAAAACCACAGTCATCCAGATAATTAAATGCAGCAGCTAAGACTGTCGAAAACTAGATGGGGCATTCTTCAAGTCAAAAGGCATTACTGTATATTGCAGGTAGCTGTCAGGTCTGACAAAAGCTAGAATTTCAGAAGCATGATATTTTCCTTTAGTTTCATTATGTGGTTGCTAGACATCAAATTATTTGGTTTAATTGGATTTTTCTTTTGCATCTATTTCTTCTTTGTCCCATCATTCTGACCACCTTGATTTTTTTTTTTTTTTTTTACCAATTTGACCATGTGTTTATTCTGACCAACAAGCTATTTGTGAATAGTTGCAAGTAGGTTTCTGATTGTCCTCTCTACAGAGAAAAGTAGATGGTTTTATTAGCATGCTAAAAACATGGTTAACTTTCTTCTAGGACTGTGTCGGGGCTGTCAGAAACTGGGAGGATGCATATCTTCAAACCTTTAGACGTTACAAACATTATGTGCACTGGAGTCTGGTTAACAATCTAAAATTCAAAGCAGTTGTTCACTATTTAAGCATTTCTGAGTAACGAATGCCTTTAATCCTCTTCTACTGCTGTGCCCATTAATGTTTAAGTATCCTAGCCCACTGAATACTAATTCCTTTCTCTTGCTTCATTGCTTATAACCTGCCATGAAAGATCTGAAGCCCTGACTATTTCAAACAGCTTGGAAACAGAGGAAGATCGTTTATTTTGCTCAGGTTTGAGGTGATTACATGGCTGTTACTTCGAACCAGGATGAGCTGATGCTTTGTGTCGTTCTCATATACACTGCAGACTGAAACACTCTGCTCTTCAGATGTATGATTACTCACCAGTTCTGTTATCATCACGGGGTCACTGTGTCCCAGACATGCAGTGTTAGTGGATTAGTTTTGCAGTATGCTCTATTCGGATATATAGCAGTATCTGAGGCAAAAGTTCTTTGACATCAGAATGGCTTTCATGATGGAAAACTAAGAAGTGATGCATTCAGAACTGAATTTTGCTTTACATAAACCGATCAGGCATAACATTATGAGCAGTGACAGGTGAAGTGAATAACACTGAGTATCTCCTCATCATGGCACCTGTTAGTGGGTGGGATATATTAGGCAGCAAGTGAACATTTTGTCCTCAAAGTTGATGTGTTAGAAGCAGGAAAAATGAGCAAGCGTAAGGATTTGAGCTTGAGCTTGACAAGGGCCAAATTGTGATGGCTAGACAACTGAATCAGAGCATCTCCAAAACTGTAGCACTTGTTGGGTGTTCCCGGTCTGTGGTGCAAGCATCTGTAGGATGTGCTGAACAAACAAGTCTGAACCCTGGAGGATTGGAGGACTTAAAGGATCTGCTGCTAACATCTTGGTGCCAGATATCACAGCACACCTTCAGGGATCTAGTGGAGTCCATGCCTCAAAGGGTCAGGGCTGTTTTGGCAGCAAATATTAGGCAGGTGGTCATAATGTTACAGCTGATCAGTGTATGTTGAATGAGCTTCAGTGTGTTAGAAGTAAAAGCTTTAAAACATTATTTGGGTTTGCCCTGATAATCTGATCTCATGTGAAATGCATACACAATCAACGTTCTTTGGTTTTATATGACTGAAATAGAATAAAATGTGGGATCATGTGGTAAGCATGTCAGATCTTGTTAACATTGCAATGAGAAAGCATATACTAAGCAAATAATGAATGGTTATGTTACAGACCACCTTGTCCTGAGGCGAGAGAGAGAGAGAGAGAGAGAGAGAGAGAGAGAGAGAGAGAGAGAGAGAGAGAGAGAGAGAGAGAGTGTATCACGCCACTCATTACTCAACAGACACATTATCAATCATAAAATTCCCACAGCAGCACTTGCTCATGGGAATACCGCAGCTCTCACAGACTATGAGCACTTGATAAGGAATGAAAGGGACTTCCCTGGTTTCATTTCATCACACTGTTTAGAGGAAGCTGAAAACTTTCACACCACCCACAAGAGTAAAACCTTTAAATATCTTAGAGAAAAAAAACGTGGAAGTAGATTTTCCACTGAAAAAAACACTTTCATTTCCCAGTTCCACGTAATATAAATAAGTTAAAAGGAAAAAAAAAACCACAGCACAGAAAAAGCAGCCAGTCAGTTTTATTTTTCCACTCATTTTTCCCCAGTTTGGTCACTTACCAATTTCCACACACCAGTCAGTAGTCAGCTCTCCCTTAACATACTACAGCTACTAACCAGGGAAGGTGAAGGCTAACACAGGCTTCCTCCAAGACACATGAAGCTATAGCCATCTGCATCTATCTGAACTGATGCACCTGCTGTGTCTGAGGGCAGCAGGTGAGAACATTGTCTACACTCTTCCACATACCAAAGCTCCTTGGGAGCTGTTGATTGAATTATTGTATATAAAGAATTGTTTTAACTTTTTTTCATGTTATGCTATTTTGTCCACTTTAACCAGATGTTACGTCCAGATGTCACGTCCGTTTTTCTGAGTGTGTACGGTTAACATAAGCATTAGGAGTTCCATTAGAGGAAGAAAATAAAGACCATTTAAGCATAATTAACAGAACTATTTTCTTAAAGTAGCCAAGATCAGTTTTAATAGAACCTAAAAAACTAGAACACCTAAAGAGGTTTGAGAAATCCCTAAATAACTCTACATTTTTTCCTGTTTTGCAAAAAGTTCCAAGTCGAACCCATTTATGAAGCATTTAATCTCCACCCAGTCGCTATAAAACTCTTCTTGCACTTTTTTCTTCTTCTTCTGTGCTCCAATAGTCTCTAACTGATTGCATCTAATCATTCTCTGCTGTTTATTTTATCGGATTTACTCCTCATGCTGATGCAGCTCACGTTCTTTCGACTTCTCCTTGATTTACTTCTTATACTAATGCAGCTCATGTTCCTTGACGACCATCTCGACCTCCCTCCTCTGCTGCTCACGCCATGTAAGGATTAAAGAGCAATTAAGAGCCACTCTGCGAGTTATAGATTAGAAGGAAAGGAAGTCAATATGGTGCTGACCTACTTCTGTAGTGTTGGGCTGGAGCAGCTGGAGATCTGATCTACAAAACTGACAGGATTTGCAGAATTAGATAGCGACTGGTACTTGTTAGAAACTGGGAAAACACCTGGGAGCTAAATTTATGCTGATGTAATATATGTCTAAAGAGAAAATTGTACTCAAGGTTGCAGAGTCCAGCATGGATTTGTGACTTTCCTGCTCAAAGCCTGCTGAGTCCACCGGCCATTTAATTACCAACTGTGGTAGAGCGTGGAAATCAGAAAAGATCTGTTAGTCCCTGGCTCTCCAGAACCCCTGCCTTAGATGATTAAAAACTGAGACTGTGAAGGTTGCAAATATAACACATATAATATAATTATTTATACCACACCACTCTTGTATTCTTAAATCTGATTAGTCAGAAAGGGTTAATTTTCTATAACAGCACCTCTTAGAGTGCTACTGGCTGTAAGTCAAATCACAGGATTATATTTTAATGCCATCGTCCTAATACATTATTGTTTCTATAGTAACCGTTCATTCTTAGAGACATACCACATGATATAAGATTTTTAGCATAGATGAGGCAGATGAGACTGTCTCGTCTACATTTTCCTCAATATTATTTCAGACAAATTCTATTCACGTGTGTAAAAAGTTATCAGAGTTTCAATATCATTTATAGGCATGCTTTGCATAAAGCTTTGCATTATGTTATCGTTTAATTTGTATTCAGTTTCATAAAATGCAGCTGCATCACTCTCATTTCAGATTTGTAGCAGTTCCTCAGGAGGTTCCTTTAACCTGCTTGTCAGTGGTGTTTGTTTTCATTTTTCTCAAGGGGATAGACAATAGATATGGCTTTGCTGTGATGTCGGTTTTACGCTTAGGTCTCCGTCATTGAACATTTGATAGCTTTGGCAGGAAGAAATTTCTGTTTAGACTAGAATGATTTCAGAAATTTCACTGATGCTCATAATCGTAAGCTCCTGGTTACACAATTTCACTTGACTATATAGTGTACAGCTACAGAGAGGAAATTTTACAATCACACCATCCAGTGTCAACCAGATGAGGATGGGTTTCCCTTTGAGTCTGGTTCCTCTCAATTTTTCTCCCTCATATCGTCTCAGGGAGTTTTTCCTCACCACCGTCCCCTCTGGCTTGCTCATTAGGGAAAAATATCAATTTAAATCTTAAACTTTATCATTTTTATTCTGAATTTTTATTATTCCTGTAAAGTGTTTTGTGACAATGTGCATTGCTAAAAGTGCTTAACAAATAAAATTGAATTGATTTGTATTAAATAGATATTCGGACATTGATGATCTAACGAGATGAATTCGAAGGAGATGGAAATTTAGAAGGCAGTTTTAAGAGGCAGAAGATGTGTTAATTATATATAAATAATATTAAGAAGACATACTCTTGCGTCTCACCTTAAATCAAGCTTTGTGTGTAAAAAATGATATTACTGAAATTTTGTATTTCACAAATTTGTTTATGAGCAGCCATAAAAAGGCAGAATTCCATATGTGTTGAATATAATTTTGAAAATCCACTTTGCTGAACACATACAACCCAGAGACCTTTGTACTATATCATAGTGCAGGCGTAAGTGTTGGCCAGCGTTGACACGCCACACACTCACAGTTCAATCGACTGCCATCAAGAATCATTTTGCACACAGCAACTTCAAACTCACTCATCGATATTAAGCTCAGGGTTGAAGGAAAGTGCATCGCCAGCAGCAAATAAATAACCTCCAGACAGCTCTGAGGTGTCAGACGAGGACACTGCGATTAAGCCGAGCTCTGTTTCCTCACAAACGCAGATGCTGACACTGGTCGTGCCATGGTGTATGCCAATAAACTGTTAATGGGTATAATGAACAAAATTGATGCTCTCTACACTACATGACATAGTTATTAAGATATTATGCCATCCTTCACATTGGGATTGTCCATAAAACATCCTTCGCATCTCTTTAGGGGTCAGACATCACACTAACAAAGTTACTGCTTATGCATGGTGGTGGATGGAAGAAAAAAAAATCACATTACAATAACTACAATCTAATGCCAGTTTCAGTCTGCTGTGGTTTTGAGTTATGGTTTAATGCTAGGAAAATAACAGTAAATAGCATTACTACAGCTGATTACTTATGTAAATTTGTAACAGTATTATTTAGATCTTAGGAGGGTTTCTAATTAGCTTATTAATATAATTTCCCAGATATCGGACCCAAATTGACCAAAAAAAGAGGACTTTATTGTGACAAATGTTGAGATCTGGTGACTATACAGCCCACAGTATACACCAATCATCCATAACATTATGAGCAGTGAGAGGTGGAGTAAATAACACTGATTATCTCCTCATCATGGCACCTGTTAGTGGGTGGGATATATTAGGCAGCAAGTGAACATTTTGTCCTCAAAGTTGATGTGTTAGAAGCAGGAAAAATGGACAAGCGTAAGGATTTGAGCGAGTTTGACAAGGGACAAATTGTGATGGCTAGACAACTGGATCAGAGCATCTCCAAAACTGCAGCTCTTGTGGGGTGTTCCCGGACTGCAGTGATCACTATCTATCAAAAGTGGTCCAAGGAAGGAACAATGGTGAACCGGAGACAGGGTCATGGGCGGCCAAGGCTCGCTGATGCACGTGGGGAGTGAAGGCTGGACCGTGTGATCCGATCCAACAGACAAGCTACTGTTGCTCAAATTGCTGAAGAAGTTAATGCTGGTTCTGATAGAAAGGTATCAGAATACACAGTGCATGACAGGTCAGAGCTGTTTTGGCAGAAAAGGGGACCAACACAATATTAGGCAGGTGGTCATAATGATCAAATGCAAATGAACTTTTCTGTGGGTTCAGCGCGCCCTCTAGTGGCTACTGAAAATAGTGAAAGGTGTCGTGGGACAATCTACCGTCTGCGCATGCTCAAACCTCACACAGCCTGCAAATATTGCTTCATTATACTTAACTCCAAAACCAATGAAATAGAAATGAATTGTATGCAAAATAAATAAATGATAATCTAAAAAAAAAAAACTATATATGAGTCAGTGGTGGTGTACTACACATACTGTTTAAGATAATATTATGCTGGTTGGAACTAGAGCAATTTCTCATCCCAGATTCCAAAAATAATTCAGTTACAAGTATTTCTGCAAATGTATTTTACTACTTTATAGCTTTATTAGTTGACAATTTAAAAAAAGATGCAATTTTTGTTGACCTCAGAGGTCAGGGGGCGTGGTGCATACCGTCTCTGCCTGAACTACTGACATATGAACAGTTCAAACATCGCCAATGTAATACAAAAGCTCTGGTAAAAATATTTTGACTGCATTGATCAAAAATATAGAACTTGCCGTCTAGTTTAATGTCTTAAAACTCTAAAAAGTTACAAATATAAAAAAAATTAAAAAACATGGGATATTTTAAACACTTCCGGGAGAGTCATGTGCCTTAGCACGAGCGGTGACGTGCAAAAACATTGCGTCATTTCCGCTAGTTTTTTGTTTTCGTTTTTATTCTCCGTTCGCATTATATTTATATTTATATTTAATCATATTAAATGAATATTTAGTTTTTTAAAATTCTGCATTACACACAATATAACCAAGCCACAGTAACCCGACGACGCGCAGTCTTTTTTTCGAGACGCAGGCGTCTGTGCAACTGCGCATGCGCGGCCCGCGATGACGCTTAGTTCTTGTTTGCAAACAAACCGCTGTGCACGGATGTGTGAGACGCAGTTGCTGTCATGGCAGAAAACAACGACAGCGAAATCATCGAGCATCATGACGCCGAAGAGATGGAGAAAATGAACAGGCATAGAAATGAGTCGTTCATGGAGAGCGTCAGTGCTTCAGAGAGGGATGGATACAGCAGCACGCAGTCCTCACACCGCCTCCTGGCTTACAGTGATGCTCTCATCTCCATCATCGCTACTGTCATGGTACTACAAAGCATACAGTCACTTCTGTCATGATGATCAGTTACGTATAATGTTTGTGGAGCAGCCTAGTGAGTCCATGCATTTCTGTCTTTGCAGATATTACCTGTTGCCCATATCAAATTTCAAGACAATGAGGTAAGATATGCTGGACTTCATTCATTCATTCATCCATCCATCCATCCATCCATCCATCCATCCATCTTCAGTGATTGCTTTATCCTGGTCAGAGCTGTGGTGGATCCAGAGTCTATCCCAGGAACACTGGGTGGACTTCCTGAAGGGAGTACATCTCATGGCACCATGCTCCATCACTCACACCAAGGGGAAATTTAGAGTAGCCAAGCATAGCATATTACTGAGAGGTGGGAGGAAACCCTGACAAACATGTCCAGAAACTCCAGCTCAGGAGCAAACCTGGACCCCGGAGCTGTGAACTGGCAATGCTACATCTCTGATTAATTCATAATCCACACTTTCTGGAATTCTGATGAACAGTATTCTTGAGAGAAACTGGATCAGTCCTTTCCTTGGATCAAGAAGAGTTCAATTCAGTATAATAATTTAGTATAAGTGTAGAGATGTGCAAGAGCTTTTCTGAATATGTGCAGAGATGTGCCTGAAATAAGACTCGAGCTACAGTTATTTTTGCTCATATTATTCAGGATCTACTGATCTCATAGTATTGATATTGGGGTTGATGCTGTTTTGAAACTCTGGACCAGATTTGATCCAGTTTGTAAAACAGAGATGAGTTTAAGGCAACGCCTTGAAACACACAACACTGATCTTGCACAGACACAAAGCTTTCATATCAATAATGATATCAGATTCATGGATTTGTTTTTCCTTATTCATTATGCATGATCAGGTTACAGCATTATTGCTTTTGTGGTTTATTATATTCATATCTCTATCTTTTTTTATTTCAGAATTTCATGACTTGCACTGGATTTACTGACAGTATTTTGTGCTGTAAATGTGTGTGATGATAACTGACATGATTCACAAAAGCTTGCAGATCTTAAAAGTAAATAAATATCAGGTTTTGGTCGTTATCCAGATCTATATTAGTATAAGCACATGCTTTTGCTCACTGGTTTCATTTACCATTTCTTTTTTAAAAGGTTTCAATATAGTTTGCATAAATTAGAATTAAAGCAGAATAAAATGAATGGAATTAATCAAGTGCTCACAGTAAGGTCATACACAAAAGTCTAAGTAGTACCATAAATACCAGTAACATCAATTACTTCAAAAACACATACATAATTATATATTGTATATTATAAACACATCATATTAAAGTGTATAAAGTGACTCCAGACTTTTGACTCAACCGCCAAAGTCATGCCAAAGCGAGACAGACTCGAGCTCCATGCTAATAAAGTATTCCGGTTACACACAGGAACTGACGGAGAGCATTCAGTCTCTCCTCACCACTAAGATCGCCGTGTATCTGATGACGTTTCTGATAGTAACAGTCGCTTGGGCAGCACATATAAGGTGAGTAGAGAGAAAATACACCGAGTTACTGTGTTACAGTCTACATTTGTTCTTCCAGGAAACTAGGTTGGGGTATTTTATGTCTTACAACTTGTTGCTTGTTCTTTCTTTCGTTTCCTCAATTTATCTGGTTTCAGACTGTTTCAGGTCATTGAACGCATCGACGACACACTTGCACTTCTTAATTTGGTGAGTTCCTCCTTAGGAAAATGTCAAGCATGTTGCAGTTTCTCATTTTTTTAGCCAGACGTTTTTCGTCAGACAAACATTTTCCTCTCGTGTTACTATTTCAGGCTTGTATGATGCTGATCACTTTTCTGCCATACACAGTGAGTAACACTTTAGAAAGTAAAACACATCCTGATATTGTGAAATACTGTAATAACTCACAGAATGATAGTGTTTTTCACTATAAAGTTACTTTCAGCATTTCTTTTTTTTTTTTTTATAAACATTTGATTTAGAAGAGTTCTGATGGTTCTATGTTGTGATTGATGAAATTGTGTTGTTTATTTCCTTTAGTTTTCTCTGATGGCAACTTTTCCAAATGACACCCTTGGCATTCTGCTTTTTTGTGCCTGTGTCATTATAATCGGTCTCGTTCAGGTAAACCAGATGCGATACAGTTTATACAGCTAATATTAAATGAAACTAGATATAGTCCAAGGATAGACTGCAGCGTATATCAGTAATATACGGAGATATTTGAAGATATAGAGATAAACACTGATCAGGCATAACGTTATGAACACAGAGGTGAAGAGTGAATAAAAGTGATGATCTCCTCATCATGGCACCTGTTAGTGGGTGGGATATATTATGCAGCAAGTGAACATTTTGTCCTCAAAGTTGATGTGTTAGAAGCAGGGAAAATGGGCAAGCGTAAGGATTTGAGCGAGTTTGTGATGGCTAGACGACTGGATCAGAGCATCTCCAAAACTGCAGCACTTGTGGGGTGTTCCCGGTCTGCAGTGGTCAGTATCTATCAAAAGTCTTGTAAAGTATGGAAGCCCTACCTCGCAACTGCTGCTAACATCTTGGTGTCAGATACCACAGCACACCTTCAGGGATCTAGTGGAGTCCAGGTCAGAACTGTTTTGGTAGCAAAAAGGGGACCAACACAATATTAGGCAGGTGGTCATAATGCTATGCCTGATCAGTGTATATAGAGATATATGCATTTAGTATACAATGTTTCTTAAACAGAAGATTTTTGTGACTTCAGATGCATTTCTGTATATGAAAATGCTATACACTGCTTAAACAATTGTTCTTTGTTAAAATGTCATCCACAGGCAGTAATTGTCTTGTACGGGTTCAGCCGTCCTTTCCTCCTAAACGAACACATCCAGATGTCAGAGAATCAGGCCTATTACAGACGCCATATTCTTGAAGTGATAATGAGAGTGCCTTTAATATGTTTCTTCGCTGGAATCTTTGCATTCATCTATTTTAAACTGGTTAGTAAGATTTCTGTACTACACATTAAGAGGAGCTTTAACTCTTTTTACCAGAGGTCAGAAAATGGAATTTGTGGCTATTTTGCTTGTGCATATGTTCAGCATTAAATGTCTTTGTCATGTCACACTCCACAATGGGGGTTAATATGAAGCTCATATGAAAGTAGACACTCAGTGATTTAAATATGATTTAAATACAAGTTTTTCAAGTATTTCTGGTTTTATCTAGCATGCTAGGGGCAATATATTCATAGAAAAGTTCTGAAAAGGGTTAGTTATTTCCCATGCAAATGTTTCAAAGTAAATGGTGACATTAAACCCATTTCTGCTCTCTGAGACGTCCCAAGTGCTTATTCATACGCATCTAAAACAAGGTGTTATCCTCAACCACTAAAATTCTGTCTACGTTAAAATGTCCAAGAGTCAATTTACATTCTTTCAGTTGAATGGAACGCAAGCGGACTGGTAAAATGGGGTTAAACTCACACTGAAGGAACTCTTACAAGTCTTAAAGTCTGAAAAAAAACCTTAAACTCATTTCTTATAATAATCTAAACAGCTGTAAGATGTTGTAGGATATTGTAGTTGTATTGAAAATGGATTTGTAGAAGCCATAATAGATCTAGAAACTGAGATCAAGCAGTAATGTAACTGAAATTTGAACCTATTTTTAATAAATCCTGATTTTTCTTTTCCAGTCATATGTCCTGCTGGCCCTCGTCATATTCATTCCTTACATATCTCAGGCGATGAAATGGATTTGGACTAAAATCGTTGGTAGTAAGTACCATACAGAACTGCTTCCATAAACAGCGATCTTTAAGAATTAGGTGTGATAGTTTTAACTAAAGTAGAAATGTTTTGTCTGTATGTAACTAATTGGAGGCTGTACTTCTTCAGCTCAGGTGGAGGAGACTCCAGACTCCATGCTTTTGTATACGTACCAGCCAAGTGAACCACTGAGCAAGGAGCGAGTAGAGGCTTTCAGCGATGGCGTTTATGCCATTGTAGCCACTCTTCTCATCTTAGATATATGGTTTGTATCTATACGAATTACGTTTATCAGTAAACAAACTCTCTGTCTGTCCTCTTTATTATGAACACCTGCACATTCTTGCAGTTATCTAATCAGTCAATCATATAGCAGCAGTGCAGTGCATAAAATCATAGAGATATGGGTCGAGAGCTTCAGTTTCAGTCTGGCATTAGTCACAAGTCACTGAGATGATATTTAATCCCCAGTCTGATGATTTTATGCACTGTGGTGCTGCTACATGACTGTCTGATGGGATAAGGTGTTCCTATTAAAGTGAGCAACTGAATGTTTACTATCAGCTCCGCAGTTCATCTTATAGAAGAAGATGTACATCTTATGCTTTTCAGTAAGTGATGTTATTAGTTAATTAATGGTAATTATTAGTGCTGTTAGATCTGTGCTAGAAAACATATCTAAGGTATAATCTTTTATTATCGTAGCATATTGATGAATTTGACCAAACTCACACTGCATATTTAATGAGCAGTTGCTAATAAACGTCTACTCACGCTGGCTTTAGTGAAGACAACGTGCCGGACCCGTCTGCTGTGAAGAAGCAGTTTGACGGCAGTCTCATCACTGCCCTCCATGAGTATGGCCCAGAGTACCTGGCCTACTTTGGCTCCTTCGCCACAGTGGGTCTGCTGTGGTTCGTGCACCATTCACTCTTCCTGCATGTGACTCGTGCGACACGTTTAATGGGCCTCTTCAACACTTTCTCTCTAGCTTTTATAGGCGGACTGCCTCTAGCCTACCAGCTAACTCATGAATTTCCCCGTGGCTCTCAGAACGAGCTGGAGGCCATCCAGATCAGCTGCGTCATCATCTTCTTCGCCAGCCTCTTTCAACTGACCATGTGGGTTACAGCACTCTTGACAGAGCGCGAGACTCTCCACCCGTACGTGCGCCACGGAGGCCGAGAGCACACCTTTATGCTCGCTAAGCTCTTACTCTACCCCTGTGTGGCACTCGGGACCTTTTTCTCTACATGTTTTCTCAGCCGCTTCAGTTCATCCATCTTCCACCTGATGCAGATCGCGGTTCCGTTTGCTTTCCTGCTGCTGAAGTTGATGGTGCGAGTGGCGCTGGCTGTGCTGAGGTGGCTGTTCTGTCCAAAGACACCTAATGGGAGAAGCGCACTGGTGGAAGACGAGGACGCTCGCGTGCCATTTACAGACATTGTCACCTAGCAGGATGGGGGTAACCTGTAGTAAAAATCCAGCAAGGTCTATGGGGCCATTTTCACATAAGATTCCTCTTTAAACTCTGATGTGTAATTGCTTGCTACAAAAGTACGTTCGGAGGAATTTAGACAACATTAACCTGCCACTCTTTAACTACACAATATCGGCTAGAAGTCAGTTAACAGTAATGTGATTCGTGGGCTTTGGAAATCATTTTATAATTTTAAACGATTGTATAGGAAATAGATTCTAAGAACGAATGTCACTGCTAAATCCGTCCTAGAGTTAACACTATAACTTTTTCATACAAGCTGAATCAGGCCTCAAGTCTCACTAAATAGCATGATGATCGTTGTGTTCAATTAAACTCCAACTTATATCTTGTAAGTACGTAAAACACAGGTTAAATGTAATGTCCAGGATAACTAATGGCCTTCTGCATAAGTGTACGATGATTAAAAAAAACAACAACATTCATTTAGCATCTCTCTGAGGTAGAATATAATTTGGATTGGACAAACAGAACCACAGATCAGAAGCTCAGCACCATGTGATTGAGTAACTGGAATGATGGTTCAGACAGTTCCCGGGTTGCCAGATGTATACCCATTTCAACTCGATTCCTTATTTCAACAACAGAAGTATCTCATTTTGTTTCCCGAATTAAAAATAAATGAAGGCACATGTGGCGCATGCCAGTCACTCATCACGCACAGCTTAGGGCATGTGAACATGGTTACTAAGCAATCACACCACACCGATGATAGCAGAATCACGTACTAGTTTATTTCCTTATAAAACTGCATGACTGTAAGCCTCAGCAAACAAATGATAGTCACACCAAAAAATTATTGGATTTCGATGTTTCATGCTTCATGCATTCGGCATATCTAGATGCTTTATTGAATTATTTTTTATAGTATCGTTACTTTCGATATTTCGTATCCATGTGTGATGACTTTATACTGTATACTTTATACTGTAAGATATGAAAGCTGACATGAAGACTACTAAGAACTGAAGCTGAACTGGAGGAAACTAGCTTTTGCTGCGATGGTGAATGTACATTTTAAAATGAATCCATTTATGAGCGAGTACCTTAAGGTGTTTGTTGAGGAAGTGGTACAGTTATGATGCTGAGATAAACAGCAAGAGTAGCTGCTTAGTAAGATATAGCTAAGATAAGAACAAAATGAATAAGGAGAGGCTCTTCAAGCTATTTTTTTTCCCCGTTATTTCTCATGTTTTGTGGAAAACCCACTTCATTTTTCAGTTCTGTCTGTTGATCAATTTTAATGTTTTGTTCACCTGGATGTCACAGGGATGCAATATTTACACTCAGCTCTGTTATCTGCAAACATTTGTGTTGTTTACTTCATATGTCTGTTCAATGAATTGAGTATAATTAATGAAAAACTCTTTAGTAAAACTCAAACATCTTATTACCTGGAAGTAATCATGTACTTATTCGCAGCTGTACACGTTGATGTAGAGGAGGTCATGCAGAAGGGGTTTGATTGTGTTTATCCTGTGGAGATATCAGAGACAAAAGCAGTTGTTTATTCTTCTGCCACTTTTACTCCATCTGAGGAAATCTTACTTGGAGCTAAATGATAAAAGTTCACTGAATCAGTCCAGGTGGTGCAACTCTTCTGCTATTCTGAGGACTTATTGGCAAAACATTTAAACCTCTCTGAGTCAGTATATCTACAGGAAACCTCTATGCAGATATTTAGTATTTGATATATGGGTGGTGGTGGCGCAAGTGGTTAAGGCTCTGGGTTGTTGATCGGAAGATTCAAGCTCCAGCACCGCCAAGCTGCCACTGCTGGGCCTTGAGCAAGGCAAAGTACCCTGCTCCAGGGGCAATGCGTCATGGCTGACCCTGTGCTCTGACCCCAAATAAGGATGGGATATGTGAAGAAATATTAAAATATAATTTTTAAGTAACTGTGCTGCTGGAATTCAAATCCCTAGCTAGGTTATACATTAAATAAACAAACAAACAAAAAGATATTTATTACAAAGCACATCAAGGAACAAATGTACTGTATATTAACTATGAATTAACCTAAGACAAAGGTACCAAGTTAATCAAGTACAATGAATATAAATAAAGTCTACACACCTCTGTTACATTGGTAGATTCCAAAAAGGTTTGGTGCAACAACAAAAATAAGCAGATCACCAAAAGAACAGTATACCCACAATGCAGCATGGTGGTGGTTGCATCAGGCTTTAGAGCTGTTTTTCTTCAGCCAGAACTGAGGCTTTAATGAAGGTGAAGGGAATCTTGAATAGCTACAAATACTAGCTGATTTTAGTGCAAAACCTTCAGGATTCTGCTTATAAGATGATAAATAAAAGGAGTTTAACTGAAATGTGAAACATAACATAACAAATAACCACAAACCACAAACATTCAACCTTTCCTATACATCTAAATCATCGAAGGAATAACCAAAAGAAGATGTCATGCATTTAGAATATTGGGAAGTGGTAGCTCAGTGGTTAAGTTACTGGACTAATGAGGCCCTTAACCCTCAGTTGTGAAAAAGATGAATTAGAGCGGAGACTGCCTTCTCGTCCAACATCAGTGACTGACCATACAAATGCACTTGGAATGGTCAGAAATTCCCATAAACACACTCCTAAACCTTGTGGAAAGACTTCCCAGAAGAGCTGAAGCTGTTCTAGCTACAAAGTGTGGACCAACTCCGTATTACATTCATGTGCATGTAAAGGCAGACATCACAGTTTGGGCCTGGCTCGCAGTCTCTGATCTAATTCATCCCAAAGGTGTTCTATCGGGTTGAGGTCAGGACTCTGTGCAGGTCAGTCAAGTTCCTCCACACCAAACTCTCTCATCCATGTCCTTATGGACCTTGCTTTGTGCACTGGTGTGCAGTCATGTTGGAACAGGAAGGGGTCATCCCCAAACTGTTCCCACAAAGCTGGGAGCATTAAATTGTCCAAAATGTCTTGGTATGCTGAAGCATTAAGAGTTCCTTTCACTGGAACTAAGGAGCCGAGCCCGACCCCTGAAAAACAACACCTGAATTCAGTGATTTGAATGGGTGTCCCAAAACTTTTGGCAATATAGTGTATGTAAACAGGTTATTATAATTATTATTTTTTCCCTAAAAATATGTCTCATTGTTTCTCACTTAATTTTTATACCCTGTAATTTCACATAAACCATGAAAAAAGCTCTGACGATTTATTTTGGTTAAATTTTTTATTTTACATCACAAAAATCTGCCAGGAGTTTGGATATAATGTGTCTAGAGCAAATCTATTGTTTTCCCCTCATGCCTTTCAACTTTTACAAAAATATCGTATATTCACGGTTCTGTGTTCTTAATTTATTTGTTTACATGTTGAATGGATGCTGAGTGAGTCAATCAGATCAGAAGCTAGATGTAAGCAGGGGAAAATGTCAGGTTTTATTTTATTCTAAAACCATATAATAATAATAATAATAATAATAATAATAATAATAATAACAATTTTAGAAATTGCTCCAACACATTTCATTTGCTCACGTATCCATGGTGATTGTTAAACATTCCCTATTTAAAATCTTCAGGTATATGTTAAAAAATAAACTGTAAATCAAACCCATAAATAATTATTAAAACAAAAGTACAACATGAAACCAACTTTTTTTGGTATAAAGCATTAGCATTAAATTAGCATAACATATGACAATAATGAGAGAGCCTGATTGTTGTTAAATGGTGTTAGCTGGAACAGATTTATATCTTGAACAACAGTGTAAACCGTGCAGGAACTCAAGAGATCCGGTAGCATCACTTGCTTTTGAAGCTATAGACACCTGACCTACAGGTGCATCATCTTTTTTGGTCTGAACTGGTTCCGTCTTTTAGACATGCAAAACTGAAGAGGCTAATTGCATAAGCAGGTTGAAAAGAGGAAAGAATGAAACGAGGAGCATGTCAACTGACAGGAATGAAAAGGGGAAAAAGGGAAGACTGACACACTGAATCCATTAAGGTGTGTAGTAGAAAGGTCTGGTCCCAAAACTCCACCAAGTCAACGTTCTATTGTCTCCATTTATAGCTGGAGTTTAACAAGCACACAGAGCAGAAAATATTGCTCTAGGAAAACTAGAAAAGTGCTAGATGCTAGTGAATGGCTTTTTTAAAAGTATGAACTCTTCAATATTTCTACTAGTTTTATATATATATATATATATATATATATATATATATATATATATATATATATATATATATATATATATATATATATAGGTTTTGTTTGATCTGTTTGAGACTCTAGTACAGAGACATTGCTTTGGTAAACAGGAAGCACTTCTGCTCATCAGCAAACATAATTTTTTTTGTTTTGTTTCGTTTTCGGATCGGTTAATATAACACACAAAATGGCTACCAGATGAGTTAACAGTAAATGCACGCAACTGATCTACTTCACTCCTTCAAAGACACACAGATTCTACCATAAGACATCGTTGTTTGGTGATAAAAACCTGATTATATATTTTTTTTGATTGCAGTATTTATATAGTATTAATATAAATACAAATTATTTAACGAGAGGTTAAAGAACTGTGTGTTTAGTTCTCGTCTTTCAGTAAAAACAAAAATAACTTATTCGTTCACCATACTGTCCTTCACACAGAAGATTAATCATGCTAAATCTCTATTTAAAAATGTTCAATCTAGAAGTTTGCATATATTTTCATTCCTATAACATATATAGGATTTAGAGTTCTGCGTAATTGTTATATATTTTTAAATCTTTCAGCATGATCTAGATCTATTTACATTAATACGTAACTACAAGTGTGTAGTTTTTAAGGGTAAGTCCTCCAGCTTTTGAATATTATATATTACATGTAATATTATATATTATATATATTAATATTTATAGATTATATATATATATATTACAGTACAGAACTAAAGATAAATCCAAGTCCATGGGAAAAGAGAGAAGTGCTACGTTTAGAAGTAACTGGACGAACTCATGCTGTTTTTAGGTTGTTGATTATTTGTGCAGCCGATACAATTATCATCATGCTAAGCCTGCGTACTGTAGCACAACCCTCTCACACCCCATTGTGACAACTTGGAATTAGTGCAGAAACAAACTGTTGTATTTCTGCTGTTCAATCAATCACACGTAATAAATTACACTAGAATCAAATTAAAAATCAGTGCAATGCCCAAACTCGGCATAATAGAGCTATTTTCAAACTTCCAGCTCTCTGACTTCACGTACTGTGTGCTTCCATCTTTCCTTCTTTTTGTTGGAAGACATGTATACATGCAGCTCAGTGAAGAAGGAGATGAAGAGGCAGAAGAATAACAAGAAGAAGAAGCAGGAGAAGTAGAAGAAGAAAAAAAGAAGAAGCACACCACCCCCTTGTGGTCACATTTTTGTCGAGTTGTTTGTGTAGTGGAAGTGGAAGGTAAAGTCCACTGCACGGTGTTTCTCCAGAGTTTCTAGAGTGATGGCTGTGCATCCACAGTTGTGCAAACTGATAAATAGCTAAACCTTACTGTTCTAAATGAAGTACTGAATACATGAGTGTTTCTTCATTCCTCTGACGCAGCAGGAAGCAGCATTCCCTTCTCTCTCAGGTGATTACGCAGTGTGTTGAAAATGCTGAGCTGTTGTTCGGGCTGAAGGACCAGCAGCTGTTGTAAAACCTTACTGGGATTTGGACCCCTGAAAGGCAAACAGGCAAAAAGTAAGGTAAATATTTTTAAAATCCTTTTAAAGAGTCTTCTTTATTAATCTATTGCTATATATTTGTATTGATATTTGTTAGATATTTTATACTGGTATGAATGATTTTTTTAAACAGGATCATCCACTAACTGTCAGATTGTGCACCACACAGTAATAAAAGTGCTATATTCATTCATTGTCTACCGCTTATCCGATCTATTCTCAGGTCACGGGGAGCCTGTGCCTATCTCAGGTGTCATTGGGCATCAAGGCAGGATACACCCTGGATGGAGTGACAACCCATCGCAGGGCACACACACACTCACACACTACGGACAATTTAGAGATGCCAATCAACCTACAATGCATGTCTTTGGACCGGGGGAGGAAACCGGAGTACCCGGAGGAAACCCCCGAGGCACGGGGAGAACATGCAAACTCCACACACACATGGCGGAGGTGGGAATCGAACCCCCAACCCTGGAGGTGTGAGGCAAACGTGCTAACCACCAAGCCACCGTGCCCCCCAAGTACTATATTATTATACAAATTATATTCACATTCAGGAAATATTGTAGATCAAGTTCATATATGTCATACCAACTGGTACCAACCAAGCCCTGTCCAATAGGGTGCCTGCTACAGACAAATATTTAAATAAGATGGACAGGATGCCAGTATATCAGAGGGCACAAACACACCCATGCGCACACTCCAGACAATTTAAAGATGCCAATCAGCCTACAGCACATGTCTTTGGACTGGGGGTGAAAACCCCTAAGGCATGGAGAGAACAAGCAAACTTGGAGTATAGGCATAGATAGAAATAGGTGGAAATCGAACCACCAAACCCGGAGATGTGAGGTAAACGTATGTGTCTATTGGTGTGTGGTTCTGAATTTGTAACCTGAATTTTAAATGGTCATATTAAATACATTACATAAAATAACAAAACGGGACACTCACACAAAGTAGGTGAATTTAAAAAGTATAAATGTAAAGAGAAGTCAGTGAATTTTCATTTTCCTAATGTGACAGACTAAAAACAACTCAAAAAGTGGAAAAATAAGTCCCAACATACTATCACTGCAAGTCTCTGAGCCTGTTAAAGAACTGGACTTTGATGGATATACATGCGATGTCACAATGGATGTATAATGTATTTGTGTTTGTTGGGTTGTGGGGTGATCAGGAACCCCTAAATTGACTTGAAGACAAAAATGTGACTATTTTATAACTTGTAGTATCTGTAACACTGTATATTTAATAACCAGTATGTATGGTGAAGTCCCTATGAGCTGACACAGTCTCACCTGATAAAGCTCGCTATGTAAACATGGACAAACGTAGCCATCAGATACTGACAGTCAAAGCGGTCCATGATACCACCATGTCCAGGTATGGTGTCTGCAAAATCCTTGAGAAACAAAATCCATTTCAGTGGGTATGTTTTACAGGTTCATGTTCTTCTTGAATGAATAATCTCAACTGCAGAATCCTTAATAACATTTAGGATTGCTTTTATATTGACTGGAGATGCACCGATTCAATGTTCTCTATTAGAATGAAACCCTTGTATCGAAAATAAGCAGTTGCACATCATTTTAATGCTATCTGGACAAAATTTAAGCCAGGACATGGAGCGACAACATTACTGTAATAAGACAAAGATTAGACTTACTTTGATTTTAAAAGCTCTTTTGAATCCGCTGGCAAAAAAGCCACCGAATGGTCCGATCAGCGACCCGAATGAGGACAGAGAGATGCTGTGAATCTGAAACGGGTATAGGTTCACCGTTTTCTGTAAAGAAAGAAACAGACAGAAAGATGTTGAGATAATAATGTCACTCTAGAGCAAACTTGTTGTTTTCCCCTCTGTATGTAAACTGTATATTCTTTATGCATACTGGGTCCAAATGAGTTGATTCTTTTCATCATACAGACATTTCCTTACCCATCGCAGGACATTCTGTACCACTGCAGGCAGGGTGTACTCCTGCATCACAAACAGGTCTGAGGGTTCACACTCCACAGCAAAACGATTAGTCTCACTGTTGTACTCTACCGGACACACAAAGTACTGGTACTGGGCCAGCAGGTAGGCAAACTGGAATGCAAAGAAACGCTGCACATAAGGATTGCATTATTCCCCTGGTTGTTAATATTCTATTTTTAAAGTTGTTGAACTTACAATGAACCCGAAGACCACCGTGGAGAAGAAGCCTCCAATAAAGCCTTCCCAGGTCTTCTTTGGAGAGAGCTGAATAGAAACAGAGTTTTATTTTAAAACCGTGGCTGCACTTTTTTTTTTTTTTGCCACACAGTGACAGCAATCATCTACAAATTCTTAACCTTATACAATGATGTACCTTAATCAGAGGTGTTCTTCCAAAGAAGAAGCCAAAGAGGTAAGCCATGATGTCATTACAGATGACAATCGATATTGGTACAATAAACCTGTTGCACAGAAAAAAAAACAGTGTTTATATTCACATGTGTATACAGACTGCACATTTCTGCGGAGGAAGAAAGGCTGCACTACATGTCTTCTGTTAATCATTATTGCAGCACTGGCCTTGTAAACGTGATAGCTCAAAAGCCTACATAATGCAAACACTCAAACAACACATTTATATCCTCTTCTGTAAGGATTCGGATTGTTTTTAGAGGTTCCAGTTGTGTTTTCTATGAGGTTTGATTTTTTTCAAGGCCTTGCAATAACAACATATCACAACATAATCATAAAACACTATTGTTGTCCATATTGTGCAGCCACCAATACAAAAAGAAAATTAAAATATCTTATTAATCAAAATTTATACCACAGCGCTGATGATTGGTCAAAAGGTAGGAAGGTGTCAATGTGATTGTTCTAATAAGTCATATGTAAGGGGATATGTATTTAAAATCTACATAACATCACATCTAAGTTTTCCATGGGAACGTCTTGCAATTTTTTTAACGTTAGGAGTATTAAAAAAAATAAAATAGAGATTGGTGAAGGAACAACAGTATTAACAGGGGCAAACTAGTTGGATAAAAAACCGAGATGAACTTTAATTGTAAAATTGCTGTGGTATAAGAGGAATAAATCATGCAGTTATCAGAAAATAATCAACTCTGGACTGAGTAACTGCTTCATGATCGCCTGCATCACATCATGGCGTTGTTGATTATTTTCCCATAACATCATGCTCGGTTATATTATATTCCTTACATTCCTTTTTGGAGAAAATATTCTGACACCGACATTAAAACACACTCAGGAGGAAGTCCAAAACATTGAACAAAGACATGCAGTGAGGAAGTATTCTGACTGTTTCAGAGTGTGAGACAGGTCTTTCAGGTTGGGTGTGATTCCTGCTTACCAGATCATTCCTTCAAAAAGGTTCTGAATGACCAGGTGAGACTGAGTTACCACAATCAACAGAGTCACATGGGTCCAAGCAAACTGGAATGGCAAAAACACACACACACACAAACATACACACAGTTAATGGAACAGCAAGGACAACATTTGACTGATGAGGATGATGAAGTTACCAAAAAAGTCACCATTGAGGTGAGAAAAAACAGCACAGGTCATTTGTTTATAGATTACAAAGATTATAACAGAATGCTGGTTTACCAAATGATCACAGTTACACATATTACAATTAGGCACATGGGAAGAAAAGTCCTCAGATATCCTTGTCACTATGCATTGTAGAAGAACTGAATTAATCTGGGAATTACAGTAGTTTAGCAAATAAGCTGCAAGTCTTCTGGGTAAACATCAATAAAAGGAGGCTAATTAAAATATAGAAACTTGTGCAGTAATTTACTGCATTTATGCCAATAAACCTGTCACACTAACCAAAAAAACTGTCATGTTCCTGAGTAACATTCCATACATAAACCTGGTCACAAAGACGTGGAGTGTTTTCATACATAATCTATTTTTACATATTTACACCTTGAAGTGCTCCTAAAATTGGCAAGATATTAAGTGAGGAGACCCGTGTGTGTGTTAGTGCGTGCATGCTGTATCTCTGGTACACACCATATAAAACTGCAGGCGATAATGCTTCTTCACTAAGCTCAGAACAAACATGCAGAAACCTGTGAAGAGCAAATAACATGCAGTCAGATTGATCTTATCCGGACACTGGGGTGTTTTTAATACACAATAAGAAATACTTACACAACAGGGAAGGGAGAAAGATTGAACATACAGTATTAAGTATGTGGAGGGTTTTAGCCAATGAGGGGAAAACACTCTTTGTGACGGTGGTGAGCAGAAACACATCTCAGAACCTGGACAGCTGAAGATTGGAAAAGGCTGGTAGGGCAAAGGTCAAACTGCTGCTATCGTAGCCCATCAGTCTCCTGGTTCAAGATGCTTTTCTGCTCACCACAGTTGCAAAGAGTTGTGGACTATTAGTTTCTAAAGACCAGCACAATTCAGTCTGGTTGTTTGGGGAGTATATACACTGAATGCTAGATGAGTGCACGACTGAGTAAAAAGTTTCATGCTTGAACCAAATAGAGCTTTACTGTATCCAGTGATGTGTCTGAATTACATTTAGTTACCGATCAGATCATATAAAAATGCAGTAAGATCTATGTTGAGCCATGCTGCTTCGAATATTTGTAAATATCATGCTTGAATTTTGACAGGCCGTCCTGTTGGAGACGATTATATTAACAGGAATCCAAACTTTCAAAAGTTTGTGATCATCCCATTAAAAGGCTGATCAGAAAGATCAAAACAGCTTAACTGTGATTCAACTCGGAGAGTTTTTTTTCACTACAGCGTGCATTCTGAGAATGAAAACTAAAACAGTTTTAAATTCTTCTTCCCCATCAAACTCACCTGCCAAGTACAAAGTGAAAGAAATAAAGCGATGATAACGAACAAGGAACAGCAAAGGCTCCTCCCTCTGGACTAATGCACCGAAGTAATCTGCTACCGTCTCCCCATAAAAGAAGTAGTTCACACAAACCAAAAAGTACCTGAAATGTAGAAACATGTATTTATTAGTGTTCATTATCACCACACTGTTTTTAAAACGTGACTAGTATTTCACTGAGTATTGCCCTCTACTACAAATACTCTGAAATGTTATTGTTTGGTTAAGGTGGGAGTGGGTAGTATGTAATGCTCCAACTTGGAAGTGCACTTTGCTCAATTCCAGTCAATCACTAGTTTATCTTTGGGCAGATATGGAAAAAGGAAGTGTGTGTGTGTGTGTGTGTGTGTGTGTGTGTGTGTGTGTATTTCCACAAAAAACATTTGTAGCTAAACTAAGAAGCGTAATCTGACTTTTTGTACTTCAGCAATAAAAAACAAATTTTCACTTACCAGCTCAGTGTTCGGAACCACGGAAGTTCGTAGGAATGGTAAACTCGATAGCCGATGGTTATGATTTCATGAAAGCACTTGATTTGCACACTCATAACCTACAAACAAAACCCACACACATTCGAATGGATAGTTTATTTAAACTAATCAGTTAAGGACACAGTATTTCACAGGAGCGCCTATTAAAATCATATTCTTCAGTGTGTGCTGTTGAATTCTTCACTACGATTGGTCAGAAGGTGTTGAATCATTTTCTATAAACAGGAGATCTACAGCAGCGCTGACTGCAAGGCCAATAATAGTGTGCTTCTTTTAAACAGCAGCTCATTCACAGGGAATGGTACAGCGGATGCTACATATCATCTAATTTTAAAAAAAACACGGAAATAAAAATGCATAGCTAGTGAAAAGGTGAAGCTTGTTCTACAGAGGAGTTTATTTGATATTCACAAAGCAGTTTCTGAATAATGTGAAAAGCTGTATTTTTTCTTGCTTTATTAGCTTCAAGAGTGGTGAAAAGAGAAGCTGTTGCGGGAACATGAATTATAAATGATAGCAGATAAAAAAAACATGAATAAGTTATAATAGAAACTTGTTGTGTGGATGTTTAAGATTTAGAAGTAATTAGAAATGGATTTATTACTGTAAATGACTGTGGAGTAAGAGGAATAATACACCTCGGGACACATTGGTATTAGAATCTAATCTAATCTAAGCATGCCCCAAAAAGGTTTTACTCAAACATCACTGAATTACACTGTTCCTATAATCCCTATGGGATTCACAGTTAGGTGAAGTGTGTTGTCTTGTTTGTTTACAACCACAGATAAAGACAGGGGTTAAAGGCATACTTACCACAAATATAAGCATAATGGGTCCCAAATAGATGATAAGGAAGAAGCCTATGATCATCATAAGTGATAAAATTCCTCGTATCCACCAGTTCTTCCATCTGTATGAATAAGAAAGACAAAAACAAATCATTTGATTTAAAAAAAAATATGCATGTTGAGTACACTATACTGTCAAAGGTTTTGGGACGTCTGCCCGTCATGCACATGAATGTAATATGGAGTTGGCCCGTCCTTTTCAGCTATAACAGCTACAACTCTACAGGGAAGGCTTTCCACAAGGCTCAGGAGTGTGTTTATGGGAATTTTTGACCATTCCTCTAGAAGTGCATTTGTGAGGTCAGGCACTGATGTTGGACGAGAAGGTCTGGCTCGCAGTCTCCGCTCTAATTCATCCCAAAGGTGTTCTATCAGGTTGAGGTCAAGACTCTGTGAAGTTCCTCCACACCAAACTCACTCATCCATGGCTTTATGGACCTTGCTTTGTGCACTGGTGTGCAGTCATGATGGAGAAGGAAGGGACCATCCCCAAACTGTTCCCACAAAGTTGGGAGCATGAAATTGTCCAAAATGTCTTGGTATGCTGAAGCATTAAGAGTTCCTTTCACTGGAACTAAGGGGCCGAGCCCAACCTCTGAACTCAATGATTTGGAGGGGTGTCCCAAAACTTTTGCCAATATAGTGTATGTGTGTCCTTTTTGTGGAGTGTGGTTTATCTAAATTAAGCTCCATAAAAAAAAAAAATCCTGGAACAAACAGGAAGTCTAAAAGTATTAAATATTTCTCTGTTGAATCTGTGAGGGTGTGTAGTTTCCATTGTGGTGTCCTGTGACACCACATACGAGCATAAGGTTGCAAAACGAGTGTGCTGAGCGACTAACAAATAAAAGCACTTTTAGCACTTGACCTTGAGTATGAATTCTACATGATTCAGAGGGGCCATTAAAACCATCTTGTGTTGCAAGAGACTAAAACTCTTAATTACAGTTGCAAACAGTGTCGGTCAAATCTGACGTCACTTCTCTAACAAGCTTTACACAATCCACTGGCGTGATTTTGTCTGATTTAAAAAACATTCACTGCTTTGGCACTACCACGTGGAAAACTACATTTCCCCAGGCTAAATTCCAAACACTAATAGCAAAACATTAAAAATTTAAGACAAAGAGCAGCAGTGAATTTTGTGGCCTAGGACATGCATCAGTTACACAAAATCCAAATCCAACATGCGATTGCATTTCATCATCCTTATACATTCCTTTCAATTCTTGACTCATACTTAGCCCTAACGAAATGACGAAAAAAACAGCCAAAAGATGGAAAAAATAGAACATTTCTGTTATACTAAATTTGGCAGTCAACTATTGCGAATAGCATCACTTGTGGCTCTGAGTGTGTGTGTGTTGGGGGTGGGGTTGTAGCTTGTGGTCAGATTTAGCCATAGGAAGTACTGAAATGTCAAAGCTGAAACATGTGTGTTTCATCAAAAGATACATGTGAATTCTGTCATAAGTAATATAAGGACATTTCTAGTTTTACAGAGTTTTTTTTTCATAGTTACTCATCTTTACAGGCAGTTTTTAATCCACACTGACTATAAGAAAAGCCAAATTTTGGTTCACTGATTAATGATTGCAATAACACAGTATTGATACCAGACTGTGACGTGCCTTGAAATTCAGTTTTGAGTGAGCAGCAGTACAAGATCCCGCTCTGCTGACTTGCAGGAATGTGGGTGTGTAAAATGGCACCGAATCTCCACTGAGGGCACTTGTTCATTCACAACTTATGATAGAAGCGAACAAAGCGACCATGGTTAAAAATATGGATTGCGCTGCAGTGATGTAAAATGTTCTCAGTGTGGGGATGAGTTAGAGGACAGATGCTGCAAGTCATCCAGGAGGCCATGGAGTGTGAGAGAGACAGTGAGAGAGAGAGAGGGAGAGAGGGAGAGAGAGAATGTGTGTGTGTGTGGGTGGGTGGGTGGCTGGAAAGAGTGCGAGAGTGAAGAGAGAAAGAGAGTGAGGGAGAGACAGAGAGAGAGAGAGAGAGAGAGAGAGAGAGAGAGAGAGGAGAGAGAGAGAGAGAGGGAATTTGTATGGGGGGGCTGGAAAGTGTGTGAGAGTGAAGAGAGAGAGAGTGAGGGAGAGACACAGAGAGAGAGAGAGAGAGAGAGAGAGGAAGAGAGAGTGTGTGGGGGGGGCTGGAAAGAGTGTGAGAGTGAAGAGAGAAAGAGAGTGAGGGAGAGAGAGAGAGAGAGAGAGAGAGAGAGAGAGAGAGAGAGAGAGAGAGAGAGAGAGAGAGAGAATTTGTATGGGGGGGCTGGAAAGTGTGTGAGAGTGAAGAGAGAGAGAGTGAGGGAGAGACACAGAGAGAGAGAGAGAGAGAGAGAGAGAGAGAGGAAGAGACAGTGTGTGTGGGGGGGGCTGGAAAGAGTGTGAGGGAGAGAGAGAGAGAGAGAGAGAGAGAGAGAGAGAGAGAGAGAGAGAGAGAGAGAGAGAATTTGTATGGGGGGGTTGGAAAGAGTGTGAGAGTGAAGAGAGAAAGAGAGTGAGGGAGAGAGAGAGAGAGAGAGAGAGAGAGAGAGAGAGAGAGAGAGAGAGAGAGAGAGAGAATTTGTATGGGGGGGTTGGAAAGAGTGTGAGAGTGAAGAGAGAAAGAGAGTGAGGGAGAGAGAGAGAGAGAGAGAGAGAGAGAGAGAGAGAGAGAGAGAGAGAGAGAGAGAGAGAGAGAGAGAATTTGTATGGGGGGGTTGGAAAGTGTGTGAGAGTGAAGAGAGAGAGAGTGAGGGAGAGACAGAGAGAGAGAGAGAGAGAGAGAGAGAGAGAGAGAGAGAGAGAGAGATGTGTGTGTGTGTGAGAGAGAGAGAGAGTGTGTGTGTGTGTGTGTGTGTGTGTGTGTGTGAGAGAGAGAGAGACAAGTCATCAGAAATACTGACAAGCCCAGGCGCCTCCATTCAGCACATTTCCATGCTGCAAATCCCTGTGAACAGAGCCTGAATGCTGATCGCCCCCCAGCGATTGGGGAAAGACCCCATTAATCCTCTTGTGATTGTGACGCCATGTTGATTTAACACTTCTTCTTCATTAAATATGAAATACACTCTATCTGCATTCTTATTTGAATAAACAAGGGTGTGTGATAAAAGGCAGCAGATGTGCAGCATTGCTCTCAGACAGCACTGGTGGATAGACTGAGGTTGCTTCAAAATATAGCAAGTAATGAATGTACAATCTTACATGTGTTGAAGTTAAACTTGACAGTGTGAGGGTTACCTGGATGACAGGCCCTCCAGGGCTTTGTTGAGACATTGTGGAGTGTTGTCGGTGGACGGGGGCACGTCAGGAGTGTCTGCTTTACACTCGCCCTCTATGTCCCCTTCCCCTTCACTGGCCAGGCCCAGCCTGTCCTCTCCATCTGCTTCCTGTACACAGAACACACAGGCATAAGCACACACACAAATCTACTTTATTGCAATCTTGTAAATGCAACGTTTGCTACTCTCTATCTATCTAAAAGTACTTAACAACTGGCTAATAACACAAATGTCCCAAATGACACAAATTGGGGAAAAAGCAAAACAAAAAAAAAAACCCTGTTCATGCTTTCATTTCTGTTAGGTTTGTTTACACGCTCACATGCTCATACTCTTTCTCTCTCTTATCTGATTGGACATTTTTCAGCCCGTGGTAATCTCAGGTGTGACGTATCTGAGCCGGTGTATAAAACCTACACACAAACGTCCTACTCGTTCCGAGCCGTCAGAGCACTCTTACGGCTTTTCGTTCATTTCATTTTTAACAAAACATGTGGCTTGAATAACAACACTGACCGACACCGTCACTACTGTAGCTATAATCAGCCTTGTACCACAGCAGCGCAGTGAAGGGCTTGTATGAAAATCACGGCACACAAATTTACCTATCAATGAGACACAGCCCAGGTAAAGGTGCAGCACATTGGTGGCCCTTTTCCAGAGTTAAAGCCAAGCAAATGCTAGGCAAATTCAGAGCATGCAGTAAAGCAACTCCAGTGAACACGAGCTGGCGTGATACAGTAGAGCAAAGTACAAACCCGACTCTGGGGGAGGTCACCTACTCCCTTTTCCTTCTCTACTTGGCGAGGAGTGAGGTGTCAGGAGAGAAAGAATCGAAACGAATAGTTGCACAACATTAGGAAGTTGTTTTATTTTCAGCAAAAGGACATACTTGGTGACTGAATGTGAATTCTGAGTCACTAAATCCTAGATTTTGTATACACAAACATGAAGATTTAAAGGCTTATTTTTTGACTATATAAGCAGATTGCTTGAAATATGTACAGAGCTGCATGTAGCACTCAACATGGGGAAGGTTCACCCTTTCAGACAGGCATAACGAGAAAGAAGCTCAGCCATATGTCTCTCATGTAAGCACGACCATCGCTTTTTCTGCATCAGTTTCCTCATAAAATACACACTGTTTTTTTTCCTAAATCAAAATTTGCAGCCAAACAATGACATCTTAGCAAGTTAAAACATTTACATTTCTGGAATTTGGAAAACACCCTTATCCAGACCAGCTTATATTTTATCTCATTTTTATACATCTGAGCAATTGAGGGTTAAGAGGGGCCCAGCACTGGCAGCTTGATGGACCTGGGATTCACACTCACAACCTTCCCATCAGCAGTCCAACACCTTAACCACTCTGTTTTGTGTATCTGTCCTATAGTCTTTTGTTTTGTATTGTCTGTGTGCACTGTCTTTTGTCTTGCACTGTTTGTACTCGTTGCACTTTATGTGGCCAGGACAACTTACTTTAAGTCCTTAGCTCTGTGTTGTTTTATGTAGCACCAGGGTCCTGGAGAACTGTTGTTTCATTTCACTGTGTACTGCATCAGCTTCTTCTTACATAATGCAGCCTTATAGAATGTGCCTGTGTGTGTGTGTGTGTGTGTGTGTGTGTGTGTGTGTGTGTGTGTGTGTGTGTGTAAACAAACAAGCGGCAATTCCAATATATAGTAAACTAATTAGTTAATAACATAAGCCCATTAAACTTTCATCAACATTTTCTCCTAAGTGGAACAACAGAAAAGCATTGGCTCTGTCTTTGAGGGTATATAAATTTGATTGTGGTGGGAGGGGCATACTCTGTCTTCCCTGACGATCGCTGGCCAATCGAGTGCATCTGTATGTGGAAGAGGGCAGATAGCTCTTTCCTCCCTGTGACACAGCATAAGCGGAGGTTTGAAAAGATGTGAATGTCTGGTTCATGTGTCTCAAAGGAAGCAGGTGTTAGCCTTTGCCCTCTTCAGTATGACAGAGAGAGCAGGTCAGTGGGCTGGAAATGAGCAGCCTGAGAGAACAGGCTCATTTTAATTACATTTTCGTACTTCTTTTATAAACTTGCAAAACTTAATATTTTACTCTCTCCTTTCTCACTGAGAGCAGAAACGCAGAACGACTGACACCTGATTTTTCCTCAGAGCATTAACGTCATCGACCGAATGCAGCTTTCAAATTAACGTCTCATTTACTGCGATAAATGCATGCTCTGGATGACTTCCTGTAACGTCAGGACACTGTGTAAGGATGTGAGGACTTTCCCCTTTCTTTTCTATAAGACATATCATAAACCAAAGCCTGTGCAGACTAAGCAAACAAAGCAGACTACTCCCTGTTAAATAAACAGCAAAGTGTTGTATTTTGGCAGCATAAGTTGCAGTTCAAAGTGGAATGAAACTCGAATATCTGAATATCCATCGCTTTAAAATAAAGAAGGTCTGGTCTACAGTGAAATATACTGCAGTAACGGATATGAAGTAATTACTCAAACTCACACAACACCACCTTATAAAGATGAATTAAACTGAAGGAAAATGGAGGGAAGGGAATTCATTATATTTTAAATGAAAATTGGCTACAGATTAAGTGGAGCTAGTCCAGAAGCTGTGCTATTTCACTTCCTTCAAATCAAATAGCGTGCTTTCCCGATCGTGACCCTGTGTCTTGGCTCTTAGCTGAAACAGAAAGTCTGCCATACTGAGCCAAAAACTCATCAGGGAATGATTTTGCTTGTGTTGTTGGTGAAAGTCTTCAAGAACGTGCTAGAAAATACGAGTGCAGGATGAAAAATAAATTCGGCTAAAATTAGTAACTGACTCAAGGCCGCATACGCTGGATCTTATTCAGCATTAGACAGAGGCAATCAGCTGCAAGCTGAGTTGACAAGAGGGGTCAGCGAAGTCTGAAATTTCAGATTAATGTGTGTAAGATGAACCCTTTCGCTGCTAACTTTTTAATGAGGGGACACTAAGGCCTGAGGAAGCGTGAGTTTTTATGCAGGTTAAACACAAAGACTTATTTTATTCACTGTAGCATGCAGAACGGCATTTTAATAATACACAGACATAAAATATGAAACAGTGTCGAAGGAGATAAATAAGTATCACACTTCCCTTTTCTTTCTACACAAAAAATACAAAGACTCAGGTACAAGTGGAAATACAATAAAGAGAAATTATTTACACATATCATTCTGATCTCCATTCAATTGATGATTTCTTAATAGAAGAAGAAGAAGGTTAGCTGGCCCTTAATCTCGATTGCTCAGGTCTATATCTGTATTTTTATTCTGCCTCGTTTTACAAATCAAATGAATGAACTATAGACAACTTTGACCAACGACTTCTCTTTTTAAACCCCATACATCTACGCTTGTTGTCACTGATGACAGTCAGCATCTAATATATTTGGTAAAGTGCTGTATATGATGGTCTGTGGGTAAAGTAAATGTACACACAGCCATTGTAAGCAGTTGTGTGTTGTTAAACATTACTGGCTTTTATTCCTTTATCTTCATTCTGCTAGTGAGGCAGATAACCAGGCCGACAGGCTAATCAGCTGCTGCAGAAATGAGACTGTACTAATCCCTGAGCAGAAATTGAGTAACCCTAGCAGAGCCTCACCCTGGAGGTCTTGTGCTAAGTAAACACACTTAACCCTGAGGGACTAGACAGCTAACCGCAGCCTATAGCTCCATATGAAATCTGAAAAAAATGAAAGTGTGGAGTTCTGAATCACAATGATATGTCCTTTTATCATTAAGCATGGAACAGCTTGGCCTACTTCTCACTGTGCTGATGAAACAGGAAAACCTGGATGCTGAGAAGGAATTCCTGTGTGTTACTTATTACTGGTATACACCGATCAGCCATTACACTCTGAGCAGTGACAGGTGAGGTGAACAACACTGATGATCTCCTCATCATGGCACCTGTTAGTGGGTGGGATATATTAGGCAGCAAGGGAACATTTTGTCCTCAAAGTTGATGTGTTAGAAGCAGGAAAAATGGTAAGAATTTGAGCGAGTTTGAAATTGTAATGGCTAGACGACTGGATCAGAGCATCTCCAAAACTGCAGCTCTTGTGGGGTGTTCCCGGTCTGCAGTGGTCAGTATCTATCAAAAGTAGTCCAAGGAAGGAACAGTGATGCACGTGGGTTAGCGAAGGCTGGCCCGTGTGATCCGATCCAACAGACGAGCTACTGTTGCTCAAATTGTTGAAGAAGTTAATGCTGCTTCTGATAGAAAGGAGTCAGAATACACAGTGCATGATGGGACAGGGCTGTTTTGGCAGCAAAAGAGGGACCAACACAATATTAGGTCATAATGTTATGCTTGATCGGTGTAAATTGAGACTCATTTATCAATGTAGTATGCTTCTTTGCCACACTGAATGAAAAATTCTTGTCAAATTCAAGTTTCTGATCTACTTTGTACTCACGCACTAAAGTTTATAAACGTCAATCACTTCTGAATTGTCAAGAGCATCCAAAGAACTTCTGATTGTCATTTTAGCAACACCCACAACACTCTATAAAAGGCAATGCTCACAGAAACTCTCCCGAGCACAGTATGGGCTAAATCTTTCGTCCGTTCTTCTTCGTTCCAGCTCGACCATCACAGCACGTCTTCCTCCTTTTATAGGGCATCATTTTCTTTTTGTTCTAATTGAATGGGCAGTCTTATTTGTATTCATTTCTAGACATGTTTTAGATTGACTTCAAGTCATTAATATGACTGAAATAAGCAAGCTGTTTAAACATGAGTGTAATTGCCAGTATATGATCTAAACCATACCAGTCCAGATCTCTTCAAATGTAAATTTACAAATAAAGTCGTTTGGTTCCATCTTAAAACATGAGGCCGACTGTCTTCAATAATACGGCTAGTTACTGTGTTGGTGAACAGATGAAGGAAAGCAGGAATAATGCTTAGTTACAGTCAGACTTATTCCAAACACAGAACCCACTGAACACATTGTTTTCTTTATCAGAGAGTCTAAACGCCTAGGCTGGCGTAACCTGTTTTAGTGGCAACTGAAAAATGAGAGTCAACTCTAAAACAGCTTTCCATGAGTCAGAAAGCATGCTAAACAGTGTGTAAATTCCACCGGCTCACAGGCTGCGTGTGCCCAACCCCATTCCTGCACATTTACCATTCTCATGAGTTCAGCTTCAACAAGCCGCAGCTCTAAAACGTGGTTTCTACTGAAAGCCTAGATTAGCTGTAATACAGATGGGGCCAGGAGATAGCAATGGTATCTCACCTGATCCAGGCAACCTTTCCTATTTGAATAAAATTAAAATATATATTCCTTTATTAGTCATTTTACTACCCACTTTGTCCATATAAGACATTATTTGTGAAGGTGTGTAAACTCAGCAAGTCAGAGTGAATGACATTATAGAGCGTATTCTGCCTTAAGGGTGTTACATCTGAATCCTCCATAGAGTAGGTCGCAAGGTCGACCCGGCATACACACGAGCTGCCGGTTCTGCTTCGGGTAAGAAAAGCCAGCACAGATATGCTCTGAACAGTCACATTCAATTTAAAGCTGCATTCGAGATACACATCAAACATAATAAGCAAGGATGAGAAAAAAGCCTGGTTTGTGAAAAAGAGAGACGATGCGGAAAGTTGACCTTGAGAACATCAGCTTGTGATGGAAAAAGAAATCCTGTGAGACACGGTTTGGGAAAATACAGTAAACTTACAGTGCGTGATTATTTGAGTGAGATTTGATTATGAATGCTAAGACTAAAGATGGGTGTTACGTGTGCTGGGATATTTAAATAAATAGTTTCATTTTAATTGAACTTTATAGATAAGACCAATAAAGTCTATAAAAGTTGTTTTTTATACATAATTTTAAAAATAATGGATATATGATGTTGATAAAACTTATAAACCTCAACAAAAAGCCTTTTGAACAACAGCATGCAAAGTAACTCAGCATCAAGGCAATAAATTTATGCAAATTCATCTAAACTAGGTTATGTAAAAAAAAATCAATCAACCACTTTTTTGCATTTGTCTCCAGGTTGTTATTCGTTACTGCCGGCTCCTTTAGGATCAAATTAGGTTATGATCAAATTATGACTCAGTAATTGGTTAAACAGGAGTATCGACTCATCTCACACATGACTGGAACAGATGTGGAGAAACAGGGTTACATATCAACGACAAAAATAGGATACTGCTACACAGTGCAACACTTTTACCCTGCAATCTGAAGCTACAGCAGAAAATCCTGGAGCTCCCAATAGGTATCTTGAACCTACTTCTTAACTATTTTATATAGAAGATACATTTATCTGGATGCTCCATTATGGATCAGAATACATACACCAATCAGGCATAACATTATGACCACTTGCCTATTATTGTGTTGGTCCCCCTTTTGCTGGCAAAACAGCCCTGACCCGTCATGCACTGTGTATTCTGACACCTTTCTATCAGAACCAGCATTAACTTCTCCAGAAATTTGAGCAACAGTAGCTCGTCTGTTGGATCGGATCACACGGTCCAGCCTTCGCTCCCCACATGCATCAATGAGCCTTGGCCGCCCATGACCCTGTCTCCGGTTCACCACTGTTCCTTCCTTGGACCACTTTGGATAGATACTGACCACTGCAGACCGGGAACACCCCACAAGAGCTGCAGTTTTGGAGATGCTTTGATCCATTTTTCCTGCTTCTAACACATCAACTTTGAGGACAAAATGTTCACTTGCTGCCTAATATATCCCACCCATTAACAGGTGCCATGATGAGGAGATAATCAGTGTTATTCACTTCACCTCTCACTGCTCATAATGTTATGCCTGATCAGTGTAAATGAGTGCATCTGCATATTACATGCTTCTTTTTAATTGCACTATAAAGACTAATCTATAAAAAATATTTTTATAAACTTATCGCCGTGATATAGAGTCAATAACCAAATTTTCTTGACAATATTTCAGGCTCAGCAGCCCTGTTAGAGCTCTACAGAAATAATGTCAAACCCAAGTGTTGTTAAATCATCGATTCTGATTGGTCAGAAGGTGTTGATTAGTTGTCTATAACAGCAGCCTGTACAATAGTACCTGCCCTGAAGTTTATATTAATGTGTTTAATGTAATACATTATACCTGCTAACATATGTAATAACAAAAAAGTGCTGATTAAAAAAGTGCTGATTGATACAGTGAAGTTTCCTGTGAGGAGACGTTTATGGAAGGAGATTGATTGGACGATACATCTGTCACTCAAGATATACAGGAAGTCCAGCAGACTGCAGTAGAAAGTGGATTAATGTGTATATGAACACAGCTCTGCTCTTATAGCATTCCTTACATCCTTTACTCTGGAATAGTTTTGTCTTCAAAACATACCTGCTTTCTTTAGGTGTGTTTTTAGACATCGCAAACTAATCTTTATGCCTTGATACACTATCAGTATATCCAAAATCACGGCATATGAACGTCCTTCCTCAAAATTCCGTTGAATGAATTCCATTTTCTTATAAATATAAATGTTTGTTATTTTCTTTCAAAGATTTATAATTGCACTATCGGGAAAAAAATATTTAAAGTGAACATAACTCCACACATGTACAAGAAATAAAGTTAGATACACAAAGATACACAATTTCCTACTTCTTGTGTATCTTGAGTGACAGCTGTCTCGTCTAATCAGCGGTAAGAATTCTATTCGCAAACTTCACCTACCTTTTCCGGTTTGTCTGAATTGTTCTTGTGTTTTCTGATTTATTTTGTTTCCGGATCTGTTATTTTGTTTTTCTGATTTATTTTGTTTTTGGATTTGCTATTTTTTTTTTCGGATTTTTTTTTTTGTTTCCGGATTTGTTATTTTGTTTTCTGATTTATTTTGTTTCTGGATTTGCTATTTTGTTTTCGGATTTGTTATTGTGTTTTCAGATTTATTTTGTTTTCGGATGTTATTTTATTTTCTTATTTTGGTTCCGGATCTGTTATTTTATTTTCTTATTTGTTTTTTTTCCCCGGATGTTATTTTATTTTCTTATTTGTTATTTTATTTCCGGATCTGTTATTTTGTTTTTCTGATTTATTTTGTTTTCATATTTGTTATTTTATTTTCTGTTTTATTTTATTTTCTTATTTGTTATTTTGTTTGCGGATTTGTTATTTTATTTTCTTATTTGTTTTTTTTCGGATGTGATTTTATTTTCTTATTTATTTTTTTTCGGATGTTATTTTATTTTCTTATTTGTTTTTTTTTTCGGATGTGATTTTATTTTCTTATTTATTTTTTTTCGGATGTTATTTTATTTTCTTATTTGTTTTTTTTCTGATGTTATTTTATTTTCTTTTTTTTTTTCCGGATGTTATTTTATTTTCTTATTTATTTTTTTTTCGGATGTGATTTTATTTTCTTATTTATTTTTTTTCGGATGTTATTTTATTTTCTTATTTGTTTTTTTTTCGGATGTGATTTTATTTTCTTATTTATTTTTTTTCGGATGTTATTTTATTTTCTTATTTGTTTTTTTTTTCGGATGTGATTTTATTTTCTTATTTATTTTTTTTCGGATGTTATTTTATTTTCTTATTTGTTTTTTTTCTGATGTTATTTTATTTTCTTTTTTTTTTCCGGATGTTATTTTATTTTCTTATTTATTTTTTTTTCGGATGTGATTTTATTTTCTTATTTATTTTTTTTCGGATGTTATTTTATTTTCTTATTTGTTTTTTTTCTGATGTTATTTTCTTTTCTTTTTTTTTTTCCGGATGTGATTTTATTTTCTTATTTGGTTTTTTTTTTTTCGGATGTTATTTTGTTTTCTTATTTGTTTTTTTTTTCGGATGTTATTTTATTTTCTTATTTTTTTTTTTTTTTCGGATGTGATTTTATTTTCTTATTTGTTTTTTTTTTCGGATGTGATTTTATTTTCTTATTTGTTTTTTTTTCTCGGATGTTATTTTATTTTCTTATTTGTTTTTTTTCGGATGTGATTTTGTTTTCTTATTTTGTTTGCGGATTTGTTATTTTATTTTGCACTTCTCGGCCACCGTAAAGGAGCCTCCAGTGTCAGAGCTTTGTAACTTAACGTTAAATTATTTTGTGGAGATTCAAAACGTCACTATATACTGATTAATATACCACAGCTTTCTTTAATTAATAATAATTGCTGTTGTATGTGAGGAATAAATCACACCCGGTGTGGATTATTTCCCCAAAACACTTCCTGAGTGAAAGTTCAAACTTGATTAATATCGACTGATTAATATTAACTTGCTCTGTCTACAAGAGAATGAAGGTTCATTTATTTCAGAAGTTTTATATATTTTATATATATATATTGTATATATAATTACTGAGAATATTAGTGTATGTAGCAGAGATACATCAATACTGGGTGAATGACTTTCCAAGTCAAAACAAGCTCAATAAGTTAATAATATCTAAGCTTTATTAATGCCAAACGTGACTGGCTTTAATAAAAGAGTCGTTTTTACATGTGTTTAATGCAATTGTTTATGTAAACAGTCTCCAACCTTGTGCTAGTCCCCCCTAAGAATTAGCTAGCTCGCTAATTCATTTGCTTAATAGATAACCACTGAGTTCAGCTAGCCTGCTTGCTAAGTAAGGCTACAAGAGTAACGTTAAGCTTTCAGGCTTTTTAGCCAAGGCTAGCTAGCTCTAAAAGAACATTCCCAGTCGATAAAGAAAGCTCAAATGGTGTTCATTAATATTCAGTAATTTTGAGATACCTTATCGCTGATATTGTCAGTGCTGTCAGGCTCTCCGCCTCCTGCTGCTCCTCCGCGCTTCCTCAGCTCTGTCATTGCCTCCTGATTTCTCTCTCACACATGCAGAAATAGTCCAAAATACAGGGTTTAAAATAAATGTCAGCTCCTAAAAGCGGCTTGTTTTCACCGACATGGACCATGAAGTGTTACACCGCCGGCGAATAGGATTGAAAAGATCTTCAGTATGACTGTAAGAGACTCCGGAATAAAATGCGTGCATTTGTTTATATCCGCAGACCTGTCTCACTGCTGCATATCTCTCTCTCTCTCTCTCTCTCTCTCTCTCTCTCTCTCTCACACACACTGACTCAACGACAGGGTTGCCAGATTGGTCAAGAATGTTTTCATCCAGCACATTTCAATAGGAATCAAAACTACACCCACCTACACTGCTGAAAAATCCAGTTTGGCCTGATCAGTCAAAGTTGTCATCTTTACCAGCTGGTAAGTGCAATTGTCTCACGCCTCCAGGATTCATGATTTGGGGTTTGATTTCTGTCTCTGCCCTGTGTGTGCATGTTCTCCTTTACTACTCTGGTTTCTTCCTCCTGTAGAAAGACCTGTTGGTAGGTGACTGGCATCTATAAATTGTATATATAGTGTGTGTGTGTGTGTGTGTGTGTGTGATTATGCTTTGCGAGAGGTTGGCACCTTGTCCAGTATGTCTTCTGCCTTGTGCCCTGAGTCTCAGTGACCATGTGTAGGACAAGTGGTACCGAAGATGGATGGATGGATGAAAGAAAATAACTCACTAGCAAAGAAATTATAAAAGACATTAATTAGTGTGCTTAACTAATAAGGCAATAAAGCAGGTAATATACACCGATCAGGCATAACAACTATCAGAACCAGCATTAACTTCTTCTTCGAACAACAGCAGCTCGTCTGTTGGATCGGATCACACGGGCCAGCCTTCGCTCCCCATGTGCATCAGTGATAATGATAATAATATATCCCACCCACTAACAGGTGCCATGATGAGGAGATAATCAGTGTTATTTACTTCACCTCTCAGTGCTCGGAATGTTATGTCTGATCGGTGTATTACTGAACAGTTATTTTAACCATTTCTAGTTACATTTAATGTTGAGGAACATCTCAGAGGCAAGCTGGTTCCATTTATCACTTACATTATAACAGTTATTGACAGTCGTCTGTTGTACAGGCTTCTCTTTCCCTCCCATCTTTCTCTATCTCTTGAAGTTAATGAGGAACTGGAAAGTGCAGTGTAAAGTTCCCGGTCCTGAAGACTTTCCCATGGTGGAAAATGTGAAGACTTTATAAAGCATGCCAGACTTTTATTATTATTATTATTATTATTTTTTAAAAACATCTTACAGAAAACTTAAGCATGTTAGAAATCCATCTATAGAAAACTGAGAACCTGTAACAAACCAAATAACTCTTGAGGAACTTTTTTTTTTTTCCAGGAGTGTATCCTATGCCCAGGCCTTAGGGTACACTGCCAGGTCGCAGTCATCAGTGATGATGTGCTTTCTGGAAGTGTTGAGAAAAGACGAGATTGTTTCTGGGTCAAGGAAAGCATAGCATTATTTAATCTGTCTGTCAGTTCTAAATAACTGTCTGAACCTGAAAAAGCATTGAGTTTGGGATTAGAATTTTGGTACTCTCTTTAGGGGGGATGTTAAAGCATGTAGGAGGCTGCGACTGTTGGTTCTTGTTCATTGTGGAGACAAATTGGGACTAGAAAGCTTATAACCAGCCAAATAACCTTTGAAGAATTTTTTTTCTTTCAAGAGTATATCCTTAGAGTCACCCTACCATGAACTCCCAGGTTGTGGTCATCATTGATGACATGCTTTCTGGAATTATTTCTGGCTCAGATGAAGGACAGCTTTGGTTAATCTGCCCATCAGTTCAGGTTTGATTCACATTCCTCTCTGGTTCTCCCAGATAAATTGGGTCAGACATAGCGGTTCAAGCCCCAGCACTGCAAAGCTGCCACTGTTAGGTCCTTGAGCAAGGCCCTCAACCCCCCACTGCTCCAGAGTGTATCCTTCATGTATCCCAAAGCTGAGCTCATGTTCATCACTCATGAGGTGTTTTCTTAGGATTGAGGGACTGTCAAAGCATATGGTGTGCGTATGACATCTTACGAATGACCGACAATAGATTAAAACACTCCTGGTGGTAAACAGCAAGGATTTAATTGAAATTAAATTAAAAATATGAGTACCAGATCTATTGCATTATAGTAACAGTACAGTTCCAGGGTTACTCTACAAGGAAGGAGAAGGGCATGTAGTTGTACTTAAACACAAATGCACAATGAACATTCAGCTACCACAGATTGCACACCAGATACTGTAGTAATGCAGTCTAACACAAGACCACCAAAAAAATTAAAGGAACCCATTTTTCTTTTTGACTTTTTTTTTTTTTTTTGTTGGGATCAGGCCTAAATTTTCATACATGGAGTACAAAAGTCAACCCAGAGTGTACTTCAGTCTACTCTATACACATCTCTCAGGGCTTTACAATCAAATCATTTAATAATGCCATAGAAATTATGGGGGAAAAAAAGAGAGAAAATAATAATGCCGAACATGTACAATGCACTGACACAGAAAGTCAGCTGTGTTAGACATGCAACAAGTAACCCAACTTGCTGAAAAATGTACAATAATCAATCATAAAAAAGGAAACATTATAATTGCATAAATACTTTGTACAGTTCATCTTGCTGTAAAGGAACAAACCACTTTAAAATGACAGCATACAACATAAAAATGCATTAATATCTGTATTTTTTTTTTTTTTTGTACATGTAAAGGTGCGAAAATAATTGATATAACCATCCGGCCTTTGATGTTTTGATGTTAGGATTGCACGCTAATTTACAGTAATCATAATGAGTGCAGATTCAACTGTATGGTGATGTACGGGGAAGAATATGAAGAAAGGACATGTGCACATGTAATATTTCTTGCTTTAAAGTGATTTGTTTCTCTTGAAAAGAAAAAAGAAAATACGTCTCTCCCTAATGATCAAAGCAGCACTTTCGATGCAGTATTGCCCACAGTACCACTGAAGAAATACAAGATATTAAAGAAAAATAGAAAGTCTCATGTCATCATTTCACATATTAAGAAAAAACAATTCCAGCTTATTCCCAACATCAAAATATCAAATCCCTTTCTAACAATAAAACACTGAATTCTCCAGTACAGTCCTTCTTGAGGCACACAAGTTATTTCTCAAACACGTCAGGATATTTCGAGTTCCTCTGGCATATCTTTTGTTTAAAAAGTAGTCTCGGTGACGTTGATAATTAAAATGAGTTGCGTTAGTGTCGGAGAGAAATATTAAAGCTAGTTCATATCACAATAAGTAGGGAACATTAGATAATGTTAAACGAACATATCCCTCGTTAGCCTCCATTAAAAAAAATAAAAAATACAAAACAAACAAAAAAAACCTATAGTTAACAGTGGAAGGTTTCAGATGTGCATTTCATATAATCATATTCTGATATGTTATGAAATTAAGATTACATTAAATATTTGGGAATGCTAACGAAGGCATGTGTGGGACTCAAAAATAACAAAATGTTTTTTTGTTCATAAATATGTTAAAAATGTTTTAAAGGCAATTTGGCAACAATGACAAAAAAAAAAATTAAATAAAAATAAAATAAAACAAGAGGCTATAACTACTGGCAACGGCTTTGATACTGTGGGCAACACATCGACGTTAACACATTGTAAACAAAATTATTTGCATAACTAGACACGGTAATAATGCCAACCCACAAACATTTATTATTAACATTCATAGTCCCCGATATTATACCCGCCGGGATGCTGTGCCTCATGACACCGACTACACACGACTGCTTTAGGTTTTTTTTTTTTTTTTTTTTAGTAGTTTAGTAGAGGAGTGGTACGTTATAATGCTATATTACAGGCAAAATGTTTTCATCTGTCTCTCTTAATAATGACTTTTCAGTTCTAGTTAAAAAGGCCATTTTGCTATTTACAATATTAACAAACTTTGTTTTGTTTTGCACATCATCCTAAAATCTAAAATGCTTAGCAGTTTATGGAAACCCCTAACGTTGAAAAGAAAAATGACTACCCAGTGATCTGAAATAATGGACATTAGTAATTTGTTTTTGTGGTAATGACGTTCTGTAGAGGGAGGTACAGGTCAGTGTGTGTAATTTGAGCGATGGGTGATGGGTTTAGTTTTTGGACCCTTCCTCTGAGGCCCGCTCATGCTGCAGGTTGTAGTAACAGTTCTGACACACACGAACGGGAGAGGATATCTTCAACCGCTTGATCTCCGACTGGAAGCGACTGCACCTAGGAGAGCCGAGACGAGAGAGCGCGTTAAATCAAACTGCAAAGTAGCACAGTCCTGTAAAGAATAAGGCTGGATATGGAAATGAATAATATTAACGTTTGTGTATAATTATATACATCCATGCCTACTGCTTTTGTTCCACCCTGTAGATATACAATAAAGAAACTAGAGCTCATTTTCCAAATATGTTAATTATCTACTCCTTTTTAGTGTCAGTGTTTATAAACGATAACAACGTGAAGCATTCCATACACCTGAACCATACACCTGTACCAGCACCACACACACTACAACCTCACTGTCACTGCTGTGTTGTGAACAATCCACCCACATTATATCTCTTCCCCTGGTGGTGTCTTTCTAAATAAATCTAATTAATTGCATAAATATGGGATGGAACAGAGTCAGTAATTGTGTCTCGGTCTGTAAAACTCTGGCTAGAATTTGATAAGCCACCAAAAATAATGAACAATCTGGTCTTAGCCATAATAGTTTTTTTGTCTATAACATACTACTAACATAGGTTTTGTCCTAAAAGTTGATGTGTTAGAAGCAGGAAAAATGGGCAAGCGTAAGTATCAAAAGTATCCTCTGAGTCCTGTAAGTTGCGAGGTGGGGCATCCATGGGGCTTACAGGACTTAAAGGATCTGCTGCTAACATCTTGGTTCCAGATACCACAGAACACCTTCAGGGATCTAGTGGAGTCCATGCCTCGACAGGTCAGGGCTGTTTTGGCAGCAAAAGGGGGACCAACACAATATTAGGCAGGTGGTCATAATGTTATGCCTGATCGGTCTATGCAAATCAGTAACATATTACAGGTCAGAAAAATCTATAGTATATATATAGTCGAAAATATAAAAATTTGGCCATGTGAAGGAATGTTTCAGGTTGCCACACATTTCTTTACTGAAAAAATTTGCAGATATCTAATAAACTAGCATTTAATTGTCTTTATTAGTGATTCATACAAAGTTTTCTAGGTATTAACATTTACAACATTATATAGTGAAGCCTGTCTATAATATTTTTTAATTTAATTACATTTTATTTATATAATGCTTTAAACATTGGACACTGTTATGAAGCTACTTTAAAGGAATATATAAATTATGGATATAAATCTTTACATTTATAAATCTATAACTAATGAGCAAGGCAGAGGCGACCGTGGCGAGAAAAGCTCCCTGAGATGATATTAGGAAGTAACCTTGAGAGGAACCAAAGGCAGACAGAACATAGTGTTTTTAATTACTTATTTTTGCCAACCTGATCTCTACCCAGTCCCTGACTTACGGTTTCCTTAAGTACAATTCAAAGAGAACAGAAATCTAAGCCGATCTTACTTCTGGCAGAAGAGCTGGCCGCAGTTCCTGCAGTGGTGGCGTCTCTCGGTGAGTGAGAAGCGCACGGCACACGCTGAACAGCCCTCCACCTGCTCGTCCTTCACCCAGTGATCGGCTGCTGAGCGTCCTGGCTGTTCACTCACTGACCAGCTAAAAACACGGCCACGCCCATCACCCACCACCACCTTACTGTGGTCCCTGAGGATAGCACATGATTGAGATTTAACCACATGATCCAATACAACAGCAAAAATCCTGCCTAGACTCTACAATATTTATACACACAAGCATGCACACATACCCTCACACACACACACCCTCACATACACCCACGCCTGCACACACACCCTCACATACACCAACACACACACCCTAACATGCACCCTCACATACACCCTCACATACACCCTCACACACATCCTCACACACACCTTCACATACACCGACACACACAACCTAATATACACCCTCTCACACACACACCCTCACACACACCAACACACACACACACACATCCTCACACACACCCAAACATACACCCTCGCACACACACCCACACATACAGTGGGGCAAAAAAGTATTTAGTCAGCCACCAATTGTGCAAGTTCTCCCACTTAAAAAGATGAGAGAGGCCTGTAATTTTCATCATATGTACACTTCAACTATGAGAGACAGAATGAGAAAAAAAAATCCAGAAAATCACAATGTCTGATTTTTAAAGAATTTATTTGCAAGTTATGGTGGAAAATAAGTATTTGGTCAATAACAAAAGTTCATCTCAATACTTTGTTATATACCCTTTGTTGGCAATGACAGAGGTCAAACGTTTTCTGTAAGTCATCACAAGGTTTTTACACACTGTTGCTGGTAGTTTGGCGCAGATCTCCTCTAGAGCAGTGATGTTTTGGGGCTGTCGCTGGGCAACACGGATTTTCAACTCCCTCCAAAGATTTTCTATGGGGTTGAGATCTGGAGACTGGCTAGGCCACTCCAGGACCTTGAAATGCTTCTTACGAAGCCACTCCTTCGTTACCCGGGCGGTGTGTTTGGGATCATTGTCATGCTGAAAGACCCAGCCACGTTTCATCTTCAATGCCCTTGCTGATGGAAGGAGGTTTTTACTCAAAATCTCACGATACATGGCCCCATTCATTCTTTCCTTTACACGGATCAGTCGTCCTGGTCCCTTTGCAGAAAAACAGCCCCAAAGCATGATGTTTCCACCCCCATGCTTCACAGTAGGTATGGTGTTCTTTGGATGCAACTCAGCATTCTTTCTCCTCCAAACATGACAAGTTGAGTTTTTACCAAAAAGTTCTATTTTGGTTTCATCTGACCATATGACATTCTCCCAATCCTCTTCTGGATCATCCAAATGCTCTCTAGCAAACTTCAGACAGGCCCGGACATGTACTGGCTTAAGCAGGGGGACACGTCTGGCACTGCAGGATTTGAGTCCCTGGCGGCGTAGTGTGTTACTGATGGTAGCCTTTGTTACTTTGGTCCCAGCTCTCTGCAGGTCATTCACTAGGTCCCCCCGTGTGGTTCTGGGATTTTTGCTCACCGTTCTTGTGATCATTTTGACCCCACGGGGTGAGATCTTGCGTGGAGCCCCAGATCGAGGGAGATTATCAGTGGTCTTGTATGTCTTCCATTTTCTAATAATTGCTCCCACAGTTGATTTCTTCACACCAAGCTGCTTACCTATTGCAGATTCAGTCTTCCCAGCCTGGTGCAGGTCTACAATGTTGTTTCTGGTGTCCTTTGACAGCTCTTTGGTCTTGGTCATAGTGGAGTTTGGAGTCTGACTGTTTGAGGTTGTGGACAGGTGTCTTTTATACTGATAACGAGTTTAAACAGGTGCCATTAATACAGGTAACGAGTGGAGGACAGAGGAGCCTCTTAAAGAAGTTACAGGTCTGTGAGAGCCAGAAATCTTGCTTTTTTGTTATTGACCAAATACTTATTTTCCACCATAATTTGCAAATAAATTCTTTAAAAATCAGACAATGTGATTTTCTGGATTTTTTTTTCTCATTCTGTCTCTCATAGTTGAAGTGTACCTATGATGAAAATTACAGGCCTCACTCATCTTTTTAAGTGGGAGAACTTGCACAATTGGTGGCTGACTAAATACTTTTTTGCCCCACTGTACACCCTCACACACACCCTCACACACACCCACACATACACCCTCACACACTCCTTCACACACACCCTTACATACACCCACACACACTTCTTCACACCCCCCTTACATACACACACACCTTTTTGTGTTGGATGAAAACTAAAATAACATGAAGGTGATAAAGGTTTCTGTTATTTGGATCATGAAATGCAATAGGTCAAGGTGAGTGAAGTGGTGTTCTTAGTGATCTTAATGCTCTCTCACTCTCAGCTAAACAGCATATAGCAGTCTACTGGCTACTTTACAGCATATTTACACAAATGTCTGTGTGGGAATGTGTTCATCACTGTCCCCAGTTATACAGGTCATTTCTTTGATTCAACATGCAAGCTGATGAAGTCCTTTTCTAATAATAATAATAATCAATAAAAAAAATATCTGCCCCACATATTGATGACATGACCGTGGAAATAACGGCATTCCACTATAGAACTATTTACGCTTATCTAAGCAATTTCTTTTTCTTTCCTGTGTTTGCATGAAAGAATAAAATGTCCTAAATGTTTAATTTATTTAATTATATTTAATTATATGTGACATCAGCAATATGCTTGTTTTATAGGTTTCTATATGTATACGTATGTGTGTACATTATATATATATATATATATATATATATATATATATATATATATATATATATATATATATATATATATATATATATATATATACACATACATACATACACATTCAGAAACAAACAGAGCTTACTTCGAGATGGTGAGGGCTGTGATTTCAGCTGGCTGAGCATTGTCCTTGCGGTCAAAAGCTGTGTGCATGGTGAGTTTACTCCGGAACACCAGCTGTCTCTCCCATCTGTAGCCTGCACAAGTGGAAAAACACAAACAGCAACAAGAGCCCAGCTATGAGATCTGCCAGCCTCACACCCACGACCACTGCGGTGAGACATGCTACCTCAAACAAAGAATGGAATCTGTCAGCTTGAAGAATGCTGTGTATTTCTTTGTAATGCTAAATTCCGATGTGGAAGCAGAAAGATGAAAATGCTGCATGGTTGAAATTGAGTCTAAAAGGAATGAGGCCAGGCGAGTGAAACTTTTTAGATCATTTACTTACCTTTGAACAGTTTAGGTTGAGGAATACTTTTATGTAAAGCAAGCCATGCGTGAAACTGATAGTGCTAATGTTATATGCTGAAAAACTTCATTAAATCCTTTGAAGTAGATGACCACTGCACCAGTGGTGGATAAGACTTCAAAACATCTTTTGCAAGACACTCAAAGACTTCTGTTTGAACTCTCATAACATTTAAATAACAAAATATACGTTGAGTTTTAAGTCCGTGGCTTCTCTGTTGATTTATTTTGTTCATGGTAAAATGTTCAGTTATTTAAATGTTCTATTATAGGATGAAAAATGCTGGAGTGTCCATTAATGTGATGTGCAATTTCATACCTGCTCTGAGTTTGTTATAGGGCCGTGGCTCCATGTTGCCGGGCTGCAGGGGCTGTGGCATGGGCTGTGGGCTGTTGTGGGTGTTACTGGGTGGATTGGCAGGTCTGGTTTGTCCCTCTGAGTAGTTGACGAACACAAACCCATCCTTCTCATCAACGCTGAGTGAGTCGGACCAACGACCAGAGTCCTCCAAGCTGGTGCGTGGAGGCTTTGGCCTGTGAGAGCTACTCCCAGGCTGACTGTTTGGTGCCTGTGTTTTACACTCATGATTCACGCTGGCCTCCTCGGCTTCTGATTCGCTGCTGTCTTCGTCTGCAGCTTCCTGCCCATCTGAAGGACACACAAATGAGTAATAAAGTAGACTGAATAAGGATTAGTCCTTAATTGCAGCACAATATTGTGGGTGTGAAACATATGATTCCAGATACGCATGACATGTCTGTGATGCTTTGTCAGTGTTTTCCAGGAACTAATTGAAAATAAACTTTTTAATGTACCACCAATTATCATGTTAACACAAACAAAACATTAAGACGACTCCTGGACAATGATAATGTGTATTTACTCCCACCTTTCCCTCAGAGGATATTCACACCTGGATTTGTACCCAAGACTGCTGGTGTAATCATGAAGACTGTCCTGTGCTCATTCCAGGTAAGAAAATTATGATTGCTATTTCACTATTTTGCTTGACATTTTATGATCACACATGGTCACACGTCATTTGGTCTAGCAGTGAGGTTTGCTATTCTTTAGGTAAGGCCATACTTTTTCACCTAGATATTTGGAATTATATAGAGGTGAAAAATATTTTACATATGATACTATTATGATATGCATCATGATATATACACTGATCAGGCATAATATTATGACCACCTGCCTAATATCGTGTTGGTTCCCCTTTTCCTACCAAAACACCCCTGACCCTTCGAGGCATGGACTCCACTAGATCTCTGAAGGTGTGCTGTGGTATCTGGCACCAAGATGTTAGCAGCAGATTCTTTAACTCCTCGAAGTTGTGAGGTGGGGACTCCATGGGCCCCACCTCGCAACTTACAGAACTTAAAGGATACTATAGATAGATACTGACCACTGCAGACCGGGAACACCCCACAAGAGCTGCAGTTTTGGAGATGCTCTGATCCAGTCGTCTAGCCATCACAATTTGGTCCTTGTCAACCTCGCTCAAATCCTTACTCTTGCCCATTTTTCCTGCTTCTAACACATCAACTTTGAGGACAAAATGTTCACTTGCTGCCTAATATATCCCACACACTAACAGGTGCCATGATGAGGAGATCATCAGTGTTATTCACTTCACCTGTCATTGCTCATAATGTTACGCCTGATCGGTGTAGATTTTATATATCTGTCAGCCAAGCAGTAGTTTTTTTTTTTTTTTTAAAGTGTGAACAAACACAACAAAGAGTTCAAAGACATTTTAATTAACAAAAATGAACTATTAAACGTGGGAAGACATAAAAATAATTATATACGTTTTAACATTTTAAAGCTAAATAATTTTAGCATACTAAAAATGCTTACAATCTATATCAATATGTGAATTCATTTCTCAAAATATCAATATCACTAATAATAGCTTATAAAAAGTCTAGCGCAGTGTATTAGTGGATAGGAAATGCATTACCGATTTTCTCTTCTGCACAGCAGTCTGGAGCATCTGGAGGCTCGACTGGCTCGGGTGCAGGAGTTTCCGGGACTTGAAGAAACTCCATTCTCCAGAACTACAAGACAAACACATTTAATAAAGTCTCACAATATCTTGACATCTATTCAAGATAAATCACAGCAGTGCACTGAATTAAAGGATGACAGGGAGTCATTACCCTTACGACACCATCTGAATGTCCTGTGATGATGACGTTCTGTGTGTCCCATTCGTTCATCTCAGACACACAGCAGCACAGGATCTGCTGGCTCCGCCCGGTGAACGTGTTGGCACTAGCGATAGGGTTGCCGTTAATGCTCCACACGTGGATGTATGTTCCAGCACAGGACACTATATCTCCCTGTGCAATAAAACATTTCAAATAGTTTATAGAGTGTCATCCATCTTTGTTGTCATAAGTCTCCAGTCAGAATACACTTTGTGAAGGAAACAATCAGTGTGAGGTTTGTTTAGATGGCTAGGTACAGACAATAGAGCATTGACCAACTTACAGTGAGCTCATTTATACAGAGAGCAGACACTGGAGCACGGTGACCTCTCAGCTGTGTGACAAAAGACAGTTTATTCAGGTCCCAGATGATGCAGGTTCGATCCCGAGAGCCGCTCACGACAATGTGATAGGCAGAGGACGCTGTCAAACACGTCACAGCATCTGTGTGTCCCAGAAGAGCCTGGAATAAACAAGCCTCAGTCAATTCACTGTATACATGCATTTTGTGGGCAAAAGTTTTTGGACACCTGGCTCTCACACCCATATATCCTCAAACCTATGAAGCACATACGATACCTATGTAAGCTGTAGCATTACAATTTCCATTCAAGAGGCACAAACATGCTCCAGTATGACTATATTTCTGAGCACAAAGAAAGCTACATGAAGATATGGCTTGCCAGGTTTGAGGGGAAGAACTTGAGCCCTAACCTCAGCCACACTGAACACGTTTGCGATGAACTGGAACACCCACTGCACCCCAGATCTCCTCAGACAACATCAGTGCCTGATTTCACTAATGCTCTAATGCCTACATTTATTGGGTAGCCTTCCCAGAAGAATGGAAGTTATTGTAACAGCAAAGGAGAGGCCAACTCCATATTAATGCCAATGGTTTTAAACTGGGATATTCTACAATTAGATGTGATTGCGATGGTCTGGTGTCCGAGTAAGTTATAAGACATAGACCTCAGGCATAGATTTATGGGTTATTTTGTGATATAACTCTTATATAACACAATACATCCTCATTTAAATTGTCAGCTATTTATGGCAACATCAAAATACAGTTTAAAATTCATGGAGGTTACATGAAAAGAGCTAAAATAATCTTTTTATTTCATATTTTCAAAGATGGTTAATTTTTTTGAAATTGAAGTAAAAGTGATGTAAATAAAACGTGATTCATCAGACCAGGCCACCTTCTTCCATTGCTCCGTGGTCCAGTTCTAAAGCTCACATGCCCATTGTTGGAGCTTTTGGTGGTGCACAGGGGTCAGCATGGCCACCCTGACTGGTCTATGGCTATGCAGCCCCATACACAACAAACTGCAATGCACTGTGTATTCTGACACCTTTCTGTCAGAACCAGCATTAACTTCTTCAGCAATTTGTAACAGCAAAAGTAGCCCGTTAGATCAGACCATAGATCGGCTAGCTTTTGCTCCCCACGTGCATCAATAAGCCTTGGCTGCCCATGACTCTGTTGCCGGTTCACCACTGTTCCTTCCTTGGACCACTTTTGATAGATACTGACCACTGCAGACCGGGAACAACCCCCAAGAGCTGCAGTTTTGGAGATGCTCTGATCCATTCGTCTAGCCATCACAATTTGGCCCTTGTCAAACTCGCTCAAATCCTTACGCTTGCCCATTTTTCCTGCTTCTAACACATCAACTTTGAGGACAAAATGTTCACATTCTGCCTAATATATCCCACCCACTAACAGGTGCCATGATGAGGAGATACTCATTGTTATTCACTTCACCTGTCAGTGCTCATAATGTTATGCCTGATCGGTGTATACAAATGTATTCGAAAATATAAATGAAATATGAATGAAACATAAATGAAATATTCTATATATACAAAATGTATTCAGGTACAAAAAAGGTGCTAGGGAGCTCAGAATATACTGCACATGATGTGATGGTGCATATTGTATGATAATGCACTTGGTATGATGGTATGATATTGTACATGATATTATTTTAATGTACATTGTAATTATTATGTACATTGTACAACCTTTTTGGGTTTCAACCCCGCTTTATAATGTTACGGCTGTTCGGTTATATATGTAAGTATATATATATATATATATATATATATATATATATATATATATATATATATATATATATCACCCAAATTTTAAAAACCTTGTGTTCCTTCACCTGTTTGAGTGTGAGTGTCTTGGCCTTTTCTTTAGAAGGGCTCGTCTCCCAAACGCAGATAGCTGTGCTTGTACCACCAGTAATCACCAGTTTGGGGTTTGGACAGATAGCACACAAGATCTGAGCCCATTCAGACAGACACTCGTACACAATCACAGCCTGCAAAATGTCAAGTGGATTAGTTAAAAAAAACAGATCACACAAAGACCAAGTCAACAGCAAGGTGAGAATATGAGTAAATACACTGCACTAATATATGGACACTAGGAGGCACTGTTAGCTCAAGAGTCAAATGCAGAACAAAATCACTGGATTTTTTTTCCTTATTTGGAAACCAATACTAATGTAAAGTTTAGGAGGCAGCTGGGAAAGTGGTTCTGTTGGAATTACCCGAGCAAACAGCCTGAAGCGAAGGGTTTGTCTAAGACAATATTATATGAATTGAGGAAAACGGATTCAGTTTTTCTTGTTGTAAAGAAAAAACACTTATTTGTTCTATAATTTAGTTGAAAGGTAGTAAGTGATGCAAATGTTTGGGCTGTGTCCCAAACCACATAGTTTAGCAGTACTGTTGGTGTTGTTACAACCGCGTGTGTTTGGGTTGCAGCCCTATAATATGTCACTCTACTAAATAAAATCTGTATCCACAAAACAAGTAACTACATGCTGTTAATGGCCTTATCACACCATCCCATCTATTATTTTCCGATAACTGCATGCCTCCTCGTCTTATACTGTTCCAACCTTACTTACGCAAAATAACAGATTAATGCTCACATCTGTAGTTCAAAGAATTCTCCTAACAGCCATTTTTTCAAACATTTTTTCAAACTGTATTTTTTTACATGCTGCGCACTGCAGGCTCAGGTTTATAGAGTAGAAAAGTTGCTGACCTTGTCAGACTCGTAGTTGGCCAGGCGGCAACTAAGGTCTGCATAGCCCCAGGCAAACGTCTTATTCCAGGCAGGAGGAACCAGGACTTTGTTCTGCTCTACAGCCAAAATGCCCTTATCAGTGCATACTATCTGACCCACAGGCTCCTTCAGCTCTGCAACACACACACACGCACACACACACACAAATGCATGTACAGACGAGAGAGAGAGACAGAGAGAGAAAGAGAGAGAGAGAGAGAGAGAGAGATGAATATCTCATAGATAAACAAAATGAAAACGTATTTAAAGAAAACTTAAAACAGCTATCTGGGGTGAGATTAGAAAATGATCTCGTTTGCATAATGCTGTTTCATGCTAATGTGTGTTAATGTTTTTTAAATATTTCTTTAATGTCATTTTCTAACTTCTTATTCACTGCAAGACATGATTTTTTTTTTTTCTATGAACAATTCTTTCAATACAATCTGAAGTAATTCTTCAGGTACACCGATTACTGGTTAATTTTTCCACAGTACCTTTAACAGGAGCAAGAGAAGGCCGCAGGTTGTCTAGATGGTGGAAGAAGATCTTGTCTGCAGTGGAGTTAATGGATGCGACCATGCCGGGGATCTCGCCGTTTGACTTGCTGCGTACACGCTTAGGGGGATGAGGCTTCTTAAACAGCTGCAATGAAACACAAGTAACAGCATTATGTGTACATTTAATTTGGGCTGTTGATTACATGTTACACATTTACTGTCAAAACACGTGACCTCACACCTGTTATCAGTGATAAGTATGTCATAATTTTTGAATGAACAATCTGTGAAGTCAATATGAGCTTTGAGTGACATGTTCTTAACACCAAGAATCAAAATAATCAAGATCAAAATAAAACAAAGCCAAGGAAGAACATCCGTATTACTAATCTTGCTGCAAGTTCATATCAATCAACAGCTAAACAAACCAAATGAAACCATTTGCATTATCTGCTTGATGCAAATAGCTCTTGCACTGATAACAGATCAATCCCACAATGCAATCTGAATCCCAGCAGACTACTGTATACAACCTGAAATATTTCTCAATATTTTATTAAGCTCCTTATAGTCACAAGACTTTTTTTTTAATACCAGCATCAAAACCATAGATTTTTTTGTAGTCACTTGCTTCTTGAGCTGTGACCTGGATATGAAATAACTCTTTAAAGCATTTGGAAATGACCAAAAAGCAGGTCTGGTAGCTGCTTCCCATAGAGCTGTATTAAAATACATATTAATGGAAAAAAAAACTATTTAAAAGAAACTAATACTTAAGTATTAAAGCAGCCTTATAAGAACTCCTAAGAAGAGACAGTGCAGGGTTTGTTTTTTTTCACTCAAATCTGTTATGCACCTGTTTGGGGATCTGGCCGAAGTTGTTGATGAAGCCGATGGTGGCCGTTTCTTTCAGAGGGTCGTTGATGTTGTAGATGTCCACTTGGCCCTCGTAGAAGAGATGATGAAAAACGTTTACAGCCTCCACTGCTGGAGGACCCTGCTGCTTGTAGCCGAATATCAGGTCAATCCATTCATGTAGGTGGGCACTGACATAGTCACACTCTAACGCCTGGCAAGACACAGGGGCAGAAATAGAAATGTCTTTATCTGAAGTTGTTACAAAGACATTTTACAAAATTACAGCGGATTTCCCAAATTACTTGAATGTATTTGAACATGGCAGTGTCCTATTTCTTTTATAACTGTAGCACAATCTAATGTAAATTATAGTGTGGATGCTATGATGAAGTAAAAGTGATGTTTTTTCACCTGTCTATGAACCCTGATGAACTCTCTCGGATCTCCTTTGGCCCACGGAGGCAAAATCACGTCTCCCAGTCTAGTGCCATTCTGTTTACTTCCTGTATCACAACAAGAGCAATCCAAGATGTCACATTTACCTCCGTGCACACCCAAATCAGCTTAGGAGCTTTGATAAAGAACGTTTGCTACCTAAGTCAAAGTTATTAGAGTTGAGAAGGAACTCGGGGAGGTAGAAGAACTCAGGGATGAGCTCCTTGACATCGGCCATGTTATGTTTGGAGGCTGAGAGCCAAGCTTCCCGCACGCTGTGGAACATCCGGTCGGCTAGATCAAAGTGTCCCCCCTGCAGAGGGGAAAAGAACAAATGGAAACAAATATACAAAAGGGCAGAAACAAGCCACTGGATAGGAAGACTCCTCTATAGAGAAAAGTCTGTCAAGCAGCCTGAAGGCATCCTGATTGGTGACTGTTTACCTTCCGTGAATAACCAGACTGAGAGAAAAACAATGCAATGTAAATATTGGCAGTGTGAAAGCAAAATGCTGTTATTGTGCAGGCAGTTTGTCTAAAAGTTGTTCCTGAAACTGCAGAGAGTAGATAACGGGGGGGGGGGGGGGGGACGGGACTACCTGCAGGGCCACAGACTGCAGAGTGCACTATATCTTCCTTAATGACTGCAATTGGAGGTGTTAAATTGCTTCCCTTCTGCAGTTTAGTAACCAAAAATATGCAAACTACACAATTCTAAAAGTGAATAGCAAGAAATAAAAAAGTTTTGGAAGCACTGTTTTCATATATTATATATATATATATATATATATATATGTATATATATAAAACCAACAAATTAAATGACACAGTTGTGTGCTGCTGAATTTGACAGTTATATCAAAAATAATATAATGTTGACTTGCTATAAAAATATTGTTTTATTGCTCCTACAACAAATCATTACTATTTTTCATTCATAAAAGAATGCCATGCTGTACTTCATCCATTTATCACTTTGTTTAATGTTGTGGAAGCTTCCTGAAACAATTAGCACTTACACCTTCTTCTTCTTTCGGCTTTTCCCTTCAGGGGTCGCCACAGCGAATCATCTCTCTCCACCTATCCCTATCTTCTGCATCCTCAACACTTGCACCCACTAGCTTCAGATCCTCATTAATTCCATCCATATACCTCCTCTTTGGCCTTCCTCTTTGCCTCCTGCCTGGCAGCTCCATGTCCAACATTCTCCTACCAATATACTCACTCTCCCTCCTCTGAACATGACCAAACCATCAGCACTTACACCAATCAGCCATAACATTATGAGCAGTGCCAGGTGAAGTGAATAAGACTGATTATCTCCTCATCATGGCACCTGTTAGTGGGTGGGATATATTAGGCAGCAAGTGAACATTTTGTCCTCTAAGTTGATGTGTTAGAAGCAGGAAAAATGCGTAAGCATTTGAGTGAGTTTGACAAGGGCCAAATTGTGATGGCTAGACGACTGGATCAGAGCATCTCCAAAACTGCAGCTCTTGTGGGGTGTTCCCGGTCTGCAGTGGTCAGTATCTATCAAAAGTGGTCCAAGGAAGGAACAGTGGTGAACCGGCGACAGGGTCATGGGCGGCCAAGGCTCATTGATGCATGTGGGGAGCGAAGGCTGGCCCGTGTGATCCGATCCAACAGACGAGCTACTGTTGCTCAAATTTTTGAAGAAGTTAATGCTGGTTCTGATAGAAAGGTGTCAGAATACACAGTGCATGATGGGTCAGGGCTGTTTTGCCAGCAAAAGGGGGACCAACACAATATTAGGCAGGTGGTCATAATGTTATGCTGGTCGGTGTATGTTAAAACAGTTATCGTAAGTGCCATTTCTTCACCTGCATTTCTATTCTCTTCAAGCTAGTAAAATGCAAAAATGTTATCTCAATCCTTCCTGTCTGTGAAAACTTCCTTTTGACTGTCAAAATGTCATGTCAATGAATACTCCTTCCAAAAATGATAAATAAATGTCTCCTTCCATAAAACTTTATCCTATCAATTATTACACGCATATTTAATCCGTGTACGTGGAGTTGATAATGTTTTAAAACCAGCACACTGATATAAGGATTAGGATTACAGAAGGCAAAACTATTCGAGCTGCTGTTAAAAGAAAATATATCAGCTATCAGAATCAATAATTCAACAGCATTATGTGGTATAGTAGAGAAATAAAACAAGATAAGCATATTAAAAACGCAAATTAGCTCAAGCTCAAGAAAGGCTGAGTAAATGGGATGGAGGAAAGAGATGAAATAAGGTTTGTTAATGAAACTGTTTGGAAAAAAAAAAAATCATACAATTCTATTTGTTGAAAATGATCAGGATGTGAGAGGATCTTTTAGAAGACGTTTGAGAGACTCTGAACCACAAAGTAAATGCCCCCCACTCACCTGCAGTCGGAGAAAGATCTGCGTGAAAGGCTCCATTCTCACCAAATAAGACGCCACGATCATGGCTGAGGAGTAGTGAGTTCCGTAATGGTACGCTGGAGTCTCGCCTAAACAAAAACACACAAGACCTTTTCAGCACTGAGCTCAACAAATCTATAACTCCAGTTAATAAATGCCTCTCTTGTCTGAACCCACCATTAGGATCCTCCCAGTCTTTGAATCTCTTCTTGTATTGGATCAGTCGATCATCCGTCTGAGCTCCCATTGGCTTGGACAGGTTACGGAATGTCTTTGGATTATTAAGGTCCAGTTCCTGTGCACATGATATGGACGATCAGAACACATTCAATTTGGCTCAGCATGCAAATGTCAGAATTCCAGCTGGATTTCTAGAGGTATATCATTTATACAGGTATCACTGACAACTTTGTAGTGACACACAGCCTGAAAAAAACCACGCCACAGTGGATTTCATAGTAATCGTATTAGGCAGAGCTTTCTTTAGCTATGTTGAATGCAAACAACAATGTAAATTTAAAGAAGGCAGCCAAGACCGACCAAGCATAACATTATGACCACCTGCCTAATATTGTGTTGGTCCCACTTTTGCTGGGCCCTGACCCGTCGAGGCATGGACTCCACGAGAATCCTTGGTGTGCTATGTATCTGGCACTAAGATGTTAGTAGCAGATCCTTTAAGTCCTCTAAGTTGCAAGGCGGAGCCCGCAACTTACAGGACATAAGGGATACTTTACAGGACTAAAAGGATACTTTTGATAGATACTGACCACTGCAGACTGGGAACACCCCAACAAGAGCTGCAGTTTTGGAGATGCTCTGATCCAGTTGTCTAGCCATCACAATTTGGCCCTTGTCAAACTCGCTCAAATCCTTACGCTTGCCCATTTTTCCTGCTTCTAACACATCAACTTTGAGGACAAAATGTTCACTTGCTGCCTAATATATCCCACCCACTAACAGGTACCATGATGAGGAAATTCCATTCCATGAGGAGATAATCAGTGTTATTCACGTCACCTCTCAGTGGTCATAATGTTATGCCTGATCAGTGTATATTCTCTAGGCTTACTTGCATATTGTTTATAGCAGTACAGGGCAATGATGATACACCAAATGCAAAAACATCTGTAATAATCCATGTGCATATTTATGTAAATTCGTACAGCTCACACCACTGAAGCGGCTTTCAAAAAAATCTTATAGCGTAGTTGAACATCAACGTCTCTACGTGAGCACCACCTCAACAGCAGGAAGCTAATGTTAACCTTACTTTAAAACACGCCCCTGCCTCGTGTAAGCGACCTTGTATTAATCAGTGTGTGATTAATCAGTGTGTGCTTTTCAAAACAGATTTAACAAACACAAAATCACCAAGATATGAAAAACGCCTAAAATATCAGCATGAATTCAGTCAAATTAAGACGGTTTAAGGACCTGCAGATGCTTTGAAGCAATTGCAGGTTGCTACCAACATTGTCTGAATAATGAGAAAAACCTTAACCTTTGCATTATTTTTGAATTTCAGCAATTTAACACAAGTATATTTGTGTTTCTATTTTGGAAAGAAGATCATGGCTTGTTGTTTCTTCACTATGATAAATTATGCTTCATTTACAATTGCTTAAATAAATAAATAAATAAATAAATCCAGAGGAGGCAGCATAGCAAGAACTACAGCATTATCTGGACTGTAACATTTTATACCACTGGTTTTCCCAGCAATGCGGCAAAGCTATTTACCTCAGAGTCGTAGTCAGCCAGGATCCAGGGGAAGACTGGGTACTGCATTAAGTCATTGTAGGATCTGCCGGCCAGGGTGTTTAGGTGCATTAAATACTGAAAGTTGCTGATCTCGCCTCTCTGAGAATGAAGAAGTGTTACATTTTAGTCACCCAGGTCATTTTAAATGTCTAGTAACAAGGGGAGTGGAATGCTGAACTGTTCTTCCACTCATCGGATGAAAGACTCATCAAAATGAGTGAATCCTCTCTGATGAGCAGTGAAACATGAAGCTCAGCCTATTTGACTGCTGAATCCATACTGAAGAGCTTACCTCCCACCGCTGTGTTACTGATTTCTCTCCAACCAAAGTGCTGAGAAGACCCGACCTGAATAAGAAGACGCAAATGCGATAAACCTATCTAATTTGCAGGGTGAAGACATATAGGAATGTTGTGCTTGAAAGACATACCCTTGCTCTACACTAGTGTTGGGCCGCTGACCAGAGACTGACTCTGAACTGTCTGCTAATGAAGGAACAACTGCCAAAAACCTACAAATAAATCAACAGATTAATGCATCATTTATAAGAATGACTGACATTTGGAATGAATGACATCTTAAAGCTGTTTCTTTAAAATTCCCCTCACCTCTGATAGACCTTGTTCCTGACTCCTTTCTGGAAGGCCAGGAGGTAATTTCGCCCGTCGCCTGAAAACACCTCCACTGCCATTGGCTGTAACAGAAAAAAGCATTTATTAGTAGGGGAAAGTAAAAGAAAAATAATAATACATTTTAAAACAGTTGTTTATTTACATTCCATATTCAATCAGCGAATATTCCTTACATTGTATAACATTCCTTATATATTGTAGACTGAGACCACTGAAGACAACCACAGAACGCCACAGGAGGTGTTTCCTACCAGTGGCCATTAAACTCTATAACTCCTCCCCTTTCAGTAGGGAGCAGAGCTGACCAAATGAACACTGACAATCTCAAAATTCCATGAATAATTACAATGTACATTAAAATAGTATCATGTACAATATCATACCATCATACCAAGTGCATTATCATACAATATGCACCATCACATCATGTGCAGTATATTCTGAGCTCCCTAGCACCTTTTTTGTACCTGAATACATTTTGTATATATAGAATATTTCATTTATGTTTCATTCATATTTCATATATGAATATGAATATATTATGAATATATGAATATATATGAATATATTTTCGAATACATTTGTATACACCGATCAGGCATAACATTATGAGCAGTGAGAGGTGAAGTTTATAACACTGATCATCTCCTCATCATGGCACATGTTAGTGGGTGGGATATATTCGGCAGCAAATGAACATTTTGTCCTCAAAGTTGATGTGTTAGAAGCAGGAAAAATGGGCAAGCGTAAGGATTTGAGCGAGTTTGACCAGGGATAAATTGTGATGGCTAGACGACTGGATCAGAACATCTCCAAAACTGCAGCTCTTGTGGGGTGTTCCCGGTCTGCAGTGGTCAGTATCTATCAAAAGTGGTCCAAGGAAGTAACAGTGGTGAACTGCAGACAGGGTCATGGGCGGCCAAGGCTCATTGACGCACGTGGGGAGAGAAGGCTGGCCCGTGTGTTCCGATCCAACAGACGAGCTACTGTTGCTCAAATTGCTGAAGAAGTTAATACTGGTTCTGATAGAAACATGTCAGAATACATGACGGGTCAGGGCTGTTTTGACAGCAAAAAGGGGGACCAGCACAATATTAGGCAGGTGGTCATAATGTTATTCCTGGTGGGTGTATATAGATTATTTCATTTATATTTATTTTGCTTGTAATCTGAAGCAGTCTCTGGCAAAAGAATTTCTTCAGGATTAATAAAGTTTTATCTTATCTTATCTTATTACCTGGAGCAGATAGCGACGCTTGTGCACCTCCTTGATGTCTTCGTATGCGAAGATGCTGCAGGTCCGCTTCAGCTGACTCTGGCTTTGTCGGGCTCCTTTGGGGATAATTGGCTCATGCATGCTGGGTAATGATAGAAACATCAACAATAAGCCCTATATGGCAACATGTGGTGGCCAGATAATCACTGCAGGAGACTTTAGTTCTGTCTGTATCTGCTATGTTGGCATAATTCTCTCTCTTCCACTGAAACAATTCCATCCCAAATTAGCAATAAAAAAATAACTTGGCAGATTATTTTAGTCCTGTCTGGATAGAAACATCTCTTGATTCTACAGAAAAAAGCCATAAGACTGATGCTACGGACAATATTTAGTCGTCTTTGCCTGCAGATTAAAATATTTTTGCCAATCACAAAATGATAGATGCTTTAAAAGGATCCCTAAGACATGTATTTGCTATTACATCAAAGTGGGTTACTTTTAAAAGGAAAATAAAATAAAACGAAAAAAGCCTGTAAACTGATTAAATTGACTAGGGATAAAGGCTCACGTTATATTTAAAAATTATATATTCGACACCATCACGGTTTTAGTGCTCTATATATAAATTCATGATCCAATAACCTGCTCATATCACTATGCAAACACTGAAGATGTTCATAGGCTCAATCGCTGGCTCAGTTTTAAATTACAGCCATATGGAACCAAGAGTTTCATTACATAGAGATGAGATGAGATGTCTGTATATTAACGTTATCAACAATAACGATACCATAAAATCATCTTACAGTGATGTAGAAGACCTTAAGCACTCTTTAGCATTCCTATAATAATAAACATGTTACAGCTAGGAGTGGAATGATTAAGAATAAATAACATGCTTTAGGATATTTCACAGAACTTAAGACATCTTTCTCACAATATTTTCTGACTTTTATCAGAAAGCAGTGTGTATATACACTATAAGGCCAAAAGTATGTGGACGCCTGACCATCACACACATTTGTGCAACTTTTCCAAACTGATGCCATCGAATATTTCTGTACGCTGTAACAATATAATTTTTCTTTGCAGTAACTAATACACCCAAATCTTGTTCCAGCATGACTATACCCCTGTGCACAAGCAAGCACCATGAAGACATGGTTTGTCAAGTTTGGAGTGGAAGAGTCCCTTTATAAATCTAATGGAAAGTTTCCCAGAAGGGAGTGATGGTCAGCTGTCCACAAACTTTTGGTCATATAGTGAATAACCATATAAACATGTTTTACTAATCTAGAAATGCCACTCAAACAGATTAAGAAAAACAATCCATGCCACATTTCTTAGTGTCCAGTAATGTCCCTTAAACAGATCCTACTGAACTGATGCAGGTAGCAATATGTACAAAACAAATCCCTACAGCCAAAAGATTTGGATCTCACTTTGCAGGAAGCGTCTCGATGTCTCTGATCTCTCTGGTGACGGTCATAGTGAAGCCGTCAATCACGTAAAAATGTTCCTTGCCAAACAGCAGCAGCCCTTCGCTGGTGTCCAGCCCTTGGACCCGAGCACAACGATACATGTGCTGAATCTGTTTACACACATGGTAACAAGGCCTTTAATATATGCACATAAACTTCTGCAGTTTCATCTGAACCAGATTAGAACACTGAACACAAACAAAGGAAACACAACTGGATTTAAACCAGATTATAATAAATAAATAAATAAATAAATAAATAAATAAATGACTGAGTTGATTAACCTTCTCTCCCTCCTCCAGCAGGCGGAGCAGGGTGGTGTTGTCCGTCTTCTGCTCGTCATCTACAGCTCCACACTCCAGCAGCTCCTGTAGCTGTTCTGGGCCGTCCTCGTCTCCGCCATCCGCTGTGGAGCGGGAACGCTTCAGAGGAGCTTTTACGAGACCTGCACACACATAAACAGGCCACTAAACCACTATCCAAACTGTCTACCTTTGGTGCATTTAAATCCATACCAGAGCGCTCCTTTAACATGCGCACAAGAAGACAAATGCAGAAATGTTTTTATTTTTATATACTAATTCTTATATTGCTCCTGTGATGAGAATGCCTATGAAGGATGTGTGCAGTAAAAAAAAAAGAAAAAAAAAAGAACTACATTAAACCAGTCATCCGAGATGAGGAATTATCTTGGAAATAACGAACAGTCTTGATTAGTAGATTAGAGGCAAAAAGGGAAATTCATATGCCTAAGCTTACCACCAAAACTGGTTCTCCTAAACCCTGCCAACTGCCTCCATGTGCTTTTTGTTCTTCATCCGCAATTTGCGTCATGCAGCTTTGTACCAAACAACAATTAGCAACATGCTGTGATTTAACAACACAGTTGGAGCGGTAATAACCTGATTGCTGGTGAACACTACAACACTGGAGCACCGGAGTCCAGTTTGCACTGAATGGTGTGTATCTAGCATTTCTTAACAAAGGACTTATTAAAAACTATTTTCTTTTCATCTGCAGTGGTGGTATTTATTCACATTCTGGAAAGATCATTAAAGGACTTTTTTTTCCTTCCATTCCAGGAAAGAAAATTGGTCTCCAGTGAAGCAATCAACATTCTAAGTTTAAAATGGTTGAGCTTGACTCGAATGTGTCCCATTCCTTAATATTTTAGGGCAGGAACTGGAGAGGATTTCAGGATCTTACAGAGAAAAGAGTAAAACAAGCTGTATTGTTTTCATCAGTGGCACAAGGAAAACGTTCTGACCTCCTACCCTTTATCACCACAGTCATCAATGGATCCTTAACGTCTGGTCACGTTCCAACTGCCTTTAAGAAAGCCAGGGTCATCCCCATCCTGAAGAAACCTGCTCTGGATCCCTCAGACATCAGCAACTACAGACCGGTATCACTTCTCTCATTCCTTTCAAAAATTCTTGAACGTGTTGTTTGTGATCAGCTGTCTGACTATCTCATGCAGAATAACCTCCTTGACCCCAACCAGTCTGGCTTCAAAGCAGCACATTCCACAGAGACTGCCCTTTTGCAGTCACTGAGAAACTACATGCTGCTAGATCAGCCAAACGGTCATCGGTCCTCATCCTCCTCGACCTGTCTGCAGCATTTGACACAGTAAACCACAAGACTCTCTTGTCCACCCTCAGGAGTCTTGGAATTTGTGGAACAGCATGGGAATGGTTTGCTTCCTACCTGGATGGTCGCTCATATCAGGTAACATGGAAGAGATTGACATCTGCTCCACGCAGACTCTCGACTGGTGTCCCGCAAGGCTCAGTGCTTGGTCCTCTCCATTTCTCCCTCTATACTCACTCTCTTGGCAAAGTTATATCCTCACATGGCTTTTCATACCACTGCTATGCCGATGACACACAACTTATCTTCTCCTTCCCTCCCTCAGATACCACGACTTCTGCTCGGATCTCGGCGTGTCTGGCGGACATTTCATCTTGGATGACTGCTCATCAGCTGAAACTCAATCCCAGCAAAACCGAGCTGCTGATAATTCCAGGTGATCCATCCCCAGCCCAAGACCTTGCAATATCTCTGAGCAACTCCATGATTTCCCCTACAGCCTCTGCTCGCAACCTTGGGGTAACCATGGACAATCAACTATCCTTTTCTTCCCATGTCACTAATGTGACACGCTCATGTCGGTTTCTTCTGTACAACATCAGAAGGATTCGGCCATTTCTATCCACACAGGCTACTCAGGTGCTTGTTCAATCTCTGGTCATCTCGAGATTGGACTACTGCAACTCTCTTCTGGCAGGTCTACCTCTGAACGCAATTCGCCCACTGCAAATGATCCAAAATGCAGCTGCACGGCTTGTTTTCAACCTGCCCAAGTTCTCCCACACCACCCCACTGCTGCGTTCCCTCCACTGGCTTCTGGTAGCTGCACGCATCAGATTCAAAACACTAATGCTTGCCTACAAAGCCAAGAATGGACCAGCGCCATCTTACCTCAAAGCTCTCGTCACTTCTCGCACTGCACCTCGCTTACTCAGATCCACTAGCACTGCTCGACTGGTCCCACCATCTCTCAGGGAAAAAGGTAGGTATACATCTAGACTCTTCTCTGTTCTGGCACCGAGGTGGTGGAACGAACTTCCCCTAGGTATCCGTACGGCCGAGTCTCTGACTGTCTTCAAACGGCAACTGAAGACTTACCTCTTCCTGAAACACTTAAACTAGCTCTTATTTTTCCAGTTTACGTAATATGTTGCAAAAAAAAAAAAAAAAAACCCAACTCAGTGTTAGGCTAATGGTATCCCAAGTTGTCTTATTGAACCAGTGTTAATGTATTCAGTGAGTGAGAACTAAAGCACTTTTGTATGACGCTCTGGATAAGAGCGTCTGCCAAATGCCAGAAATGTAAATGTAAATGTAAATGTAATGAAAAGCAAGCATTAGTTGCTGTGTTCTCATGTTGCATGATGTCTTCAGTGCAAAACCGTTAGATGAGGTTGCTTTCCAAGCATCAATGTGAATTCCACATTACACTGTTTTACTTCTGTCCATGTGGTGGAATCACACAACACTGCAATCACTGTCCAGTCACAGCCATAAGCCCTACTAGGGTCTTTTGCAAGAAAAGAAGGACAGAAGGGTAATAGTATACTGTTATGATTTTAAGCAATTCAGAATTGCTTTAAAAAAAAGCATTAAAAGTGTTCATGTGACCAAAAAAACAAGTTGAATCAACAGTAATTAACAAAACTGACATGGTTTGAGCCACATCATGGTGTACGTGAGCAGCTGTGCTGTTGATTTAAAAGCAAGCTCACATATGCTACCAATCTGGAAAAACTGGAACCTCTGGCACTTTTTTTGGTCTTCTGGACCAATACTGAAGTTTCAATACTGCAGGTATTAAATGGACTAGCCAGGTTTTACCTTTGACCCTTGCGATAGTGTCCTCGCCATGCTCTGGTTCCTGCTGTGTGCTCTCTCCCTCTGTGCTCTGCTGTATTGAGTGCTGGTACATGCCCGGGTTTCCCGACAACAAACGCATGTAGTACTCCTTACTGTCGTAGCTGATGGCTCTCCGGTAACGCACCGGCTTCTGGGGAACAGTGAATCTTTTGTTAGGTGTTGAGACACATATAACTTGGCTGAAAACTAATGCAATCTAGTAAAACAACTGAATAATCAAAGCAAGGAGTAGTAGTGGGTAGTCAATTTTATTTCAAAATCATACCACACATACTCCCATTAGTGCCATTCTGTTTATAAGACCAGTTGATAGCCCTAGCTTACAATATTTCCTTTTCCTTTTCAGAAATATGCATTATTCAGAAACGTTAGACAATGTTATATTAATAATATTATTATCATGCAGTTTGAATGCATGAAGTAGACCTCTGTTTATAATGGGTTAAAATTCACACAAAGTACTGCAAATACCTTTCACCTTTCAGGTTCAGAACAATGCATCACCCTTGTGGAAACATTTTCACAAACAACACAACATCTGTGCATCACAGAGGAAGATAAGCAAATCCTTTTATATAAAAATATATATCCAAATATTTCTGGGACAATGTAGAATCTTTAAAGGCAGAAACTGTGAAGGATTTGGCCTATCCAGCATCTTGCTACGTTCAATGAGTAGGAGTAAATCCTTGTTGAATCTTTCATTCATTAGAATAGGTTATACCTGAATTGGGACACAGCCTGCTGGCCACAAGAAAAGTAGTCTGATCGGAGGGAAAGTGTTGGCTAAAAGCCTGTTTTAAAGACTCTGTTATTTCTTAAAGACTTCCTCTTTAACCTGCCCTGTGCTTCTCCATCATGTCGTGTGGAAATTGCTAAATTGAGCAAGCAAAGAAATACGCCATGTTGCATCAAGCTCACTCTGGCTTTCCACACTGAACAAAAATCATGGCCTGGGGAATTTTCATTCTTATTTATTCGAGTTAGTGAAGTGAGTGATTAAGCACACTGAGGCAAACACAGTGAATAACAGGAAATGATATGACCAGTGGAGAATAATTGTTGGCTTTAAAAGAGAAAAATATGTACACTCGAGCACTCTACCTGAGAGCTGTTGTTCGGCTCGTTGTCAGGCACGTAAGGGTAATGGATATAAAACAGGTCATTGCGAACCATCTTCTTCCTCATTCGACAGGGCCCCTCTGTCATATCCAGCTGGAACTTGTCTAGGTGTGAGCCAATAGGAGGTCCCCAAAGACCTCGCTCACGTAGTAACTCGTACTCGATTGCTGCCCATTCATCAGTCACGTACTTCAGTGCATTCTGCTGCCTCTGTAATAATAACAATACAAAAAAAAAAGATTAGATGAGATTAAAAACTGGATATTGATGTACAGTATACCACAGAATGCTTGATTCTGATTGGTCAGGAGCAGCTCTGACACTAGGTTCCAGCTGCAAGGTTTATATCAATGTGCTCAGCCTAATACGTTATTGTTTTATAGCAACAGCTTACACGGGAAATTGTATGGCGAATTGTCCGTGTCAACAGATTTAAAATAAAACAAAACAATGTGTGCAATCATTGGTATGGTGATTTACTCTGTGAGAAGACTTTTATATAACATGCATGGAAAGAGTCTCCAGTATCAGCTGTTTGTAACAGTCAAAGGTAAAGCTGCCACTTTAGGTTATCTACCACAGGAGAGCTTTTTGGTTTCCTGCTACCATAAGGAGCAAGAGAAGTGATAAATTTTTTCTGTGGGTCTGAAAGTTGAGTCAACTAGACTTCTTCCTTGTTAGATTGAAACGTTTCACTACTCAACCGAGCAGGTTCTTCAGTCTGAGGGAAGTTGGCAGGATTCCTCCCCTTCCTGGATCCTTGACCCTGCAGCATACAAATTTGTAAAATCCTGCCAACTTCCTTGAAACATTTCAATCTAACAAGAAAGAAGTCTAGTTGTCATGGCTCAACTTCCAGATAACCGCACCTGGATGACTGAGAATCATCAGAGACGCATTGTTTTGTGGGTGTTGCACAATATATAGAAATAAAAAGTATGGTATGATGTTCTCTAATAATTAAAAATTGTTATTAATGAAAAATTGCTGTGTGCTAATAAGAACACAACGCAACAATTTGTGAGGTGCTATTGATGGAAAATGATCACTGTAGCAGCACACCAACTTCAGTAGCATTATTGTTTATTTATTTCCTTAATCAACACGAACTGATGTGTTATACTTCATACAGAGTTTAAAGTAAAACAATAACTCAGCTATTTGCTGACTGTTTAATCCAGAAGAAGTAATCTTAGCACCAAGTTTGTGTGGTGTTCTTTCGGCCTAACCCTAACCCTATTCAGGGTCGCCACAGCGGATAATTTGGTCTGCGTGTTTCGATTTGGCACAGGTTTTACGCCAGATGCCCTTCCTGATGCAACCCTCCCATTTTATCCAGGCTTGGGACTGGCACTGAGAGTTAACTCTTCAGTGGCTGGGTTAGCCCCCTTGAACCCAGGCCACAGCAATGAGAGCGTGGGATTCTGCCGCTGGACCACCAGGAGGTGTGTAAAACATGTAATTGCAACATCAGCTTTCATGTTCCCAGGATCTGTTTAAATGACATATCCCTCTCATGTGCCTGTTTAAGAAAAGCAACTCTGTCCTGATTGTAGGGTGGAGCTAATTTATTCCATTCCATTCCATTGTCTGTACCGCTTATCCGATCTATCATCGGGTCACGGGGAGCCTGTGCCTATCTCAGGCTTCATCAGGCATCAAGGCCGGATACACCCCGGACGGAGTGCCAACCCATCGCAGGGCACACACACTCATTCACTCATGCAATCACACACTACGGGCAATTTAGAGACTCCAATCAGCCTAAAAGCATGTCTTTGGACTGTGGGAGGAAAACGGAGCACCCCGAGGAAACCCACCAAGCATGGGGAGAACATGCAAACTCCACACACACAGTGAGCAGAAGCGAGACTCAAACCCAGGATGTTGGAGGTGTGAGGCGAACGTGCACTGTGCCACCTCAGGAGCTAATCTATGGGCCAGAAAAATGTAAACAAAAGCCTATAAAGGAAAAGACATGGCAGAATCACTTCATCTACACTACTGCAACCCTAATTTTTCTAAGCTGCTTTTGAAAATATTATGATTAGTGCTAGTATCACTCTGAAACATTATAAACGGCACCTTTAACGTTTGTGCTGCAAGAACGATGAATTAACAGCCTTGTGTACAGACAAAATTTGCACAGCTCATCCTCGTTTGCAAGTCTGATGTCAACCGTCTTGATTGACAGTCGACCTGAGGTCACAGATTTAACCTTGAGGCAGCATATGCAGCGAGCAGAACGGAACATTTTTAAGCAGGGCAGGAAATCTGCATCTGCAAAAAATCAATATCTGCTGACTCTGAATTTCAGACCTCAGACCTAGCTGTTGCTTTGGATGACAATTTGATCAAAACATACAGGACTGAAAGGCTGAAAAGTTCTCTCTTTTTTTTTTTTGTTCTGTGAGATTCTCACCTCTTGGTATTCTTTGTACTGCATGGCCACTAGATCTCGCACCACTGCAATATGCGTGAACATCCACTGAAAGGTTTCCTTGGAAAGAAAACACAAAGAGAAGATTTCAAACATTTATTTAAAAAGAGACAATTGGTTAAAAGACTAATAAAAGAAAATAAAGTAATAAACAATAGAAGAAGAAAAAATGTTGATACGACAAACAAGACAAAAAAAGAGATTAGTGAAAAGAAAGGGCAGGAAGGAAGGGAGGATGGAAAGAATTGAAAGAAAAGGACAGCAAAACAAAGGAAAAGGAAATGAACTAAGGAAAGAAACAGGTGTAAAGAGATAAACAAAAAAGGAAATGGAAAAAATAAAGAAAATGAGTGGAATAAGGAAGAAAAGAAAGAAAGTCAGAAATTACACAAAAACAGAATATATTAAAAAGGATAATAAACTGCAAGGAAGCAACAGTGGGAGAAGGAAGGAAGGGAGGGAGGGAGGGAAGGAGGGAGGGAGGGAGGAAGGAGGGAGGGAGGGAGGGAAGGAGGGAGAGAGGAAGGAGGGAGGGAGCGAAGGAGGGAGGGAGGGAGGGAGGGAGCGAAGGAGGGAGGGAGGGAGGGAGGGAGCGAAGGAGGGAGGGAGGGAGGACGGAGGGAAGGAGGGAGTGAGGGAGGGAGGAAGGAGGGAGGGAGGGAGGGAAGGAGGAAATACGCAAATGAGTAAAGAAATCCTCACACAGGTTTAAACAGAACATAGTATTGAAACTTGAATATATTTAGCACTAAAACTCCATGGCTTTTGATATCAGCATTTTCAGTACCTGTGCTGAGAGATTGTTCTTGTTCATTCCGCTCTCTTTCTTGCTCCTCCGTGCACCTGTGAGTTTAGACAGGCCAAATCCACTGCTCACTCGAGACAGTTTGGACTGATTTGCCGGAGCTACAGCCTCTCCCCTACTGATGCACTTCTTCTCATGGGCTGAATAAAACAGATAAAAAACAAAAAACTGGCTTTAGATAAGCACAAAGGGCTGTGTATGATCAGTGTGTAGTACAACACTGATGGCTAATTCATTCCTGAATTAAAGTTCTGCTGCCTGATTAAACAACACTGTGAGAGTGTGTGTTTGAAAAAAAACAGACGTAATATTGTACACGTGTTTCCTCTCACCGAGATGGTTCTGCCAGCTCTTGGCTGCGGGTTCCTCTAGTGCAGGCCGGGCAGTGACGATGTCCACGTGTCCTCGGTCGTTGACAGGAAGAGACACTTTAAATATGTCCTCCAGCATCTGCCTCTTACTGTGCATTAGCTCAGTCCACACTCGGTTCACTGCCTTCAGCAGCAGTTGACGACCTATTGGCATTTGCATTACATTTATTCACTTGGTTGACGCTTTTATCCAAATTATTATACAACTGAGATGGGATGTGGAACAGCAGAACACATCAGGGTGGGTACAGTATAATTATAAGGCTTATAAGACAATAAAAGATAACATTTTTTTTAGGCTTTCAAAATCCAGAGAGAGAGAGAGAGAGAGAGAGAGAGAGAAAACTATTTCAGTGGCCATTACAGATACATTTCTAAAGCCTCTTTGTGAGATGTGACAGATAGTCGTACCCTCACTGACATCCTGGCTCTGCTGTGTACCCTGCCTCGTTCTCTGATGGCATCATGACATGCCAGGTGGTCATCCGAGCTTCAGCCTCCAGTCCAAACCCCTCCACGTTACTGCAATACAACACAAGGGTTATGTCATGAACCTGTGACACAGCTAACAATGTGACAGCTAGAGCCATTTTCTGTTTACATAATTAATAACTGAGATGAAAATCAGATAGACTCCACTTACATCATACAGAAACTTCATCCATGAGTCAGGGGCACTAACATTACATTTATTTACACCCTCAGCTAAAACTAATCTGCTACAATAAGGGCTTAAAGTAATTAAATACAGCCTGCAGTTCTGCAAATTGCACTTTTCAAACAACTGGAACAATACAAAGCGTTAATTTACATATCAGACGAGGCCCAACAATCGCATGTGCTTACGATCTTAACCAAATACAGTCCAGATACAAGATGCATGAAGCAACTAGCTGTAAATGGAGGCGGAGTACAAATAGTTCTTGGTTTTGTTGATCTAAACTTGAAATAGACAGACAGACAGACAGACAGACAGACAGATAAGACAGACAGACAGACAGACAGATAGATAGATAGATAGATAGATAGATAGATAGATAGACAGACAGACAGACAGACAGACAGATAGATAAGACAGGCAGACAGACAGGCAGACAGACAGATAAGACAGACAGACAGACAGACAGACAGATAGATAGATAGATAGATAGATAGACAGACAGACAGACAGATAAGACAGACAGACAGACAGACAGATAGATAGATAGATAGATAGACAGACAGACAGACAGACAGATAGATAAGACAGGCAGACAGACAGGCAGACAGACAGATAAGACAGACAGACAGACAGACAGACAGACAGATAGATAGATAGATAGATAGATAGATAGATAGATAGACAGACAGACAGACAGATAAGTCAGACAGACAGACAGACAGACAGACAGACAGATAGATAGATAGATAGATAGATAGATAGACAGACAGACAGACAGACTTTATTGATCCCATAAGGGAAATTCTTCAATGGTACAAGTATGGTATGCATTAAAACTCTTCTCTGTTGTAGCACCAAACTTTCTTCCAAGATAGCTATACAGCTGAGTCACTCGCAGTCTTCTCACGACATCTAAAGACCTACCCCTTTCTTGAGTGCTTAAACTAGAACTGTGCTTTTTTTTTTTTTTTTTCCTAAAATGACCTCACAACAGAGTTTCTTACCCTGTGACCTAGTGAACCAGTATTGACGTATTCACTGACAGAGCTGTAGGTCGCCCTGTATAAGGGCGTCTGCCTAATGCTATAAATGATTACTCATTTAAAAGTTCAAGAGCTCTGAACCAACCTATACTATTAATAAGTGTGCAAGCAATAGCTATGTATAGTACATAAGTCACCTTTGAGAAAAGTCTGAGAGTCACTGATAAACATTAATGAACCTAGACATTTACAAATAGCCATAGAAATTGTGTAAAGACAAGCATTTCTTCAGAACCTAGAGTTCAACAGGACATCCAGTGCCAAGCAGTAAAAAAAATATGAGAGTTAAATATATTACCTGGGCGATTCAAGTGACTTGTAGAAACATATATTCTTGACAATTGCTATAATTAAGTAATTGAACAATTTACAACAACTATCCTATCACTTCAGTGAAGGATTTTTCTCTCCGCTCTCCCGCCAGCCAGGTTAATGACAAAATAATTACATTTCAGTCTATTCACAGTGACTGATTTGTTTTTCACAATGACTATCTAACAAGAAATTTTGTTTCTGATTTAATGCAAGTGTTATCTTTGCCTTCAGACAAACTATGGCATGAGCTCGGTGAAGATTACTGAGTCAGCCTAGTAACCGTCCCCTGACAACGCAATCATCTGTGCCAAGCTGTTGTGTGCCAGTGTGAGTCAGAGACGGTGGGGTTGGGGGTGGGGACAGATGAAGGAAAAAATACGCTCTCCAACCCACATACGAATGCTCAGACCTCATTTAAATGCAGTCGCAAAAGACCAAGTCTGACAGACTGACATAAGCGAATTCATCATCACTGTTTTAAATAACACTTCCCACATAAGACTATTTTCAGAAGCAGAAAAGACAACAATTTGCACAAATCAGATTTTACCTTTTAAACTGATCCTAACAAGTATTCTTACCGGTCCTGTATTTAACACTCAATTAAAATTTGTAAAGTCAACACTTGATCAGGTATAACATTATGACAACCTGACTAATATTGTGCTGGTCCCCCTTTTGCTGCCAAAACAGCCCTGACCCGTCATGCACTGTGTACTCTGATACCATTCTATCAGAACCAGCATTAACTTTTTCAGCAATTTGATCAACAGTAGCTCGTCTGTTGGATCGGATCACACGGGCCATCACGCTCCCCACGTGCATCAATGAGCCTTGACCGCCCATGACCCTGTCACCAGTTCACCACTGTACCTTCCTTGGACCACTTTTGATAGATACTGACCACTGCAGACCGGGAACACCCCGCAAGAGCTGCAGTTTTGGAGATGCTCTGATCCAGTGGTCTAGCCATCACAATTTGGCCCTTTTGGTCAAACTCACTCAAATCCTTACGCTTGCCCATTTTTCCTGCTTCTAACACATCAACTTTGAGGACAAAATGTTCACTTGCTGCCTAATATATCCCACCCACTAACAGTTGCCATGATGAGGAGATAATCAGTGTTATTCACTTCACCTGTCAGTGCTCATAATGTTATGCCTGATCAGTTTATGTGGAAATTACCACATACACACCACCGTCACCTCAGGCTTGCTCATTATGGATAAATATTATGTATAAATAATAACCTTATTCATTTTTTTCTGTTTCTATACTTCTGTAAAGCTGCTTTGTGACAATGTCCATTGTTAAAAGCTCTATAACTTGAATTGAATTTACAATCTTGACTTTTCTGCACTTTCTTCTCTATCTGCTGAAAATGTATCTCAGAGTCATGGCTCACCTGCCAGTGTGTAGATTGATTAAACAGTGTGCAAGGCAGGCCACAAATTCATGGTCATGGTTTCCGGGTCCTAGCACCAGGTTGCGGTTTACTGTTAGCACACGCAGCGAGTCGAGCAGCGCCACTTGCTGGGGAACGGTTTTATGCGGTCGACAGAGTTGATACAGAACGGTGCGATTCAGGCAGTGATAGATGCAATCCAACGACAATCCCTGGGATCTCCGCTTGGCCTAATGAAAGATGTGAAGGAAAAAGAAAAAGAGAAGATGGGAAGACAAGAAGTTTAATAACTGAGTTCAAAAGACAGCTTCAGTGACATGTGAAAAGTCTAATATTCTACAATAAACTTTAAAACCTAAGAGAAGGATAAAGAACAAAAAATAGATAGTGAGAAATTGTGGTAGGTGAACAAAATATATTGAAATGTTTAAGCTGCAAAATGAGGGTGCCATTACTTCGTGTAACTTCACACAATCTTGGATCTTATAACTTCTAAACAATGTTTTGTTTCTTCAGAAGCCACATTTTAACATGCAGAGTTATAAATAGAGGGAACAAAAGGCATTGCTTTTTCCCAGAGTATGAAGCTAATTCAATCAGTATTCTCTAAAAGCATGCTCATCTGCTTGTTAGTGCAAAGCACACTAAGTTATGCAGTGTTTACTCCGTCTCACTGGGCTTTCTGCAACACTCTTCATACTTGTGTTAATAATGTGTTTTTAATATAACTCGCAGCCTGCATGAAAGGTTCGCTTGCTCTGAATGCCTGAAGAAGCCAGTCAGCTTAAGGAGCTTGTTTCTATGGTAACACACTGTTAACACTTTATATTACAGATCCCTTAACTGACATTTATTTAACACACAGTTAACATGAACAAGCAATGAACTTGAACACTTGTGTTCATCCTTTTATTTTTTTTAAATAAAAACCATCAGCATCATCAGTGAGAGAGAGAGAGAGAGAGAGAGAGAGAGCGACAGAGAAAGCGACAGAGAGAGGGAGGGAGAGAGAAAGACAGAGGGAGTGAGAGAGGGAGGGGAGGCGGAGGAGAGGGAGGGAGGGGAGGGGGTGGCGGAGGGGAGGGGAGGCGGAGGGAGGGCAGAGAGAGAGAGAGACACAGAGAAAGAGAGACACAGAGAGAGAGAGACAGAAAGAGAGAGACTGAAAGAGAGACAGAGACGAGAAGGAGAGGCGAGAGACGGGAGGCCGAGAGACAGAGAGAGAGAGAGAGAGAGAGAGAGAGAGAAAGGGAGAGACAGAGAGAAAGAGACAGAGAGAGGGAGGGAGAGAGAAAGACAGAGGGAATGAGAGAGGAGGAGAGAGAGGGGGAGGCAGAGGGTGGGCAGAGAGAGGGGGAGGCAGAGGGTGGGCAGAGAGAGGGGGAGGCAGAGGGTGGGCAGAGAGAGGGGGAGGCAGAGGGTGGGCAGAGAGAGGGAGAGGCAGAGGGTGGGCAGAGAGAGAGAAGAGGGCGGCAGAGGGTGGGCAGAGAGAGAGAGGGCGGCAGAGGGTGGGCAGAGAGAGAGAAAGGGCGGCAGAGGGTGGGCAGAGAGAGAGAGAGGGCGGCAGAGGGTGGGCAGAGAGAGAGAGAGGGCGGCAGAGGGTGGGCAGAGAGAGAGAGGGCGGCAGAGGGTGGGCAGAGAGAGAGAGAGGGCGGCAGAGGGTGGGCAGAGAGAAAGGGGGAGGCAGAGGGTGGGCAGAGAGAAAGGGGGAGGCAGAGGGTGGGCAGAGAGAGAGGGGGAGGCAGAGGGTGGGCAGAGAGAGGGGGAGGCAGAGGGTGGGCAGAGAGAGGGGGGAGGCAGAGGGTGGGCAGAGAGAGAGAGAGAGGGAGGGGGCAGAGGGTGGGCAGAGAGAGAGGGGGGGGCAGAGGGTGGGCAGAGAGAGAGGGGGGGGCAGAGGGTGGGCAGAGAGAGAGGGGGGCAGAGGGTGGGCAGAGAGTGGGGGGGCAGAGGGTGGGCAGAGAGTGGGGGGGGCAGAGGGTGGGCAGAGAGAGAGGGGGAGGCAGAGGGTGGGCAGAGAGAGGGGGAGGCAGAGGGTGGGCAGAGAGAGGGGGAGGCAGAGGGTGGGCAGAGAGAGAGGGGGAGGCAGAGGGTGGGCAGAGAGAGAGGGGGAGGCAGAGGGTGGGCAGAGAGAGAGGGGGAGGCAGAGGGTGGGCAGAGAGAGAGGGGGAGGCAGAGGGTGGGCAGAGAGAGGGGGAGGCAGAGGGTGGGCAGAGAGAGAGGGGGAGGCAAGAGGGGGCAGAGAGAGGGGGGGGGCAGAGAGAGGGGGAGGCAGAGGGTGGGCAGAGAGAGGGGGAGGCAGAGGGTGGGCAGAGAGAGAGAGAGAGACACAGAGAGAGAGAGACAGAGACACACAGGGAGAGGGTGGGCAGAGAGAGAGGGGGGGCAGAGGGTGGGCAGAGAGAGAGGGGGGGCAGAGGGTGGGCAGAGAGAGGGGGGGGCAGAGGGTGGGCAGAGAGAGAGGGGGGGCAGAGAGTGGGCAGAGAGAGGGGGAGGCAGAGGGTGGGCAGAGAGAGAGGGGGAGGCAGAGGGTGGGCAGAGAGAGGGGGAGGCAGAGGGTGGGCAGAGAGAGGGGGAGGCAGAGGGTGGGCAGAGAGAGGGGGAGGCAGAGGGTGGGCAGAGAGAGAGGGGGAGGCAGAGGGTGGGCAGAGAGAGAGGGGGAGGCAGAGGGTGGGCAGAGAGAGAGGGGGAGGCAGAGGGTGGGCAGAGAGAGGGGGAGGCAGAGGGTGGGCAGAGAGAGGGGGAGGCAGAGGGTGGGCAGAGAGAGGGGGAGGCAGAGGGTGGGCAGAGAGAGGGGGAGGCAGAGGGTGGGAGAGAGGGGGAGGCAGAGGGTGGGGAGAGAGGGGGAGGCAGAGGGTGGGCAGAGAGGGGGAGGCAGAGGGTGGGCAGAGAGGGGGGAGGCAGAGGGTGGGCAGAGAGAGAGGGGGAGGCAGAGGGTGGGCAGAGAGAGAGAGGGGGGAGGCAGAGGGTGGGCAGAGAGAGGGGGAGGCAGAGGGTGGGCAGAGAGAGGGGGAGGCAGAGGGTGGGCAGAGAGAGGGGGAGGCAGAGGGTGGGCAGAGAGAGAGAGAGAGAGAGAGAGACAGAGAGAGAGAGACACAGAGAGAGAGAGACAGAGACACACAGGGAGAGAGAGACAGAGAGAGGGAGTGAGAAAGTTAAAAAAAAAACTGATTAGTTAATCATGTGAAACAAAAACATCTGGTTCTTTTGGTTGTAATTAACATCTGCTCTTCTAGCTATAATGTAACCTGTTTCCAAGTGAAAATGTTGAGATCTTAATCACTGTTAATCACCTGGCTGATCAGCTGAACTATGAACTCCACCACCAGTTTGGACTCCTTATTGAACATGCCCTGCCACAGTTTGTCCACCACTCGTTGGGCAAAGTAAAACACGTTGTTGACCAGGACCTGGTAGTTTCCTCCAGTCGTGATTGGCATTGATGCGTCTTCTCCTGTTGGAAACGTTCATAATCATGAGAGAGTGATGAATAATTTTCTGCCTAGATTCAGCATATAATTGTGTAATTTGAATGAAATCCTGACCTAGAAGCACATCAGCAGCAAGGAGATGTTCCATCACACCATCCAGGATGTAGGACTGGAACTCTTTCTGCTGGGTTCTGGTCGAGCGCTCGGGTGAAGACTGGAAACGAAACAAATATCACATCGGTTTTGGCAAACAAATAAACAGATTATTTTAAATACTAATTTATAGTCTTGGGGACAGTAAAGCATTTGTGATGGTTTAATGCAGAGTTTATCTATTTATGTCAATTTTTATTCACTACTAACTGTTTTCCTAACACATGCTAGAACAAAAGAGGCATGAGGCTGATCAGTCTGGTTTGTAAACAGTGAATTAGAAGAATTACAGATTAGGAAGGAAGCTTACCTCCAAAAGCAGGTCTAAAATGGGCGTCTGCTTGCTGGCAGGAGTCATACACAGGTTCTCCATGATCAACACCCTCATGAAATCAAACACATACTTCTTAGCCGGGTGATTGGTCAGGTAGGTCTTGGCGCCCACATTACAGTACTCTGATTGGCTGCGGTTCATGCCCGTGTCTCCGGCGAAAGCTTTGAATTCTTCAGTAGGTGAGCCAGCTTCATCGTCCAAATCACTGACCTGAGGTTAAATAAAGGTTAAAAATGAATGGATGAAGGAATGAATAGAATTTCCACATTACTGTGAAAAGGGGACTATACCATCTCGGAGTAGGGGCGGATATTGAAGGGGAAGACGGCAGCTGCGAGGGCACATAGGAAGTCTGGGCTGTGCCACATGGGTGCCAGGTCGGGCACGTTGTGATAGAGGTAACGGAAAAACTGCATCAGAGTGACGGGGTATTCCCTGAGCCATGAGCCTTCCTCCTCCGACTGCCAAGGCTACACAGACAAAAATGACCCGAGCATGAATTAGGAATGCGCAGAAACAGAAAATAGATAAAAATAATTTAAATGCAAGCAATAAATAAACTAAAATAAAATAAATAAACTTATGATCCAGTTTAGTATTCCATCAAAAATTATTATATATTATATATACACCATTTTAAAATATTTTTTAATAAGAAAGAATAAAAAATGAGGTATTCAGCACCAAATAGTTTTAAACCATAATTTGTTCATTTACATATATAAATGAACTCTGTTTTCTGGTTATCAGAGTTAAGGACATAGTAAAAAAAAAAGTATTCAAGTGTGTTTTCTATTTACTAATTAAAAATGTTTGAAATCTGTGAGAAAATAAATCTCGGTTTATTTTAGTATTACACATTAATACACGCTATATTGCCAGAAGTTTTGGGACACCCCTCCAAATCATTGAGTTCAGGTGTTGTTTTTCAGGGGTTGGGCTCGGCCCCTTAGTTCCAGTGAAAGGAACTCTTAATGCTTCAGCATACCAAGATATTTTGGACAATTTCCTGCTCCCAACTTTCTGGGAACAGTTTGGGGACGACCCCTTCCTGTTCCAACATGACTGCACACCAGTGCACAAAGCAATGAAGACATGGATGAGCGAGTTTGGCGTGGAGGAACTTGACTGTCCTGCACAGAGTCCTGACCTCAACCCGATAGAACACCTTTGGGATGAATTAGAGCGGAGACTGTGAGCCAGGCCTTCTCGTCCAGCATCAGTGCCTGACCTCACAAATGCGCTTCTAGTGAAATGGTCAAAAACTTCCATAAACACACTCCTAAACCTTGTGGAAAGCCTTCCCTGAGGAGTTGAAGCTGTTATAGTTGCAAAGGGTGGGCCAACTCCATATTACATTCAGGTGCATTCATGTTCATCCCAAAGGTGTTCCTATCGGGTTGAGGTCAGGACTCAGGACATGCTCATCCCAAATTCAATGAACTTTTGGCAATATAGTGTGCAATACAAAGTATTTTTGTTTTTGATCCATAGATGAAAATGTTGTTCTCTACAACAATACATACATTCAGATGTTGTTCATTGACTACAGCTCTGCTTTTAATACAGTTGTCCCTAGGAAACTAATCGCTAAGCTCAGTGGCCTGGGTATCTGCACATCCATATGCAGTTGGATTATGGATTTCCTAACAAATAGACCTCAGTCTGTAAGGTTGAGTAATCACATATCCTCAACGCTCACTGGACACCGGCGTCCCACAAGGCTGTGTGCTGAACCCACTGCTCTACTCCATGTTCACCCATGACTATGTTCCGCGGCATAACTCCAACATCTTCATCAAATATGCAGATACCACAGTTGTTTTCCAAATCAGCAACAACGATAAATCGGCCTACAGGGAGGAGATCCAAAGCCTGTCAGCATGGTGTTCCATGAACAACCTCACCTCAATTCCACAAAGACCAAAGAGCTAATTGTGGACGTCTGGAAATCTAATAGCAGCAGACACTCCCCTATCTACATCAACGGGTCTGAAGTAGAGCGTGTCTCCAGCTTTAAGTTCCTGGGCGTCCACATCTCTGAGGATCTGTCTTGGCATCATAACACCTCAACTCAGATTAGGAAAGTGCAACAGCATCTTTACGTCCTGAGAAAATTAAAAAAAGTTCACCTATCCCCCAAGAACCTGGCCAACTTTTACCGTTGCATTATTGAGAGCATCTCGATGAGCTCCATCACAGTGTGGTATAGCAGCTCCACAGTGTGAAAAGAAATCACTGCAAAGGGTGGTGAAAACTGCCCAAAGCATCATCGGCACCTAACTACCTGCCATTGAGTCTCTTAACCACAGTAGATGTCTGCACAGAGCACACAAAATCACGAAGGAATACTCCCACCCTTGTCACAAACTGTTCAACCTCCTTCTGTCCAAGAGGAGATACAGGTCCATCCACACCAGAACCAGCAGGTTCAGGGCCAGTTTTTACCCCACAACCATAAATCTTCTGAAGTGTACATATTGTTACTTCTATCTATCTATCTATCTATCTATCTATATATCTATATATCTATATATATATATATATATATACAGTCAAGCCTGAAATTATTCATACCCCTGTCAAATTCTGACTTAAACTTACTTATTCAACCAGCAAGTTTTTTCTTGATTAGAAATGACACAGGCGTCTCCCAGAAGATAATAAGATGATGTACAATAGGCATCATTGTGGAAAAAATTATTACTAATCTTTTATTTACATTTGAACAAAAAGTGGCATGTCCAAAATTATTCATACCCTTCTCAATAATCAATAGAAAAGCCTTTATTGGCTATTACAGCAATCAAACACTTCCTATAATTACTGACCAGCTTTTTGCATGTCTCCACTGGTATTTTTGCCATTCATCATTCATCTTCCAACTCTTTCAGGTTGGAGGGTCTCCTTGCCATAACCCTGATCATTAGCTCCCTCCAAAGATTCTCAATTGGATTTAAGTCAGGACTCTGGCTGGGCCACTGCAAAATGTTAATGTTCTTGTCTGCTAACCGTTTCTTCACCACTTTTGCTGTGTGTTTTGGGTCATTGTCATGCTGAAATGTCCACTGGTGCCCAAGGCCAAGTTTCTCTGCAGACTGCCTGATGTTGTTGTTGAGAATTTTGATGTATTGCTCCTTTTTCATGGTGCCGTTTACTGTGATTAGGTTCCCTGGTCCACCGGCTGAAAAACACCCCCAAAACATTAGGTTCCCACCACTATGTTTGACAGTGGGGATGGTGTTCTTAGGGTTGAAGGCTTCTCCTTTTTTACGCCAAATGAAGGCTACATCATTGTGGCCAAACAATTCAATTTTTGTTTCATCTGACCAAAAAACAGAATACCAGAAGTCTTCTTCTTTGTCCAGATGAGCATTTGCAAAGGCCAAGCGGGCTTTTGTGTGCCTTATCTGGAGAAGTGGTGTCCTCCTTGGTCTGCGTCCGTGGAACCCAGCGGTGTGCAGGGTCTGTTGGACTGTCTGCCTTGAGATGTTGCCACCAGCAGAGCCCAGATTCATCAGGATGGCCTTGGTGGTGATCCTTGGATTCTTTTTACCTCTCTCACTATCCTCCTGGCCAGTACAGGTGTCACTTTTGGCTTCCGACTACATCCTCTGAGATTTTTCACAGTGCAGAACATCTTGTATTTTTTAATAATACTTTGCACTGTAGCCACTGGAACTTCAAAACATTTAGATATGGTCTTATAGCCCTTTCCTGACTTGTGAGCAGCCACAATGCGCAGCCGCAGGTCCTCAGTGAGCTCCTTTGTCTTAGCCATGACTGTCCACAAACCAACAGCAGAGAGTTTCTGTTTTTCACCTGTTGAGTTGATTAAAACAGCTGTTCCCAATGAATCAGGGTAATTAGGATGCTTTAGAACAGCTTGGACTATTTGGAATGGTATAGAACTTTGGATTTTCCCATAGACTGTGACAGTTTGCAAAGGGTATGAATAATTTTGGACATGCCACTTTTTTGTTCAAATGTAAATAAAAGCTGAGAAATATTTTTTTCCACAATGATGCCTCTTGTACATCGTCTTATTATCTTTTGGGAGACGCCTGTGTCATTTCCGGTCAAAAAAAAAACTTGCTGGTTGAATAAAAGTAACTTTAAGTCAGAATTTGCCAGGGGTATGAATAATTTCGGGCTTGACTATATATACATACATACGGTATCTGTATATACACTGTATATTATCTCTGTTACTGTTGTACATACAATGCACACAATTTGCACAATATATAATTACACTTAACACTGTCTACTGCAAATACAACTTGCACATACTTCCTCTATGCACATACTGACATAGCCTTATTTATTGATGTACATATTTACCTGCACTTGTTCATTTGCACAATTTCTACTATTTGCACTTCTGGTAGATGCTAAACGGCATTTCGGTGCCATGTACCTGTACTTTGCAATGACAGATAGATCGATCGATCGATCTTTATTATCTATCTATCTATCTATCTATCTATCTATCTGTTCAGATGTTTTATATATATATATATATATATATATATATATATAAAATGTTCTAAATTATTATGATGCATCAGCAGTCCATTATTCTGAGAACACTCAAAAGGCCAGATGAAAAGAGGAGCTAAGGCCTCACCAGGTTCAGCATGCTGCGTAGCATGGCCAGCAGGAGGAAGGCTGCATCGGTACACACGTTGTGAATGGAGCCCACCACCGTAGCACTGGAGGCCGGAACTCCAAAGATGAATGTCCAGATGGAGTCCAGATCAAACTGCACAGACACAGGAAGTACAACACATCACTTCCTCTCCATTCTGTGTTGTAGTTATGTAATAAGAACCTCCACATTACTGAGTTTATTCAATAAAAAAATCAGGTCTGTTAATTTAATACCAACTTAAGTAAACTTAACACTAATGTAATGTTTTAAATTAGATGACAATTGAAACACATTCTGTGTACAAAGAAATCAAATGGTCTTAATCACTTAAAAGCAATAACCTACTTATTTAATGCTTATGTTGACTAAATGCATATTCAGCACATAAGGATGCTGTTGTACAATAAGCATAAATAAGATGCACACAAATTACCATAAAACACTACATTCACACAAACGTGATACAGACCACAGACACATTTCTCACACCTCTGGAGTTTGCTCTATTAGTATATGGTTAGTAGAAGAAAAGGGACTTGCATGCATGTGCATATGTAGGAGTAGCAAATCTTTTGACTATTATGCATTATCTGTGACACAGCTATTACGTAAGGATCAAATGTACCAATGCCCAGTATTGTGTATTATTTTGTATTGACCCAGTATTGACTAATATTTTGTCGGATTTTAAATGAAACACTAATAAACAGCAATACAAATATTTAGTTTCCAAACTGGCTAAATATCCATGATAAACAATTGTAATTTAAACACTATGATTTCCAAAATGATCAAAAACTGGCATAGATTTGTGATTTTTTTTTTTTGTGAATGCAGTGCAGTGATGTAAATGGATAGAAAGGGTAGCCAGAGGATTTAAACACATGAAAAAGAGTAATTAAGAGACAATACAGGTACGGACAGAAAGATCACACATTGGTCACGGGTGTGAGGACAAACGGTTAGAACGATTAGTAGGGGAAAAAAGGTTGCATACTGACATGTACCTGCAGGCTCTCAGGCAGCTCAGTGACAGGCTGCTGCAGGAAAAGAGCCATGAGCAGGAAGTAAAGCTCAGGCACATTGGTGTGCTTGGGCAGCAGGGTCTGCAGCACAGGAAATCCTGGGAAGTGACACGCATCGCGGTTTATCTCACGTACAGTGGACCTGCCACCTGCACTGCGACCCACATTAAACCCTAAAACAACAGACAGAAAGAAATTAAGTGAGACAAACTGGAGTTTAACAAAGCTACTATGTTGTGGATGTCAGGTTTAGATTGACTGTGATTACGGTCCAATTGTCTGAGCTCTGATGCATGATATTACTGAGAGTTAGAAACCATGAGGATGGCTTTAGACTGCAATTGATACAGAGTTTTCCTCTGCTTAACGCTACAGTTGCTTTGATAGCATTGCTATGAACAGTTTTGCACTTAAGTCTCCATCACAGTTTATAACTTCAAGCTTAAATTAGAATGAATTTCCTGTTTACATAGTTGCATTTTTTTTTGACCAAATACACCGACCAGGCATAACATTATGAACACCTGCCTAATATTGTGTTGGTCCCCCTTTGTTGCCAAAACACAGCCCTGACATGCACCGTGTACTCTGACACCTTTCTATCAGAACCAGCATTAACTTCTGCAGCATTCTGAGCAACAGCAGCTCGTCTGTTGGATCGGATCACACGGGCCAGCCTTCGCTCCCCACGTGCATCAATGAGCCTTGGCCGCCCATTACCCTGTCTCCGGTTCACCACTGTTCCTTCCTTGGACCACTTTTGATAGATAGTGATCACTGCAGTCCGGGAACACCCCACAAGAGCTGCAGTTTTGGAGATGTTCTGATCCAGTCGTCTAGCCATCACAATTTGGCCCTTGTCAAACTCGCTCAAATCCTTACGCTTGCCCATTTTTCCTGCTTCTAACACATCAACTTTGAGGAGAAAATGTTCACTTGCTGCCTAATATATCCCACCCACTAACAGGTGCCATGATGAGGAGATAATCAATGTTATTCACTTCACCTCTCACTGCTCAGAATGCTTTGGCTGATCTGTGTAGTACCATTATAGATGATGAAATTATTTATCCACCATCCATTGTCCTCCACATGAGGATGGTTCCTTTTTGTGTCTGCTTCCTCATATCGTCTCAGGGAGTTTTTCCTTGCCACTGTCACCTCTGGCTTGCTCATTAATGTTTAAATTTATAAATGTACGATTGATATCCTGACTATATATATTTCTTTGTGACAATATCCATTCTTAAAAGTGCTACTCAAATATATCTGAATTGGTATCAGTACTGTATCATAAAAATGCAACTGATGCAGCTCTATCAGCCAGATAAAACAGTAGGATCCTACGAGAACGTGTTACGTTACCCACCGAGCACGGTGCCGATTTTATTAGTGAGCACCGAATCGGTGTGCTCGAGCCAGCCTCCTCCGCACAGACCCTCTTTAAAGCGACTGAGAATGCTCTGATTGCTCAGTAGCACCACCAGAATCCAAAGTGCCACAGTCACTGTGCTTGAGTGAATGTGTTCCTCCATGAACATCAGCAGCCAATCAAATCCCAGCGTGCGTACAAGCTCCTCGCATGCCCTGCAGGAAGGAGAGTCAGAGACACCTTATAGCAGCAAAAAACCGATGACTCAGTGACATGTCTGTTTATAATACTTTCATAATTATCTTTACAAAATGCTCTTGAAATGCGATAGAAATAAAACATTATAAAGTGCACATGCAAACCTTATACAAAGCACTCCTTTGTATAAAGTGGACACTTTGTGGTATATGCTTACGGTAATAATTAAAGATAAGGTCATTAACGGATAAAACATTACTGTGCATTAACGGTGCATTTCTCCTTGGAGCTGAAAAGCAGCTTGAGCAGGATGTCTAGCAGTCGATTGCGGAGCAGGATTACGTTGGAGGAGAGCAGACCTCCAAAATCCTCCTCATTTCCTGGACAGAACGCAGGCAGTCAGAATTACTATTCACTACTGAGGAAGTCTCGGTTCACAATTTGCATACAAAAATGAAGCACGTCAGACAATAAATCAGGTTAATATGTGCAGAATCGTGTGTGTGTGTGTGTGTGTGTGTCTGGTCATAGTCTCACCTCCATCAACCTTCTCCTCGTTATTAACCTCCATAACCACAAACTTCTCACAGACTGCAAACGTGGGCAAAGTGGAGGAAATGAACTGGCCGAACCTAGAATTAAAGCGCAAAAGTACTTTAAAGGGCCAGAACATGTTTACTCAACACTGAGGGTTTTATTAATGCACTTAAGTTTATTAATGGTCCTCATGAAAACCGACGGATTTAAGTTTTATAGTGCCAACCGAAATAAAACGATCTGATGAAGCTATAGCTACAATTTAAGGTTCAACAATTTTAAACAATGATTGACATATAAAAGATTTTTATACGGAGGTTGGTGATGTTTTTGCATAATCCAATAATAATAAAGATAATCGTTCAAAATTACACTTCTGATGTGTGCTTTATGGAGTGAGGGTGAATGGTGTACCGGAGGAGGTCGTAGGAGTTGGGGAAGCCCTGAAGGAGCAAGCTGAGCACGTTGCTGATGGCAGCCACGGTAGGCTGAGACAGCGTTTGGTCCCTCAACGTCAGAAGCAGTTTGGGGATCAGCTGAAACTCCCGCAAGAGCTTAGCGTTCTTAGCAGCCTCACTGCAATCAGAAGACAAGAACTCAAATAAATTGAGTGGATTATATAATGAAAAGAAATGTTTCAAAGAGCAGTCCTGTCTGGAGTGAAAAGTCTCACCTGGATTCGGTCAGGAGTTCAATGAAGTGCTCAAACAGAGACAGGTGCAGTTCATATGGTGCATGCAGCCATACCTGTTGGGAGAATGTGTACATAGCTATCAGGAAGTGTCTAATGTCTCAATCAACCAAACATTGGTATATACTCAGTATAGCTACAGCTGCTCCTCAATGTTTCACTGACCACACTGCCCAGACGCAGATAAGCTGCATTAAACTGCATTAAACTGGTTCAAGACAAGGATACAGACAAATCCTAACCAAAACCTGGTTAAACAGAAGATAAACTAGACTGAACTTTAGACTGATCCTAAACTAGACTTGGTTAAAGAGAAGATACCAGACTGATCTTAACCTAGACATGGTTAAAGAGAAGATACCAGACTGATCTTAACCTAGACATGGTTAAAGAGAAGATAACAGACTGATCCTAACCTAGACCTGGTTAAAGAGGAGATACCAGACTGATCTTGACCTAGACCTGGTTAAAGAGAAGATACCAGACTGATCTTAACCTAGACCTGGTTAAAGAGAAGATACCAGACTGATCTTAACCTAGACCTGGTTAAAGAGAAGATACCAGACTGATCTAGACCTAGATCTGGTTAAAGAGAAGATACCAGACTGATCTAGACCTAGATCTGGTTAAAGAGACGATACCAGACTGATCTAGACCTGGTTAAAGAGAAGATACCAGACTGATCTTAACCTAGACCTGGTTAAAGAGAAGATAACAGACTGATCCTAAACTGGACCTGGCTAAGAAGAGGATAACAGACTGGTCCTAAACTAAACCTGGTTTAAAAAAAGGTAAAAGACATATAACATCTGTTTCGGATGCCTCCTGGACATCTCCCTGGGGAGGTGTTCCGGGCATGCCCCACCGGGTAGAGACCCCGGGGAAGACCCAGGACATGCTGGAGAGACTGTCTCTCGGCTGACCTGGGAACGCCTCAAGATCCCTCCGGAAGAGCTGGAGGAAGTGTCTAGGGAGAGGGAAGTCTGGGCATCCCTGCTTAGACTGCTGCCCCCGCGACCCGGCTCCGGATAAGCAGAAGACGATGATGCTGATGATGATGATGATGATGACATATAACAGTCACATAACAGTGCTAGAAAAGCGCAGTAGCTGTACCTCAAAGTCACAGAGCAGGTCTTGGAAGGCGGTGGAATTGGGAATGATGGAAGTCTCGTGTCCGCTGTCTACCGTGCCCACTAACGAGAAGGTCAGATGCAGGATGTGGCTGTTTAGTAGTGAGCGCTTCTTCTTCAGCAACATGGCCAACAACTGTAGACAGACGCATAGAGAAGATATAATACCTATAACAATTCTAATAACAATGCATACATAGTGGAGTTATAACATTAATAAAACAGCACTAGTGCCATTCTTCAGTGAGTTTATTCAAGCATGGAGTCACTATCAACGTTTTCACATGTGTTTGTCTTAGAAAGAGACATGTTTAACTTCACTGTGGGGGAATCCATAATCTGATTATAAAAGAATAAAACAGAAAGGCAAATACAGTCTTGAATAAGACTAATCCACACAGGTGGATTAAGTGAGGCTTACCTGGTAGCCTTTGATGCGCTCCATCTCTTTGCTGGCCAGTGGGTTGCTCTTGACCACACACACCAGAGCTTTGACGGCTGCGTACAGCCCTTCAACATCTGACGCCATTGCAACTAAACCAAGGATGGCAGCAGCACCACCTACATACTGCAACGTGGTAGCCACTGGGGTGGGCACAAAGGTTCTCACACCTGCAGTGGAGAACAGGGAGAAATCCACGTTTCTACTGAGAAGAATTAACATACCAAAACTGCATAGCTGTAAAACTATTTTTAATAAAAACTCATTCGTACCCAGGTAGCCTATTACAGCAGCACCGATGGTCCTGGCAGGTCCGATCAGATGGCCTGCAGCGTTGTGGATGAGCTTTACAGGAGTTGCGTTTTCGTGAGACGAGACTGCCAGCTGTAAAGAGGATTCAGTATATTTTCAGTATGAAAACATGCGTTGTAGCACATAATCCAGAGACTGATGTAATAAACACTGATAAGGGTATTGACATCTCCTTCACGTAGAATTATAATTATTATCACCAGTGGGAAATTTCATTAACGATTTTTACCCAAACGTACCACCTGGCACCAAACTCCATCTTCATGTTATTATGTCCTGACTAGAACACACCTGGCTGTGCAGGGACACAGTGACTTGCTGATGCTGCTATTCTGCAATACTGCCGAGTCAGCACTTTTACTTCTCTTACAAACTCTGTCCAAAAATCTGAGTCTGCTGCCGAACACTGATTTTATTTAATCATACACATGGACAAAGTTGTTATCTGAAATAACTTGAAACTGACAAAAGTAATAATAAATAAAAATGCATTGAAAATTGACTAACGAAAATCAGACATTGCTTTTGAATTGTGGTTCAACAGAAGAAGAATAAAAAAAATAAAATAAAACTAATGAAATTGGCCTGGAAAAAAATGATGGCACCCTTAACTTAATATTTTGTTGCACAACCTTGAGGCAATCACTGCAATCAAGCGATTTCTGTAACTCTCATTGAGACTTCTGCACCTGTTGAAAGATATTTTGGCCCACTCCTCATGAGCAAACTGCTCCAGCGGTCTCAGGTTTGAAGAGTGCCTTCTCCAGACTGCATGTTTCAGCTCTTTCCATAAATGTTCAATAGGATTTAGATCAGGGATCATAGAAGGCTTCTTCAGAATAGTCCAATGTTTTGTTCTCAGCCATTCTTGGGTGTTTTTAGCTGTGTGTTTTCTGTTGGAGGACCAATGACCTGCGACTGAGACCAAGCTTTCTGACATTGGGCAGCACATTTCGCTCCAGAATGCCTTGATAGCCTTGAGATTTCATTGTACCCTGCCAAAGAACAGGGTGTTTACATCGAGTGCGGATGCAGAGCAGTTCATTAAAGAAAAACGCGGGGCACCAGAATAACCGGACCAAATGTTTGTTGCAAGATTGCCAGAGTAGAGTTTATGGGTCTGGTGCATTGGGTGGGAGGAGGAGTTGAATACCTGTGCTGTCCCTGAACAGTTTTGACAGCCAAAGATTAGGATATTGGATTGACTGATATATGGCGCCAGGTTAATCCAACAGAAAGAGAGTACACTTTTTTTTCTCATTGCCATGAATCTCACTCTAGGATAGATTTTTTTTCTTGGTTTTAAATTCTATTATTGATCAAGTTGTAGATTGTAAAATTGGAGCAAAAGTGTTATCAGATCATGCAACGGTAGAATCGGATATAACTCTAAACACAGAAGCTGGTAGAAAGGGAAGGTGGTGTTTAAATACCGTATTATTACAAGATGAGTGTTTTGGCACATTGCTGGCTGATGATCTGACCTCTTTTCTTTAATTGAATATTGGAAGCACTGATTGGCGTCTGTATGGGATGCCTCAAAGGCATATATCAGAGGGAAATTTATTGCTCAAGCAGCAAGAAAGAAAAAGGAAGGAAGAGGCTTGGTTAATAACTTGGAAACAATTATTTGTATAATGGAGAGGGAGTTGGCTAGACACTACTCTTCTGATTTATATCAGGATATTTATAAATACAAATTTCAGTCACATGATATATACAATAAAAAAGCTGAGTATACATTATTTAGACTATGGACTAGGTTTCACGAAGGAGGTGAAAAAGCAGGCAAGCTCCTTTCCAAACAATTAAAACAACAAAACGCGGCTAACATTATTCCGGCCATTAAGAAAGGGAATACTATGGTAGCATTGACAAAGGAAATAAATGAGGTTTTTCAGAACGCTTATCCGATCTATTCTCCGGTCATGGGGAGCCTGTGCCTATGTCAAGCGTCATTGGGCATCAAGGCAGGATACACCCTGGACGGAGTGCCAACCCATCGCAGGTCACACACACACTCATTCACTCACACAATCACACACTACGGGCAATTTAGAGACTCCAATCAGCCTAGAAGCATGTCTTTGGACTGTGGGAGGAAACCGGAGCACACGGAGGAAACCCACCAAGCATGGGGAGAACATGCAAACCCAGGACGCTGGAGGTGTGAGGCAAACATGCCAACCACTAAGCCACCGTGCCGCCGTTTTTCAGAACTTAAGAACTATAAACAATTATATACATCTTCAGGTAGTTCGGATGGAGGAAAACAATTTTTTTCTAATATAAAGATACCTAAATTAGATGTCTTGCAATCAGAGTCTCTAGACGTTCCCATTACACAAGACGACGTCAAAGCTGCAATAACCTCTATGAAGCCTGTCGAATCACCGGGGCAGACGAGCTTCCATCAGAATACTACAAAAACTATGTCGACATACTGGCTCCAATTTTAACAGAATTCTATACAGAGGCGTTTGAAGCTGAAGTGTTACCTAGTACTTTTAAGGAAGCATTGATAACACTGATACCTAAAAAGGATAGGGATTTAACTGATCCTGCTAATTTTAGACCAGTAAGCCTTATTAATGTGGACCGTAAGGTGCTGGCAAAAATTTTGGCTTCACGGCTGGAGAAGGTTCTACCAGGTATAATTGACAAGGACCAAGTGGGCTTCATCAAGGGAAGGTCATCGACCGATAATGTGAGAAGGCTGATGTGGCTAAGCACTTCAGAGAGCACCCCAACCACAACTATATCCTTAGATGCCAAAAAGACTTGACAAGGTGGAGTGGGGCTTTTTGACCGCAGTCCTGTCGAATTTCGGCTTTGGTCATATTTTTAGGACATGGGTTAGTTTATTATATAAAAATCCTAGCGCGGCAGTGATGACAAATGGCATGACTTCCCATTTTTAACTATTTCAAGGGGCACTCGTCAGGGATGCCCATTGTCCCCGTTATTATTCGCAACAGTTTTAGAGCCTTTGGCCATTATGATTAGGGCAGACCCAAACATTATGGGAGTAAGGGGGTAGAGGAGGGGATGGAACACAAATTAATGCTATATGCAGATGATATTTTATTGTTATCTCGTGACCCTCTTAAATCTTTACCTCCATTAATGAGAATTATTCAGTTAATTTCAAATGTGTCAGGATACAAGATAAATTGGGAGAAATCTGAGGCTATGCCATGTCATGCCCATACAGTTACCCAGAAAACAGTGTAATATGTGCTACCAAACAAATTCAAACAAAAGACTGCAAATGCGTTAATGTTTAAATATAACAGAAATGAATAAATCAGTTAAAAAAAACAAAAACAAATGGAGCAGTGATCTCTGATTCAATATTCACAGATTGTTCATTGTAAATCCTCAGGTTTGAAATTTATGTTAGGCGTTTAAAAAAAAAAAAATGATATTCTACACATAACCCTGTACAGAACAGCAAGGTTGTTCACCTGTTTGGCGATGGCTTTGCTGTCCAGTTTGTTGTAGGCCTTGCGGATCTTGGCCACTGTGAGGGACGAGACGGAGAGGGCGTAGAGACTGAAGGATACTTTTTCCTCTGGAACCAGCGATACAGGACATGGAGGAACAGCTTCAGCCTTCGAGTCTTTACCTTTGGAGGAGATAAGATACGACAAAGAAATACAAGAAGTCAGTATCAGACGCTTATTTAGGCATGAAAGAGTATGAGTGCACACATTTGACTTTGACTTTTTCCCCACCATCACGGAATGCAATTAATTCTCTTTTTGGAGAGTCAAGAGGGTTTTCTTGAATGTTGCTATGGCAACACTTAATTTGCAAGCCTGAAGCACAGAGAAACATGAAGGATCTCTGCTTAAGACTTGAAATTTTTTTTTGCGTACTACATACTAAAACGGCATAGCATCGTTTCTTTTTCATTCAAATTTCTTTGAATTTATAGGATAATAACATTGATCTAATCCTAAACTAGCACATCTATAGCACAGATTATTACCTAAAAAACCTACTTAATTGTGATTATTTTAAAATAACTAAACATTTGTCAGTCATATTCTTCACATGGTCTTTATAAATAACCCAAAACCTTCAGAATGAGTAAAATCCACGACGTCACATATACACATCTAAACATATGTGCAAAATGAATTAAACATATCCAAGCTCGGCTAAAAAAACTCACAAGGCAAGTAGACGGCCTGGAAGCTGCCCACATAGTTAGGTCCCAGCTCGTAAATGGTGCTCACGCTGGCAGCAGGCAACACTTCTTCTAGGAAGTGTGTAGGTCCTAAACGCCACACCAGAGAGGAGAGCTGCCGCTGAGCAGGAGGACTCCCGATGTAGCCGTACACTGTGCTTACCACGGGAGCGTTGGCAGCCCCGGAGCCACCAGGCACACTGTGTACGTAGTGGAGCTAGATAGAGAGACAGAGAGTGAAGTCGAGAAGGTGAAATGGAGGTGAAGTGGCTTGTTGTGACTGTGTGGTTTGTGTGGTGGTTTGCTCTGTCGCTTTATCTCATCAGAGGAATCAAAGGGAAACCACAAACGAGGTGTTATAAATTTCCACACAACACTAGGGCTGTACCCAGAAGCCTTAAATAGAGAAGCTTACATTCTTTACCTCAGCTTTATATATATATATATATATATATATATATCATATTGCATGTAATTATAAACAAAACAAAAAATATATATATATTTTTTTCTATTATATGCATTCAATTATATTTATAAGCAATTAAAGGGACAGGGATATAAATGTTAAAATCCACTGATAAGGTATATTTTTTATTAGCAAATCAATTAGATTGCTTTTTATACCCACTATAACTCTAGTGTGATAAAATCTAAAAGTAATAGCCTGAACAGAATTGAAGGACCAGAGGTACAAAACAAGCACACAGAAAACAAGCAACACTGGTCAAACCAACTAGGTATGAAAGCTGGATAATGGCACTTAATAGCTATAATTAATTTCAAAAGGGCAGTATTATGATCCATGGAGAAGCTGTTACAATGAATATAATTACTGCATACACAAAAAATACAACTAAAAAGATCCTTAAAAAAGGAAATCTAATCCTGCTGAATAAACTCCAGGAAAATTAAGGAGCGTTCCTGTCGTGTGTATCACCTTGACCGTGTTGACCAGCTGGCCGTCGATGTAAAGCGTAGCCATGCTGTTCTTCAGCATCCCTTTGCTCATGACCAGCACCAGGTGGTGCCACTGGCCCTCGCTGATGAGGTCAGCACAGCGGAAACGGGCGCAGCACGGCAGCAGCTCGTAGAACGACGACTCCTCGCTGAAGTCATCCGCTGTGGAGCGAACCACACAGGAAGTGATGTCACACACACTGAACCATAAACCAAAGAAAGGAAACTGGAAAGTCTATCTATCCTAATGAGAGATATTAGATACAGAAAAATGCAAACAATACAGCAACATGCTTCATCTCCTATGCACATAGCCTCAGACCAAAGAAAAATGGATGAATCATTATGCTTAGAAATATGAATCTGGGTCTAAGATAAAAATGTGCCTAATCTGTATTCCAGGTTGGTTTATTTGACTGAAAATTAACAACAGGCCCAAGTATAACATTCTGTTGTTATCTGTTACCTATTAAATGTGCAAATAAAAGTACAAGGTTGTAGGGTTACAGGATAAAAGTCTGCAATTTCTGTAATCCTTACAAAGAAAAACAGTTAGAATAATAAAAATAAATAAATAAATAAATGGATAAATAAATATTAATAATCTAATAATAAATTTAATAATATTTGTTATCATTTATATAATTAAAAAAAATTTTTTTTGCAACTTTATTTAGAATTACATACCCATAATGAATTAGTTTTTGCTATTTAAAAACCCCTTTCCATCTTTGGCCCATATACACTATATCAGTCATACACAGAGTCATAACTCCCTAAAACTCCCGTAGGCCCCAACCTACATTCCTCATTCTCACATACCCGCATTTTCTATTATTTTCACACTAGAAACTGAATAATTCATAGCAGCTGCTGAATAATGTGCTTGAAGATCATGAACTGAATATTAGGCTTGGACTTATAAGGGATATATTTCATTATTTCAAAATTACCGTAAATAAAAAAGAAAAAAAAAAAGGCTTACAATAAAACATAAGACAAACGCAAGGTAGAAAGAAATAACAGCAGTTAAAAGTGATCACAAATATACTGCTAAATAATTACACCTAAATACACATAATACAGCAGTGTGCTGGTGATGAAGCCGGTGGTGAAGGGTGTGAACAGAAAGTGGCTTGCCGTAGCTCTGCAGCAGCTCCTCTTTGGTGGAGACGATGAGCGAGCGGTCTTTGGCTGAGAGTACGATGGCCAGACAGACGTAGTGCTGCTCGGACGCCGTGGCTCTCCTCACGACGGTTAGTAAACGCACTGGGTGCGTTTGTGGAGACATGCTGAAATGCTCCACGCAGAACCAGGTGGAATAACTGAGGCCCGACGGAGGAGGAAACAACCGCTCACCTGTGAATGATCAGGAATACATTACGAACATAAAACTGAATTCGAGTACTGTGGAAGAAATAGCTCAATATGAGAGCACACACATTCATTTCCACATTCTTGCATTTATTGCGTTTGAATCAAACCCTGGTGTGTCTTCCTGCTTGGTGTGGTTTGTTTGTGCGACTAAGAACACCGCAATCACGCTCGGATGCTGACCGGAACAGCCGGTGTGACACGAACGGACAGAGTTTAAGCGCTGCAGTAATGATGTACAGCATTCTGAAGAGTTGTACAGATGTACAAAACAGAAAAAATGTGCAACATGTTTGTATTCGGACTTATAAACAAAACAGAAAATAAAAATTTTACAAAACAGAAAATTTCACGTAAAAGATACGTGAAATGTAATTATGTTTGGACCAACAAACAAAACAGAAATGATCTCTTTATTTATTTCATTTTGCAAATTCCATCTTTTCTCCAAACAAGCCCTGCATGCCCATGATGTTGGTCTAATTTTCATCTGTTTAAATCAAATCAAATCAAACTGTAAACAAACCAGAAGTACTTATTTTACTATAATTATCAGTGTGATTTACTTTGGAAAAAAATGTCTAAATTATTTTGGGGGAAAAAACATTTTGTAAACAAAGCCAAGCAATCTACCCATCCACCAGTTACAAAAAGGGACAAAGGTGAAAAATGTGAAAAATATTTTACATTTTAGGTATTTTAGGGGTGTCTTTCCAGTTGAGCAATAAAAAACAACCCAAATGATTAGTCATTAGTGAAAGAATTTTTTTTGGAGCTTCTTCACTCACTCACTCACTCACTCACTCACTCACTCACTCACTGACTCACTGACTCACTCACTGACTCACTCACTGACTCACTCACTGACTCACTCACTGACTCACTCACTGACTCACTCACTCACTGACTCACTCACTGACTCACTCACTCACTCACTCACTTCTTTAATCACTCACTCACTGACTCACTCACTCACTGACTCACTCACTTCTTCACTCACTCACTCACTCACTCACTTCTTTAATCACTCACTCACTGACTCACTCACTCACTGACTCACTCACTCACTGACTCACTCAATTCTTCAATCACTCACTAACTCACTGACTTACTGACTCACTCACTTCTTCAATCACGCACTAACTCACTGACTTACTCAATCACGCACTAACTCACTGACTTACTGACTCACTCACTTCTTCGATCACTCACTAACTGACTCACTGACCAATTAACACACTCACTTCTTCAATCACTCACTCACCGACTGACTGACTCACTCACCGACTCACTCACTCACTGAGTGACTGACTCACTCACTCACTGACTGACTGACTCACTGACTCACTCACTGACTGACTGACTCACTGACTCACTCACTGACTGACTGACTCACTGACTCACTCACTGACTGACTGACTCACTGACTCACTCACTGACTGACTGACTCACTCACTGGCTCGTTGACTTAGTGACTCACTCACTCATCCACTGACTCACTGATACTGACTGGCTCACTCACTCACTCACTCACCGACCAACCGACCGACTGACTGGCTCACTGACTTAGTGACTCACTCACTCACTCACTCTCCCACCCACTCACTCACTCACTCACTCACCCACCCACCCACCCACCGACTGACTGACTGGCTCACTGACTTCGTGACTCACTCACTCACTCTATCTTTACCAAAAACATACAGTGTTTGGATTCCCATCCATTCCGGCCATCAGAAAACAAGATTCATAACAGAGCAACAAGGAGAAATGTATGAGGCAGAGATCTGAGGCTTCAGGCTGCCTGTGAGAATGTGAATGAGAATTCCTCAGCCAGCGGCAGCGATGACATCATCCGCAGAAAACTAGGTCAGAGGACATGCTGCAGGAGTCTGTCTATAAATACTGAAAACATCCATTTACTTTCCCCAGGGAGGAAGGATAAGAAGAGAGACCGAATTGGAGAGAGAGAAACAGAGAGTAAAAGAGAAAACTTAGAGAGAGTCAGAGACATCCATCTATGCGGAAGATAGAGAGACAGGAAAGAGAACGAGGGATCTAAAAAGCTCTGCACTCGAGCCTGCATCATCGCATTAATACCACATAATACTGCCACTCAGCAGCGCTGCACCAGAGGAGGCTTAAAGCACACACACACTTCTATACGTCACTAGATATACACATTTGTGACTCTCTCCTGAGCAGTCAGGTGCCTCTTAGTATTTATTCTGCACCAATTCTCTTCACTTCTGCTTTCTCTAAAACTCTAAGACCTCTCGTCCTTTCTTGTCTAACTTTGTCTCAACTCCTTTATCTTTATCAGCAGCCGCATCGCTTTGTTGGATATGGGCCGAGATTGAGTGGGTACTGTCTGCTGAGTCAGTGCTTGCGTGTGGGTGTGTGTGTGTAGATACTGACCGTTCCCCATGCCACTGACGACAGCTCCGTCGTTCACTCCAGATGTGTTAGTGTTGTTGGATGGTGCGTTGTGAGGAGCCAGGCTTGGCAAAAACAAACACCTGGGGGGGAAAAAACAGAGATAAATAGGTGTTGATCATAGAACACATAACACTATTGTCCATCTGACACTACAGTGGACATTCAGTTCCTCGTAACTACCTGTCTCGTGTGTTCTGAGATGCTTTTCTGCACAAGACAGCTGTATAGAGTGGTTATTTGAGCTACTATAGCTTTCTTGTCAGCTAACCAGTCTGGCCATTCTCCTCTGACTTCTCTCATCAGCAAGGCATTTCTACCTCCAGATCCACTAATTGCTTTTTTTTGCTTTTCATTCCATTCTGTAAAGACTGCTGTGTAGGAAATTTGTTTTAAAAAAAATGCTTTTAATATTTCTTTTAACACCATCTCTCTGCTCCATATTCTGTCCTGTGGCAAAATGTACTAATAATAGCACTCATCTTTATCTGCATGTAAAAGCAGAAAAATCTGCTTCAAAATGTGTGTAATATTTTCCATTTAACGTACACCAATCAGGTATAACATTATGAGCAGTGAGAGGTGAAGTGAATAACATTGATTATCTCCTCATCATGGCACCTGTTAGTGGGTGGGATATATTAGGCAGCAAGTGAACATCTTGTCCTCAAAGTTGATGTGTTAGAAGCAGGAAATATGGACAAGTGTAAGGATTTGAGCGAGTTTGACAAGGACCAAATTGTGATGGCTAGACCACTGGATCAGAACATCTCCAAAACTGCAGCTCTTGTGGGGTGTTCCCGGTCTGCAGTGGTCAGTATCTATCAAAAGTGGTCCAAGGAAGGAACAATGGTGAACCAGCGACAGGGTCATGGGCGGCCAAGGCTCACTGATGCACGTGGGGAGCAAAGGCTGGCCCGTGTGATCCGATCCAACAGACGAGCTACTGTTGCTGAAACTTCTGAAGAAGTTAATGCTGGTTCTGATAGAAAGGTATCAGAATACACAGTGCATGGCAGGTCAGGGCTGTTTTGGCAGCGAAAGGGGGAGCAACAAAATATTAGGCAGGTGTTCATAATGTTATGCCTGGTCATTGTATTCATAATCTTGTATGATTATTACAATTTAAAAACCAATAATCGCTTTATTAAGAACACTATACTAATGCTTGGTAAGATACTCTCAGCCACAGCCTCAATTCTTCATGGCATGGATTACACGAGATGTTAACATTTCCTGGTCCATGTTGACAGCATTCTGAGAAATCTCTAGTGACTGCTATATGTGAAAATCCCTGAAGATCAGTAGCTCTAGAAATGTTCAAACAGCTACGCCAGGATCAAAATCACTGAGATCACATTTTTCCCCCCATTCTGATAGTTGATGTTAATATCACCTGAAGCTTCTGACTTGTATCAGCATGACGGCATGTTTTGCATTGCATTGCTGCTACATGATTGGCTGATTAGATAACTGTCTGAATGACTAGATGTACAGGTTTTCTGTGCCCTGTGATTATATTACAACATTACATTTTAAGCTTGCCGAGGCTTTCCCCCCATCAAAGATTATGTTGAATAAGGAACCAATTTAACAGATGCGGCAGTAAAAACAGTCAAGTGGGATTTCCTCACGCAGTCAATGCCACACTTTGATCGAGTTGCACAGTAGATACATGTTGTACAGAAATGGACATAAGCCTAATGGGCTGGGATTGTAATCAGATGTCGAAATGTCCACAACACTCCTGTGTACGCTGCTACTACAGAAAGCATAATGCATTAGAACGAGCACATTGAAATAAAGCCATGAGTGGGAAATGGATCTACTCTGTGATATGAAGGAATAATAAATCAGACAGTTAGCAGTTCTCATTACAGCTGCCAACATCACCCCTACAGAGTCCAATTTACTCCAAATACACACGCTCCTGATATTATCAGGCTGGACTAACAGATGCAGCCTCAAACCCATTACTGATGACTAAAAAAGTAGACATAACCACTTTTTTTTGTGCGTGTGTGTGTGTGTGTGTGTTGGGGCTACAAATATGCTAATGCCTTTCCCTTTCCCAGTGAGCCTTCAGAAGCTCAAGTGCAGCTGTGACTGCTCCATTAAGCCGCTCCGCTGGTCCTGATAAGAAACGAGCTAAAATGAATATTTTATTGAGGCAGATGGAGGTGTGTGTGAGTGTGTGTGCGTGTGCATGTATGCCAATATGGGACAGCGTGACCAGAATATCCTGCTCACCAGCACACTGCAAACTGAGCAGACACCATTCAAAAATATATATACAAACAAAACTGGCACTAACATTAAGTGATGATACCAAATTTCCCAGAATTCCCTTTTCACAACACTCACCATTCATCTTCATCTCTAAAAGCTGAAATATACTGATTCCATGCGCTGTGTACATTACTGTATTGTAGAACAGAACGCCTTTAGATTATATATACGACACATCATCTTCATTTAACAGAGATAACAGATATAGATATCTCCAGATATAATCATTTCTACTCAAGCAGGCCAAAGTATGCAAAGCTGCATCTTATTGTGCAAAAGAAACAGACGCACCTGCAGTGAGTAGTGAGAGTATCACTGCTTTGCCCTGCTCATAATTTACTATTTAAAAAAAATTTCAATAAATGATTCAACCGTCCAGAAAAAAAAGGCTAAAAACCACAGGAAAGTGTTTCCACAGTTTGAGCTTAAGGGCATAATATTATTATTGGCTGTGCAGTGGGGAACTGCTTGCTGGCATTGGCATCTGCGCAAACTCAGCTAGATGGTGGATTTTAAGGTGCTTCTACAGTTTGTGGAGTCAAAAAGCAAAAATAAAAAACCCAGTACATTTTCAATATAGTGCTTTAACCAATTGGTTGTTTAATGCGTACATGCCTGATCTGCTGATCAAATTGTTTGGAAGCATCTGACCAGAGCAGGACAGCAAAAAAAAAACAAGACAACCAAAAGAAAAACCCAGCATATGTATAGACCAAATGTCTTCACCATCTTCATTATTTGCAAAATGTTAGATTTAACACATCACTTTCAATTTTTTCGGTTCAAATATTCATCATTTTTTTCTTTTGGCCAAAAACTCGAACTCTTCCGGCTGAAATTGTTCTGTGGCATCTCTAATAAACACAGCTAGCTGACGTTAAATAGAAAGCTCTCTATAATGTTAGCTAATTCAATCATACATTGCTAGATTTTATTTCACATAAACATTTTTTGTTTATCTTCACAGAAAGCGAGTGTACTGTGAAAGTCTACTCAAGAACATATGCAGAAGGGGGTGGGGCTTCCAGGCAGTGTTGGTTTATATTGTAGAGCTCCTTCAAAACGTGTCTGTAAAATATTCCAGATTGCCGTGCAGCTTGTCTCTATTTTACTGGGATGAAAAAGACTTGTATTTCTGAGCGATAACTCTGTGTCAAACTGCGAAACAGGACTTGCAATATAAGATTTATAGTAAATGTCACTGGATATCATGGCAGTGTAATATCCTGTAGAGACGAATGAGCTTACAGACAGACGGCTACAGTTAAGTTTGGCTTTCTAAGCATTTCAAAAGACTACATCGTACACACTGAGCAAATTACACTTTATATCCCAAACTGAATGTATTCTTATTATCGTTGATTGCTATGATAAATTACTAAAGTATACATTTGAACACAGTAGTACTAACAGTGCAGAATACTAATGAGGAACGCTGCTGGCTCGCTGCACCCTCATAAATAATAACAAATGTTAAATCTAAGAAGAAGAAAAACAGCTATTTGTAGAATGTGCACAACATTCTTGGATTATGTTAAGCAAAAGCAGGTGGAAATGCTATCTAAGCTGCATTTGCAAATCTGATGTGTAAAGAGATTTACACACACTTTTAGCTCAAACTGTATTATTAGGATTATGGTCATTTCCCTCTGGCATGCTAACTAACACCATGACACCTTAACTAGCAAGTTACCAACTAAGAAATTCACAATTACAGCTGTGTTTATTAAAGACACTTATTTATCCAACGTGAAATAATGGACGAAGCCTAGGTTAGAAAGTAAATCGTAAAAAATACTGTCCTCTTTTATAACAGAGAAAGTCCACACACTTCGCATCTGTTACAATATTCCACGACAAAGTCTATAATAAAAGCCGAACTTTTAAACACTCACCCAAAACCCTCGAGCGATGTATCGAACTCGACGAAGGCCGGCGTGAGGGCGGAGCCGTGCAGGCGGATGATGTCGTGCGGCGTTGTCATGGACACCAGACATTTGACCCGTGTCAGGGGCACGGCGCTGGCTTCGGCTGAGCGTACCAAGCTCCGGCTGATGCGGTACGAACCGCTCTCCTCGCTCACCGCAAACACGCTGTCCATCCCCAAGCCCTCCATAGATGCGGTCATGCTGTCTACAAAAACACAGCAACAAAGTTTTAGCCTGCTGCTTGTAACGGTCACTTTCTCTAAGTGTTTATTAACTTAATAAAGATACTTTCAGTATAAAATACCCAAGTCTCTATAAAGCTGAGGCTTAAACAAATCATTTAGCGATGCAAGGGTCAGAACTACAGCCGAGTCAGTTAAAAAAAAAAAAGTGTTCTCATTTGACAGTCAAAGCTCAGAAGAAAAAATTTTTTTTCAGTCCATCAAAGTCGACTTTAGGTTGTTCCTAATCGAGCAACAGATGATTTATTACATTCTGTTTAAAATGGCCGGACAGAATTAAATTGCACCATTCAAGCAAGGTCGATTCAAATTATGAGCATGTAAATAAGAGAAAAGTGCTTTGTTTGATGAACAGGTAATTGTATGTTTTCACAGGAAGCTTTCACACTGGCATTTTAGTCTGAAACAGAGCATGGTTTGCACTCGGGTCTGCACTTGTTCAGGAAGTGTGTGTGTTTTCGCTGATGACCATCATTAGTTTCCACAACACACATGCACATGAGAGGAATGTTATGGGTCACAAAGAGAATGCAGACAAAAAAAATATGTTGAGTCATGTAAGAGTCTGAAACCAATACTGCTATAATCACACGGATTCGGGCCACAGCAAACGTGGACAGTGTGAAATCCACCTTAACTCTGTAGTGTTCAAGTCAAGTGGCTTTATTGTCACTTGAACCATATACAGCTGGTACAGTACACAGTGTTCCTCCAGGACCAGGGTGCTACCCTGAAACACCACGAAGACTAGACAGACCTAAATATGAGCCAGAGGAAGTGTTTCACAAGCAGAGAGGAAAAACGCTAGAGCTAAGTAAGTATACAAAAGGTCACAGAAAGTTGTCACAGATCGAAAAAACCAAGAGTGCAAAGCAAAAATATTCTGCATGGATCATCTGTTTTACTTACTTCTTGCTTCAGCTTCATAACTCAGGGAGCTTGGCTTGTGCACCCGATACTGCTTCAGGAGCTTTTTGTCCCATGCGCCGCAGTTTAAAGGATTCCCTAGCCGCAAAAACTCCCTGTGAAAATAAAAAACAAAAAAAACATATCACAAAAAACCAACAGTTCATTGTTTTAGCTGTTTGAGAAGTATACAGTGATTGTTGCATGCGTTAATATTCAGCCGCAAGATCATATTTGAACCCTTTTCCTTTCTGTTCTGTGGAATGTTCTAGAGTTTGGGACTCTCAAAAATGCATTTTCCATTTTTTTTATTTTTTTTTTTAAACAGTTTCTCATCACACCCATACTGTTTAGGCAATGCTCAGAGAGTTCCTTCTGATTTCACAGTACAGAGCATCACACTGCAGCATAGCGTGTGTTATTAAACGTGAATTATTCACCCAATTTTAACAGCATAAAAAAAAACTCACTTTGCGACCGCTTGAACTTAAGCCCTATCACGGATAAATGCACAACAAAGTTTCTTTCTATTCCGTGTTTTACACTCAGAAAGATGAGATGCAAAAGCCTAAAGTACAGACCTTGCTAGTGGAGGGCGCCTGCCGTCCTCCATCAAGGCCAAGCAGCCATGTGGAAAATTAAAAACATTAATCTGACCACGCAATTCTTCGAGACAACCCACGGAGAACTCTAAATAATACTGAACCCTGACAAATTTCATCGTTTTTGTTTTAAAAGAAAGAAACTGCAGAGTGCTGTGAGCTTCTGAGCGCCAGGGAAAGTTTGCTCGGATAATCAGGCACGCACTGGGAAGATTTTATTTACCCATTGAATCAAAGCTAGATGAGGAGATAAGGAGCAGAGCTGACTTTTAATAATCTCACACAGCCGCTCCAGACTGCACAGGTGTGTAGAATTAGAGGAACTGTGATGGTTATGATAGTAGCCATGGAAAAGATTCTGCGTTATCGTTGAGCTCAAACAATAAGCAGATGCTTTATTTTGTTTAATCTTTCCTGATGGTTATAGTTAGAATTTAATTAGAAACTAGCTAACCTATCTTGATATGTTAATATGTTGAATAGCTAACATACTAGGAGCAGTGGTGGCTCAGTGGTCAGCACCACCAAGCCCCTTAACCCTCCCTGCTCCAGGGGTGCTGCATCATAGCTGCCCCTGGCTCTGACCCCAACTTCCTCAGCTGGGATACGTGAAGAAAGGAACTCCACTGTGCTGTAATATTTGTGTGGATAATAATAATAATAAAGGCTTCTTGGGCTCAGTTCTTACCCTGACATTGTGTTCATCAGATTAACTGACTTAATCCTGGACGTTATTTATTACTGGTTGAGAAATGAGTCATGTGACCAGCAGCTTAATACTAACTAAGACTAAGAGTCAGATTTCTCCAGTGTTTTGACAAAATCTGTATTATACAGAAGTACATTTCTATTCCATTCATTGCATTATTACACAGAAACTGCTGTTTCAGCAGATGAGTAAATGCCTCATGAACACCTGTATTTAACTTGTGTAACGACCTGAGAAAACGATATAGAACTCTCTCAACAACATAGAACTCTGAAAACTACACTTTCCTGAAGCTTCTCTGAATATTTCTCTTCTGCACGCATCCGAGTCACAAGACTTTACAACCTGCTTACAAAGTAAAAACGGTTGCATCTTAAAGATTTCATTCCAGTTACACTAACAAGAAGCTCCGCCTACATTTGCATACATAATCTGCTTACAGAAAGACAATACCAAATTTTAAACTCCAAACCAAACTCCAGCCTTGTCACTGATCACTGTTCACACTAATAGTCTAACTACGAAATAATCAATAATTGTATTAATGTCTATTAATGGTCATTCAACCATTTGAAATCGCCTTTTTCCGATCGAATCTTTCTCCTTTATTTGTCACATATACATTGCAGCACAGGGAAATCCTTCCTTCACATATCCCAACTTTGGAAGCTGGGGTCAGAGCACAGGGTCAGCCATGATACAGCACCCCTAGAGCATTGAGGGTTAAGGGCCTTGCTCAGGGGCCCAACATTGGCAGCTCGAACCCTGATCCTCTGATCAACAACTCAGAGCCTTAACCACTTGAGCCACCACAGCCCCTAAGAGTAAGCGCACTTCTCTGTTTTGATGATGACGTCGAAGCATCACAGACATTCTGACAGCAGGAGTCTGAGATGAGCAGACTGTATTTTATTACAGTGTTGTAATAAACTAAACAATTCTGTATCTTGTAAACATATTTACACATCATTAACCAGTGTGATATTTGCAGAAATAGTGGGCAGGTATATTTATGTTATATAAAGTGTTATATAAAAAAATAACATTTATACTGATGCTGGCAAGTCCTAGTCCTTTAGCTGACCAGGCAGTGCTATGTTTATCAGGCAATTTTGCTGTACGAGTTTCAGACTGACCGGAGTGCCATGGGCTGTAGGTTCTGTGAAGCGAGCCTCTCGAAAGTCCTCTGCAGAGGTGGGTGTAGTGAGTGCTCCTCATCACTCATGGCGCAGCTGCAGCGCTGTAGCAGGCGCGACGGAAGACCGGATTCACACAGCACCTGCTGGTTCCTTTCAGAGTGGACCAGCAACTGCAGCACATTCGCCACCGCCAACTGCAACTCCAAGGCATGCTGGGAAACGGGACAGTTAAGCAGAATGATTGATTAAATATCAGGATAGTGTAAAAAGAAGAGTCAAGAAGATCTGTGTTGCATAAATAAAGATTCTGACTAAACATCCCAGCCATGATGCAAAGCAAATAAAAGATAAACTTTATAATAATATTCTATGAACTAAACCTTTCATTTACATTTCTGAAGACGCCCTTATCCAGAACAATTTGCATCTTATTTTATACAACTGAACAAATGAGGGTCAAGGGCGTTTCTCAGGGGCCCAGCAGTGGCAGATTGGTGGACCTGGGATTTGAACTCACAACCTTCTGATCAGTAGTCCAACACCTTAACCACTAAGCTACCACATCCCCATCCTTCCATCAGCACTGGTCTTTTTTCTGTATATAACACACTGACAGTGCTGATGCTTCTCTCACTGGATTTAAGTAAGAGTTATAGCCTGTGGCAGAAAACAAGCCTGACTTGCATTTCTGACCATCTTATAACAGTCATTAAACTTCTAGCTCCACATTTGCTGAGCATCTTTCAAACTTTATATAAAAACCTTTCAATAAGAGTCAAAGGTAAAACCTGCCTGAAATGTACACAATGTGATTCACGTCTTGGCGCCACAGCTGGCTGCAGAGATTATTATTTTTTTGTGTTGTGATTGAAGCAATGGGGACGTGTTTTGATGAAGCTGACGGCGAAGAACACGAGAGAGAACAGAGAAACCCATGGCAGATTATTCCACACTTTTGTCAGCTCATCAATTGTCTCACAATAGGACTGTCACAACACACTGTCACAGGACATGAAAAGCCAGAGTTGCTTACAGAGAGACAATTGTTTCCTCTTTGTTCGATGAATGCTATGCATTTATTTGGTAATGCTGCAAAGTCAAAACTGCAGTCAACTAGTTTTTAGTGTTGGACTTCTGGATTCTTGCTAAACAAACTAGGTCATTTAAATATATATACACCGATTAGGCATAACATTATGACCACCTGCCTAATATTGTGTTGGTTCCCCTTTTGCTGCCAAAACAGCCCTGACCCGTCATGCACTGTGTATTCTGACACCTTTCTATCAGAACCAGCATTAACTTCTTCAGCAATTTGAGCAACAGTAGCTCGTCTGTTGGATCGGATCACACGGGCCAGCCTTCGCTCCCCACGTGCATCAATGAGCCTTGGCCGCCCATGACCCTGTCTCCGGTTCACCACTGTTCCTTCCTTGGACCACTTTTGATAGATACTGACCACTGCAGACCGGGAACACCCCACAAGAGCTAGAGTTTTGGAGATGCTCTGATCCAGTCGTCTAGCCATCACAATTTGGCCCTGGTCAAGCGCCAACTCAAAGCAGAGCACACTCACACACTCGCACACACTCATTCACACACTAGAGAGAAATGCCAATCAGCCTACAACTCTTGCTGCATCTTCGGACTTTAAAACCGAAGGACCAGAAGGAAACCCCTGAAATGAGGCGGGAATCGAATCCTAAATCCCAGAGGCGCGAGGCAAAAGTGCTAGTCACTACGCTATTCTAAGTCCATTTGTTTTCTGAACATTTCAGGAGCCAAAAACAAACATTCCTAGAATGTTCTGTAAGCCAATAACTCGAACATTATCATCCTCATCTACTTGATGAGTGGGGAAAAAGTGAAGGATACAATAAATAAATTAGCAACCGGACAACCGGCTACTATCTCACGTTCTGCTAAATTATGCGCAAGAGTAGATTTGTTATTTATCCTGTATGCTAAAGGCAGAGCAGAGAGGTGTACCTCAGGCTGGGTGTCTGAGCTGATGGAGGCCAGCAAGTCCAGCATGGCCAGAACAGCACCTGCGTGAATGACCACAGGGTCGGAGGCATGCTGAGAGGGGTTCCCCAGGTGCAGCTTTAAGTCTGTGAGGTTTTTGGTTGGCGCTGCGTTGGAGGAATTGTGGTAGCCGTGTCTGTGTGGTGAGAGAGAAGGTAAGCGCACATGTGACATCAGTATACGACAAAGGTTTCTCCTAGTTACTGGTGGTTTACCTTCTTAAAGTAATAAACATTCAGACACTCTTGTTTTTTTGTTTGTTAACACTTCCAGTCAATATACCAATTCCCAGAAGCCTCTGAAAATTATTACACAATATTTAATGCAAAAAACTACAAAAAAAAAACCTTCTCGCCCCAGAACACATTTCACAACAAGTTCTCAGACTAATAATGAGAAAGGAAAAAATGAAGCTAGAAGTCACTCGAAAAGAGTTGCAGGATGACCTGAAAGCAGCAGGCTCGACAATCCTACGGAGAAAAATAAACGACGAGCTGCAGGGAAATCATCGCCATTCCTACACCACACACAATTTCCTCTGCTAAAAAAAAACTGAAGCACAGAAATGCGAAGCTAAATACACATAGTGAAATGATCTATAATTATCAGAAGACTATTTCAAGCTTGGAATTAGTATAAATTTCTTTAAAAAAAAAAAGGTTTTAATAATCTTATATTTGGGTTGTTGAGAAGTACTACATACATTTGATTATATTCAAGATAGTTTCACCTGCTAGGATGCTTTTTTTTTTTTCCAGTTAATCTGAATCCCACTGGAGAGCTATAGAGCATCATGACATTGTGAGTATGTTAGAGAAACCCCTGTGACCTCAGGGAATTGGAGGTGATTTGTTAAGAGAAATGGGCCAAAACTGGACCAAAAAGCTACAACAAGCGAATTATTTCTTACTGCAGATGTGTCAAAGCTGTAATTGCCAGCAACGACTTTGGGGCAATTTACTAACAGTGGAAAGTTGTGGTGTCCGAATAGAGGGAAAAAAAGACCTTCGTGTATAAATCTGAGTGAATATATGCACTGGAATTATATAAAAATATTAAAGGTACATATTACAACCAAATACTTATTTCTGCTCACAGTTTAATCCTTATATTTAATCACAGTCAGGTATATCACATATATAAAACCTTTAATTATTTACAGATGGCTAACTGAAGCATGTAGTTGGGACTAGACGTGTTTATGCTACACTGAGATCTGTATAAAATGTTCTGTTTTGTTACGTAGCTGCTGATTCTAGCACATTTCTCACTTATACATCAGCAGTCGAACCACATCAGGCTTTTTTTCTAAATGTAGAATCTGTGGGAAGTTGTGATTCAGTATTTCTGTGTACATACAGTTTGATGTAGGTCAATTAAACATCTGCCTGGATGTGATATTAATTACTGATCACAACAACTAGTTGAGAGGCTTTTTTTTTAAACTGCAAGCTGGAAGCCAGCAGAACAGCTTGAAAAGGCAGGCTGAAGTACAAACACACACACACACTCATACAGAGATAGATGGGGGAGAGACAGTGAGGATAAGATTTGTGTAGAAGGAGGGGGGAGAGAGAGAGAGAGAGAGAGAGAGAGAGAGAGAGAGAGAGAGAGAGAGATATGCAGGAATGAGAGATGGAGAGGGTGATTGTGGAGGCAGAAAAATGCATAGCGCTGTACCTCTTCCTGGCGAGTGCTGGAGTGCCCCAAGGAGAGGGGAGCGAGGTCTCGTGAGTCAGGCAAGGTGGCACCTGCTCAGCACGACTACACACACACACGCACAGACCAACAACAAGCACACAATCATCCAATCCACAAACAGACACAGGCATCCGAATCCCCACAAACAGCCGGGTGAAGCAACACACACCCCACATGTGCAGCCAGGCGATGCCATGGGTTACATCAGCAAGAGAAGAAAAAAGAAAGACAAGAATAAAAATGATGGAAGCAGTTAATACAAGCTGAGAAGATCATTTAAGATTTCACACAGAAAGGAACTGGTATAGTCTGGTGTACACACACACACACATCCTGGATCAGAAGGAAATGGCCACAGGCTGAAGCACAGCTGCACTACAAAAGCAAATGGACCTCCCACTGACTCTAAAAACGTGAGCCTGAATAGTGCTTACATATTAAACAAAGGTTTTGTATTTTATGGACTGATCATAAAGAAGACAGACAGAATACTGCATTTAAAAAGAAGAATAAAAAAAATAAAATGTACTAGCTTGATGTATTCCCAATCTGAAATGCTTCCTGAACTCAATCCTGACACACAGGTAGGTTTTTACCTGTCAAAGGAGTCCGTGGCCATTTTGTAGAGGTAGATGAAGAGCTTGGCGCAGTAAGCCAGCTGTGGACACACGCTCTCCTCAGACGCTGTCTCATCCTCCAGGAGCCTCTGAAAGGCCTGAGTGTTAGAGGCCATGGCGTTGCAGGACAGTGTAGCCACCGGGGTGAGCTTCTTAGCATCGGAGAAACAGCCGAGCAGACGCACTGCATCGGCCAGCTTCTCGTACTGCACCTCGGTGCGGAAGAAGTGCGCGTTGGCCGGCTCGTAGCGCATGGCGGCTGTCAGGGTGTGAAAAACCGCACGCAGCAGCTCCAGAGGCCCGCTCGGCTCTGACTCGACCCGTGTGCCGGCGCCCAGCAAGCGCTCCATGGCCACCAAGAGTGATGTAACATAGACGAAGCCACCGACACGCCTGAACACGGTGCGGGAACGATGGCTTTCACGCAGCACAGCCAGCAGTGCCTGCAAGAAATAACAAGAAGAAGAAAATTTGACCATCACACTGAATTACAGTACATTATGAAATGGGTTTCTTTTTGTGTTTCAATAAAACCAAACACTTCATTAGCTCAGTTGATCCATTAACTGTGAATTTTCAAACTTTTTAAAAACCTGTTTATTTTTTTTACTCATTAAATCAGAAATCAGAGAACCATTTCGGATCTAATGAAAAACCTGCTGCATTTATTTTATTTTATTAATACAAATTAATCAGAAATATTTTAGTATACATAAAAACATTTTAGTGCTTTTGTATATTTTCCCCCACTACTAGATATTTAAAAATAATTTTTTTTTTGGTGAAAACTTGATAAAGATGCATCAAGACATAAAGCCTTACACAGGCAGTTTATTCTCTTTAGTTTAAAAAAGAAGCTTTTAGTCACGCTCGCTGAGCATAATGACTTCAAGTAAAGAAGTAAACTTTTGACTTGTTTCCTGGTCTTAATAGACAAACTCTGATTAAGCACTCCACACCCATGAAAACAAAAACTCAGCTTTAACTCTTTATTACTGTGGTTTGGACTGTTGCATGTATATTTGTGTGTGGTTATTGAGTAGGTATTTTTATCTACTCTGAATGTGAGGGTGTGTGTTCCTCTTATTTTACCACGTGGGAGGTCGAACGTCATTCTATTTCTTTTCATGTTTATAGCAGAAAAACACCCACAATACTACAAAGAGCAATTTATGGCAATTTATTTCCTTTTAAGGCTTAGACGTCACTGTTTGAAGCTTACTGTTTAACGTCAAATTTACTTGTGTGTGTGTGTGTGTGTGTGTTCTGACCCGCAGTATGTCGGTTTTGAGCTGCAGCTCTGAGGAGGGTGCAGAGTGCATGAGGCCCAGCAGTGTGCCCATGTCATCGTCTCCAGAAGGTGAGAGCACAAGCTGCTGGATGATCATCAACGCATGCTCGCGACACTGCCGGTATTTCACTATGTTGTGCACGCAGCGAGCACCGCCAAACTCCCGGAACAGACCTGTAACAGAAATCGTTACGTATAACAACCTCATTCAAATTCACTAATCATCCTGTACTTTACAGTTGTAATAATCATACAAGATTATGAATACAATGACCAGGCATAACATTATGAACACCTGCCTAATATTGTGTTGGTCCCCCTTTCGTTGCCAAAACAGCCCTGACCCGCCATGCACTGTGTATTCTGACACCTTTCTATCAGAACCAGCATTAACTTCTTCAGCAATTTGAGCAACAGTAGCTCATCTGTTGGATCGGATCACACGGGTCAGCCTTTGCTCCCCACGTGCATCAATAAGCCTCGGCTGCCTATGACCCTGTCTCCGGTTCACCACTGTTCCTTCCTTGGACCACTTTTGATAGAAAGTGACCACTGCAGACCGGGAACACTCCACAAGAGCTGCAGTTTTGGAGATGTTCTGATCCAGTCATCTAGCCATCACAATTTGGCCCTTTTGGTCAAACTCGCTCAAATCCTTACACTTGCCCATTTTTCCTGCTTCTAACACATCAACTTTGAGGACAAAATGTTCACTTGCTGCCAAATATATCCCACCCACTAACAGGTGCCATGATGAGGAGATAATCAGTGTTATTCACTTCACCTCTCACTGCTCATAATGTTATGCCTGATCGGTGTATATTATACTGAAAAGGTGATCAGAGGAATTAAAGGAAAGTAAATTAAGCAAAAAAAAGATATCTAAGATTTCTTATCATGAGTTTATTATATTGTAACAAATGGCCATTAATTCTATTTACAATCTTTTTAAAAAAACAAAACAAAAAACTGCGATATTCAGAAAGTACACCTAAACTAGTTGACTCTGGGTAACCCTGGGTGAATGTAAACTCCAGGTAAACAGAATTCTGGGACATCTTGATTGACATTTCACACTGTACATTCCTTAAACCCAGGATTAAAGCTCTTATTTGCATATTTGCGGTGTCTACATCTATGGCTGAATAAATACAGCATGTGACAGCTTTAAATAATGGCTTGTCTTATGCGCTCACATGAAAATCGGACAGGTCTGCGTGTTCTTTTTTGGACATTTAAGCTCGTTGTTCAGTTGACCAAGCTTTTCCTGATATCCAAGTTGCACTAATTTATCAGTGTCATGTATTTGGCTATGGTGTGCACTTCAGTGATGTTTGCTGTTTTGCCTCCTACGTGTCTCTACGTCCGGGTTTTCATGTATAATATAAGGCATGTGTTTAATTTCTGATTGGATGTCTGTTGCTAAGCATCAAGGTATGACATTCTAACACTGCATCGTTTCATGCCTGGCTCCACAATGTGGGTTCACACTGTAAAAGTCGTGCCAGAGGTTCATAACCCTAAGTAAAAAGTGTAAACAAACAATAGGAAGTGCGTATGTCAAGTAAAATGTTTTGAGAGTGTGTGTTATGTTCAAATACACTGCTATAGTCAGTTTTCAATGACAAAGTAAGAAATAACAAAGCATCCGCCATTCGAGTGCCTGGTGTTACGTGTTGTTACTATAGAAACAAAGTATTAAAAGGAGTGTATTATTATAAACATCACTGTCAGAGCTGCAGTTATAGAAAATTTCATCAACACCTTCTGAACAATAAGAATCCAGCATGTAGTATAAAGTCAGATTAAAACTGAGGACAGGAAGAAAACGTTCAGAAAAAACAGCAGGTTTTACAATAAAGGGATAATGGTGGGAAGGAAAAAGGACGAGAGCAGGAAAAGGAAGAACTAGCACACGGGCAAGCTGAGGACAAAAAAAAAACAAAAAAAACAATGATACAGAGGAAATAGTTGGTGAGACGGATAGAGCTGCAGTCCTAAAAAAGGATCTTTTTGTTTCCCTATACACAGACACTGAGTCAGATAAGTAGAAGTGACGGCAGGAAAGTCAGTGAGGAAAATCGCAACCCCCAAGCCTCCACCCATCACTCAGGTTTCTCTTTCACTTCCCATAAACAGCAGCGAGACAGACCGAGAGAGACGGGGGAAAAGAAAAGAGACATGGTAAGTTTGGACAGTTTGTCAGTAGCAGTGGTGCGTGTCTAGTTATGTAACCTTAACGCAACAGCAGCGCCTGATCCTCAGTGGTGAAAAAATTTCCTATTCTTATTTTTCCTCTGTTTAATATAGACAGATAAAGGGAGACAGAAATCAGATCACTCTCTTTGCAGAATGTCTGCCTGAATAAATGAAATAAATTATAAATATGTACAGATATGCACTTTTATTAAAAACATACAGACCTGCATTGGTGTTAGAACCCTGAAGGAGGACTGTAAGGGTTTCCATGACCAGCCATGCCAGCTGTTTTTGTTCCTCTGCCACATTGTTCTTGGAATCACCTGATAAAGAAAATGTCCATACATGGGGTCAATTATTGTACAGAATCCAGTAACCAGACAGATGAAACCACTAATAATTATGAAAGGATTCAAATGCTCAAATGCTGCATAGTGTATATACTATGAATGTGTCTGTGTGTGTGTGTGTGTGTGTGAGTCACATGCATGAATTTTGTATATAAAAGAGGGACTTGAACAATATCAGGCCAGTGGTTTTAATGCCAGTCGGTGTGTATGTGTATATGTATGTATATATATATGTACACTATACAGCACCTGAACCCTTTCGTAATATAAAGCATTTAAACATTTTGAATACGTAAATTGCAGTTTGTAATTTTTTAAAAGCATGGTGGTTCAAGTGGTTATGGCTCTGGGTTGTTGATTGGAGGATTGGGGTTAGGGTTAGGTTAAGCCTCAGCACCACCAAGCTCCACTGTTGGGAAATTGAGCAAGGCCCTTAACCCTCTCTGTTCCAGGGGTGCTGCATCATAGCTGCCCCTTCACTCTGACCCCAACTTCCTCAGCTGGGATACGTGAAGATAAGAATTCCACTGTGCTGTAATGTATGTGTGGTGATAATAAAGGCTTCTTGCCATCTCTTCTTCTTCTAGTTTATCTTCATTTATCACAATACCAGAATTGAGCAGACCTCAAGTGAGGTAGGAATACATGCTGTATGGGGTGCTAGGCCATCCCAGGGCACTGTACAGACACACATTCACACCCACTGCTGATTTAATGTCATCAATCAACCTGCTGGCATGTTTTTAGGAGGTGTAAAGAAGCCAGACAGAACCCATACAGAGAGCACGTGAAACGCCACACTGGTACACTATATTACCAAAAGTTTTAGGACACCTCTCCAAATCATTGAATTCAGGTGTTGTTTTTCAGGGGTTAAGATTGGCCCCTTAGTTCCAGTGAGGTCAGGCACTGGTGTTGGACAAGAAGGCCTGGCTCACAGTCTCCGCTCTAATTCATCCCAAAGGTGTTCTATAGGGTTGAAGTCAGGACTTTGTGCAGGCCAGTCAAGTTCCTCCACACCAAACTCGCTTGCTTTGTGCACTGGTGTGCAGTCATGTTGGAACAGGAAGGGACCATCCCCAACTGTCCCCACAAAGTTGGGAGCATGAAATTGTCCAAAATGTCTTGGTATGCTAAAGCATTAAGAGTCATAAGAGTGTTTCACTGGAACTAAGGGGCCAAGCCAACCCCTGAATTCAATGATTTGGAGGGGTGTTCCAAAATTTTTGGCAATGTTGTGTATGTTGAGTAACCTGAATTTGGTTATGAGATCCTGGAGCTGTGAGGTGTCAACAAATCAGCTCTATCATACTCATATAATCTAAAAATCATGCACTTCTGTTTACAATGTATGACGTGAAAAAATATACTCTATCCTAGTAAATACAGAGTCTTAGCTGTACCCAATTTTCATAAATCATAACCCATTAGGCATACCCACATTCAGCAGCAAGGAAGTGAAGGCTTGTGAGTGTTTTTATTTAATAGCGATCTTTTGCACTTTTGGCTTTGTCCAAACTGACGAGAGAGAAATGAATCTCACCCTGTTCTCCGTGGCCTTGTGCTGGCTCTTTGAGCAGAGCCGCATATTTATGCAGCAGGTTGACGAGCACCTCGAGCAGACCGACTTCACGGAAAACGTCGCTGAACACCACGTGATGTCGGCTGAGCTTCAGCAGCGTACGTGTGGCTGTGATGCTGCATCTGTAACACGTGCTTGACTTCAGCAAGACGCTGACGCTAAACAGCTCCTTGCAGGGGATGTAGTTAAGTGCAAACACCACAAACTCGAGCAGCTCAAAGTATTTGACTTGGACTTCGGGTAGGCGCGGCACACGCTCGGCAAACTGAGAGAGTGTGTGTTGAGCCTCCAGGATGAAGTAGTTGGCGTGGTCGGCTGAGTAAATGTTTGCCACGGCGTCCAGGACCATACGGGCGAGATGGCCAGTCTTGGCCTTCAGGAAGGCGTTTTGGAGCACAGAGAAGGCTTGAATGTTCCTGACAGTGTGACCTGGGGAAGGAAATTGGGGTAATTTTAGGCCACTTGATTATTTTTGCTACCATGCCAAAATATGAAACAAAGGCACAATAGACACTCCTTAGACACATCAGATGTTAGAGCAAAAGTAAATGAAATGTCCTTATGGCAAGTTCAAATACTGACAATACCACAATCGTTCATGGTCAGGATTCTACGGTGGCTGAGAAGTGCAGAACAAAATAACAAATCCCAAAACAAAATAACAAATCCAAAAACACAACGACAATTCAGACAAACCGGAAAAGGTAGGTAAAGTTCGCGAATGGAATTGGTACCGCTGATTGGACGAGACATCTGTCACTCAAGATATACAGGAGGTCCAGCAGACAGCAGTAGAAAGTGGATTAATGTGTATATGAACACAGCTCTGCTCTTATAGCATTCCTTACATCCTTTACTCTGGAATCGTTATAAACTAATCTTTATGCCTTGATACACTATCAGTATATCCAAAATCACGGCATATGAACGTCCTTCCTCAAAGTACCGTTGAATGAATTCCATTTTCTTATAAATATAAATGTTTGTTATTTTCTTTCAAAGATTTATAATTGCATATATAATTTATAATCGGGAAAAAAATATTTAAAGTGAACATAACTCCACACATGTACAAGAAATAAAGTTAGATACACAATTTCCTACTTCTTGTATATCTTGAGTGACAGCTGTCTCGTCCAATCAGTGGTAAGAATTCCATTCGCAAACTTCACCTACCTTTTCCGGTTTGTCTGAATTGTACTTGTGTTTCTGGACTTGTTATTTTGTTTTCGGGTGTGTTATTTTGTTCTGCACTTCTCGGCCACCGTAGGATTTAGAGCCAAGTTATCCCTGCTTTCTCGGTAACTCGGAGCATATTTCACTTTCCCTAATCGATGAGAATGAACTATAAAAGGCATCTGTAAGGTCATGAATGCACAGAACTGAGGGATAAAATAATTATAGTGCTTGATTTTATAGGACTTACAGGACATTCAATAAATTACGCTGAAGTTTATGATCATTTAAATGTGGCAGAGAATAATGTAAAATGTTGTGACTGTATGTCTTATTGTTTAAATTAAATCTCATTTCAGACTAAAGCTCAATAGTGATGGATAGGTTTGTGTTATTAATCATATTTAAGCTTAAATCTATCCGTATTCATTCCAAAGCCATTTTCTTGCATGCCAAGAAATCTATAGCATCTACACCGCTCTTTTCTTTTACTACTGACACTAAAATGAGGTTTTGTGCAAATAAAAATTTAATACCAACAGCCTTGTTTAAATCCAAGTAGTCAAAGCAAAATGCTTATTAATATAAATACTGAAAGCAGCATCACAACAACATAATGCTTAATGAATAATAATCATTTGGAGATTATATTTTTATTTTTCCAGACCTACTCTGCGTTGGCTCAAAAAGCATGGGCAAGGGCATTATAAGCGCTTATTATTACTGCATGACTCTGCCGTACTCAGACAGCTCATGATTCATCGTCTCTTTAACCCTTTCTTGCATTTTAATCACCAGAATCTGCTTCCTCCAGGCAAATACATTTGTCATCTGGGGCAAACGGCTCCCAGAAAAGCAAGGCTTGATTGTGACAGGGTGTGTAAACAATACTATCCGGAGCCATTGTGTATTAATTACACTACTTAACACATCACGGCGAGGCGTAGGACAGGCCAAAGCAAATAGCTTAACCAGATTACACAGTAGGTGTCTGATGCATTCCTATTAGTGCCACTTACAGCCACTGAGGCTAATGGTTTAATTCCTCCTCAGAAGGCGCAGAGACGATGGACGCTAAGGAAAAAAATGCAAAGAAGAAGAAAACAATAAGGGGAATAATTTCGTCCCATGACCGGTTGCTGTGTTTCAGGCCATGATCTTGAGGATCTGTTTTTAATGAGGCTTTCATTCTTGGCCTCAAGTGACTTTAACAAGCCTTGTCCTCAACCATTGATTTTTCAGTGACCATTTTTTGTTGTTTTCAATAAAATAAAAAAGAGAACCGCAAAGTGACTACCTCGAGCGCTTGCTTTCTGGGTTTAAAAGACAGTGTGATTTTTTTTTTATTCCTTTTTCAAGACATTCGGTTAGTTTAAAGCAGCTATTTGCAGAGAACCGAATATTTATACCAATTAAGGGTTTGTTAGTATGTCAGGACCAGGAGCCTGTGCAACCACAAAAACAACAAGAAAAAAACAAAACAAAGGTATATTATGTTTAGATAAAACGCTGAATAAGTTCCTTTTCTGCCACTTCCCACATATACTGTGTCTGTTTTTAGAGCCGTTGCAGCTGGATGTATTTCAATTTGGTTTAAATGTGATTCCTAAATAAACCAAATTCCTAAGAAACTGTTCAAACTGCATGTTAATTCTCAGCAGCTTGCTAATGGAAGTGTTTTGTGTGAATGTCTGAATTCAAAAACACACACACAAACCAAATCTGAGCTTACAGAAGTGTTCGACATCTTAATATGTGCAAATTCCTGTAATCTGTAACTCAGAGAAAGAGTTTCAATCATGCTACTTCCTGGTAACCTAACCTTTCCCAGAAGACTGTGGGACCACAAAGCCCGGCAGCAAGAAGGGTGCCCCAGTGGTCAAGCCGGCGGGTTTCAGTTCGCTGACACCGTATGTGCTCAAAGAAGTCACCAAGTTCACCAGGTCCTTCAAGGCATCTTTGGATTCATCCTCTTTGGCCTGCTCCAATCTGGAGGTTCAGACAAATTAACACAGATTAAGCGTGTGCTGATGAGTAAGGAATAAAATGTTCTTTATTCCCAGTGCAAGACATGAATTATAATGAGATACATATATACCTGAGCATGAGGTCGGTCAGGAACGTGTAGCCCTGACACATGCGGAAATCGTCCAGCAGGGTCTGAGAGACGTCGCTGGAATCTTTCAGGAAGCAAGACAACCCGGCAAACATCTCCACAATCTCCAGCGGTGAGAGATCGTCTGACTGCTGCATGTTCTGGATGCATGTCGATAAACACTCTTTCTCTGCAACAGTGGAGTAGTATGAAGAGTTAGCGTGATTCTTTTACAGTATACTGTTAATTTCTAAATCATAACAAGTGATCAGAAATTAAAACAATTCTGAGGTTCAGATGACAGAGGACGTCAGCAGTATGCATGCACTAGTAAGTTCTGCTAGAGTGCACGCAGCAAAGAAAGCAATTAAAGCAGGATAAATAAATAGGACTCAGCCAGCCATGAACTTTAAGCTGTGACTGCAAAGACAAAGCTCTTCATAAGATCCGAGCCTCAGCCTCAAATATGTAATTACAGTAGTCGGATTTAAAGCTGATATGCAGATTACGACGCAAAAGCTTTTGAAAAGAAATGACTTGTACTAATGTAAGTGCTTAAAGGAGAACTGAATGCAGCTGGGCTGATGATGTGTGAAAGGTAGCTAGGAGATTTTGTTACTGCTTTCCTGGTCACTTTCAGCGTGAAAGTCTGAAATTACCGTGGATGTATTTGACAACGTTGACGCTGAGACCGTGTCTGGAGATTGTCATGAGCACCTCGCCGGCACTCTTCCTCCACGGTAGGTTGTGAGGAGGACACCAGGACGTGATGGCACTGAAGAGCAGCTGCAGGTCATCTTTCTGTGCCAGTTCTTCAGCCGGAGACACGAAACTACATAGCTTCACCAAGATCTAAGAGCAAATGGGACAAAAAAGTTAAACATTTCTTCAAAATCTTCCACCACCATTATGGGGAAAGTATAGGGCCGTGTCTCAATTAGCTCTCTAGTTCAGTTTTCTGGGCACTGATCAGGAAGTTGGACAATTTAAAGGCTGTCTTTTTCTGAAGCCTGTCAACTCGAAAAAATGGGGGACAAACTCTCGACTGACTTCATCAAATTTAAGTAGCTTGTGGTTGCTGCAAATGAAGCACTACATCATTCTGTAGTAAACTGACTGTATATGTAAGAATACCAAAGATTCTACGTGTATACACCGACCAGGCATAACATTATGACCACCTGACTAATATTGTGTTGGTCCCCCTTTTTGCTGCCTGAGCCTGTCATGCTCTGTGTTTTCTGACACCTTTCTATCAGAACCAGCATTAAACTCTTCAGCAATTTGATCAACAGTGCTTGCTCCCCACGTGCATCAATGAGCCTTGGCCGCCCATGACCCTGTTGCCGGTTCACCACTGTTCCTTCCTTGGACCACTTTTGATAGATACTGACCACTGCAGACCGGGAACACCCCACAAGAGCTGCAGTTTTGGAGATGCTCTGATCCAGTGGTCTAGCCATCACAATTTGGTCCTTATCAAACTCGCTAAATCCTTACACTTGCTCATTTTTCCTGCTTCTAACACATCAGCTTTGAGGACAAACTGTTCACTTGCTGCCTAATATATCCCACCCACTAACAGGTGCCATGATGAGGAGATAATCAGTGTTATTCACTTCACCTGTCACTGCTCATAATGTTATGGCTGATCGGTGTATAAAACTTTTCTATATAAAAATAGGTCCATAATGTAAACATAAAAAAGGTTACATTTTTGGGCAGTAGCCTCTTAAGTTCCAGCAATGCTCTTGTGCCAGCAAGTCTGATCAGGAACAAACCACTATTACCACCACAGAGTCACCACTGTAATTGGTTCAGGGCACAGACCAAAAGCACAAAAACTTTAATTAAGCTTTTACTGTGGAGTAACTATGGAGCAAGCGGTTCAAAACCAAATGACTTCAGACAAGAAATCGACCTTTCTTCATACTCCAGCATTGTTTCCATATGACATCATCATGGTATGGTTCAGAATTGTCATTAAACACGTTATTAAATAATAATATTCTTAGAAATGCAAAAAAAAAACAAGATATGTTTTTTATTCCCTTTTCAGGACATTCTTCTAGTTAAAAGCAGCTATTCACAGAGAAATGAAGACTTATACCAATTAAGGGTTTCAGGACCAGCAGCCTATGCTACCACTAAAAAAAAACAAAAATCTGGTTTAATTCAATTTGGTTTAAAGATGATTTATCTTTACTGGCAGTAATTTATCCAAACCAAATATTATCTTTTGCAAGCAAAACAGGTTCCGTTCCATTCTGAAGACTTGACTAACTTAGGATGATCTTTGGAAGACAAAAATGCAAAGCTATATACCCCGATCAGGCATAACATTATAGGTGAAGTGAATAACACTGATTATCTCCTCATCATGGCACCTGTTAGTGGGTGGGATATATTAGGCAGCAAGTGAACATTTTGTCCTCAAAGTTGATGTGTTAGAATCAGGAAAAATGGGCAAGTGTAAGGATTTGAGTGAGTTTGATAAGGACCAAATTGTGATGGCTAGACAACTGGATCAGAGCATCTCCAAAACTGCAGCTCTTGTGGGGTGTCCCCGGTCTGCAGTGGTCAGTATCTATCAAAAGTGGTCCAAGGAAGGAACAGTGGTGAACCGGCGACAGGGTCATGGGCAGCCAAGGCTCATTGATTGCCTTCGTGTCTGTGTGTGTGTGTGTATATACATATATATATATATATATATATATATATATATATATATATATATATATATATATTATATATAAGGCCCTTAACCCTCAATTGCTCGGTTGCATAAAATGAGACAAATGTAAGTCTTCTGGATAAAGGCGTCTGCCAAATGTCAGAAATGTAATGAAATAACAAAGAACATAACCGATGTGTCTCTGTTCCCAACAGTACACAAGATTCCAGCATGAACTCACTTGAACAAAGACTTTCTGCAGCAGAGCTCGGCGGTCCGCCAGGGGCAGTTCGGTCTGGGTGGCACCAGGAACCTCGGGCATGTGGGGCAGGTCGAAGAACAGGTAGAGACATTTCACCAGTGTGGAGGGAACTGACATAGTGGTCATGCAGTCCACTGTTTTCTGCAGGATGGAAAAAAGAGAGACAGTTTAGCCTGAGGTACTTGTCAAAAACAGGATTTGACAAGGAGAGCTCTGCATTTCAGCTTTACACAACAGTCAGTCATATCCAAAGACCAACACAGTTCAGTTCAGTGAAGAAACCACTAAACTTCCATCTATTTTATCTAAAGAACTGATGCTGAAATGTGTATTCTAGGAAAAAATGTTTTGTATATTAATTAATTGAAGTTAAGAAAAGCAGTAGCTTCTTTAACCAAACGCCCGATGCTTACAGTAAACCCTGTACATGCTGTATGCACACTCCGCTATCTGCTGTAGCTGATGTGTCTACAGTCCCAGCAGATCGTGAAAGATAAACATAACGGCTTGCTAAGACTCTAGACAACCCTAAAGTGTCCTCCTCAGCTTCTCCAAGACAAGTCGAGAAACAAATCATCACTGCTGCTACACTATCAACATCTCACTGATTCCATGTTGGAATTTGGAGATATGCTACATGAGAGACAAAAACCCAACAAGTCCAGATCTCAGTGTCCTCATATTTAGATTTACGGTCTGAAGGGATGTGAAAATGATAATGAGTGCGGAACAAAATAGTGACAAGTTCATGGCCTTTAAAGCTTAAGCCCTTGCTCCAACATTGCATATGCAGAACTCTAATTCAGCCGACGCTTAGGTAGTGGAGTAGTAGGAAATGTTTCTTCCTCTTCTTTTTTCAGGTCAGCAGATCATGAAAGGTCTCTGACTGCAAACCAGTGTGTCATTCTCAGTCACTGAAAATGAATTGTGGTGATCTTTCAGTAATACATGGAAATGTATCCCATACTATCCCATTCAGCCCTAATATGAGCTTGTGTATGCACTATGCACTGTGTTGTCTATCAATCTCACTGCTAACACCGACCCAGTGCTTTTTGCCAATCTTAAGGGTTTAATGTGCTGTGAGAGACTCTGGCCATATTTGGGACAAGAAGGATGACATCAGCCTGAGGCTCAGGTGTTTTTTGTTTTTTTCTAAACGAAACAAAGGCAAGCTCAGCATGAACACCTGCGTTAGTCACCGCTTTGATGCTTAACTATGGCTAAATCGGACCAGCAGCGTGGAAGAGCAGCGATGGCGATAAAGAAAAAAGAAAGAAATTCTGTATATTGATTTGAAGAGAAAATAAAAAGGCATCCTGTTGAGTCAGGCAGATGATTCATTCAGAAACACACACACACACCTCAGAGTTCAACGACCTCTGAGTCACATGAATACACTGAAGATGCCGATATTAAGACCGCAAAAATGAAAAAGCTGTATAACACAACATAACACGATATTCAGTATGTTCTCCACAATGTAATAATAATAATAATAATAATAAAAAAAGAAAACATCTGATCCTGCAGTAACAGTGGAAAAAATAAGCATATTATTTCCAACAGAGGCTGTCTTGTCACTGCAAAATTCTTGCTTGGGATTTTGTTCTCTAATTAGAGTAAGAAATCCGAGGCTGTAGTTTTAAAGGCTCATGTGTGAGAATCAGAATGACAGTTGGATTTATCTCAGCAGGGGAGGTGTTGTAGTGGCAGACGGTCAAAGCCAGGAATAGCTCTCTCTCGGCGTGGACTGCACCTGAATGCTAATGACACTGAGCAGACCCGCTGCTTAAAGGTCAAGATCACGCTGATGACATGGAGAAATTATAAGTGACCGCTGGACAACTGAGAGACGAGAGGATAAGAGTCATCCGGTTATCTGCTAGAGCAGAATGACTGAGTGGATTTCTTGAAGGGGGTCGCCTACACAATTGAGGGAAGGAAAATACATTGAAAATGCAAAAAAGAGAAGAACTGCCAGTAAGCTAGTGTTGAAAACACACACACACACACACACACACACACACACACATCTCACCTGGGTGTCAATTTCAAAACACTTGCAGGGGCAATGGGGGAAAGCTCTTTCTGCACATTTTTAAGTGATAACTCGTTGCAACGTTTCAGAAGTCGAAATGCAGAGCTCCTTTGCAAAATGTGTGAAGCTTGACAGTCTAATGTATTCTGTTAAACACTGAGCACAGGCCGAGCCAAACATACACGGGCTATTTTAAGCCCGTTTTTCAGGATTTCAGCTGCACTGGCTATCTTTTGAAACACAGTATACAGCAGGAACTGATTAATTTCAAACTGCTGACAAAGCTTCTGGACGACCGGATGGATTTATGACACGTCAAAAAACATTTGCTGGCAAGCAGAATAAACATGAAATGCTTTCCCATGATCATGAACTGATGTTTGGAATTTTATGACAACAATTTGAACAGCATGAACAACAGGAAATAAGATAACAAACCAGTGAACTGAACTGAACAGTGTGTATATAAATTACATAACTAAAAACTCTTCCCTTTACAGGAAATGCAGCACATGTTAGAACAGTTCTTGGCGCTGTGTAAGCGGCCTGTAGGCTAGAGGAACGCGTACCTGGCCGGAGGAGGCCAACAGGTTGATGGTGGTCAGAAGCATCCAACCACGACTTGCCTCTTCGCTCTGATTCACCTCCAGAAACTGCACTATGGCCCTGCTGGCGGCCTCTGTGTTGAAACACACACACACACAGGCTGAATTCATTTTCACACACGGGTCTGTATCGGGGCTCATCTGTGGGTGGATAGTGAGTCAATTAGACATGATGACATGCCAAAGCTACGAACTATCCATGCATGACTGCTCCTGCTGTGGTTTATTCTCCAACCACACACAAAATGAGTAATATATGCAAATGAGGTCAAGAACAAAAATAATTGAAGCTTGACAAAAGAAAAAAAAAAAACATTCCTTAAAGATAACATGTAATCAAAATGGTCCTGTGAGCTACTATAGCATCTTGTCTTTAAACGTGGCCACTGGTTTGGTGCTTGGCCCCCTACAATAGCAATGAAAAAGATTTATCTGGATGTGGGTTTGTACACACAGATGGCTCCTAAAAAACAGATCTTCACATATTATATTATACGGCTTATTGATACACGCATATATTTACATAAATAATGAAGTCAAAAGTATGTGAAACACACAAACACACAGTTCTGCTCCAGTGTCATTTTTAAGACTTGCTTCCTTTTAAGTCCCTTTTTTTTCGGGATGAATCTCTTGGGCTGAGAACCTGTTGCTGATTTTGCTCTATTTAAATCATTAACATGTGTGACATATGGACTTGGTCTTTTCTCTGTTTGAGCTCACACATGCCCTGACATTTTACTGTTTTTTATACAGTTTTTTATAACCAGGCCAACTCCATTCCACCATTCCTCACAGCAGCAGTGAAGTTTTGGGGTTAATACACACCGTACCGTTTTCTCAAACTTTGCAGGTTCAACTCAATCTATCCCTACAAAACTATTAGAGGTGTCACCATTAGAGGTGGGAACGATCGTGATTTTATGAACAGTATACAGTTATTTTACTTACTTGCTTTAGTCAGATGTGTTAGTAATATCAGATTAAGCCTGCTATTAAGATTTATATTAAGCCTGATTAAGCACCACTGGCTTAGCTGAACATGGCTGATAAAATTCAATAGAATTAAGACTATGAAACAATATTTGTCAAGCAAACACAATACACCATATAGAGTATTTTAAATACTTTAAGAATGAAATAGAGCCTCCTTTTTGTATTTACATCACTTCCTGTAGCAAAAGCAGTCTACTGATGTACATTGATGTTTGCTACATTTAATACTACCTTTTTAAATAGACGGTATTTGCAAATGTAAATTTTACTTATAAAAATATGTAGTATATTTTTCAACGCGTAAATTGTCAGTATACAGCGATCAGCCATAACATTATGAACAGTGACAGGTGAGGTGGATAGCACTAATGATCTCCTCATCATGGCACATGTTAGTGGGTGGGATATATTAGGCAGCAAGTGAACATTTTGTCCTTAAAGTTGATGTGTTAGAAGCAGGAAAAATGGGCAAGTGTAAGGATTTGAGCGAGTTTGACAAGGGCCAAATTGTAATGGCTAGACCACTGGATTACAGCATCTCCAAAACTGCAGCTCTTGTGGGGTGTTCCCGGTCTGCAGTGGTCAGTATCTATCAAAAGTGGTCCAAGGAAGGAACAGTGGTGAACCGGCGACAGGGTCATGGGCGGCCAAGGGTCATTGATGCACATGGGGAGTGAAGGCTGGCCCGTGTGATCCGATCCAACAGACGAGCTACTGTTGCTCAAATTGCAGTTAATGCTGGTTCTGATAGAAAGGTGTCAGAATACACAGAGCATGACGGGTCAGGGCTGTTTTGGTAGTAAATTATTATTAAAACACAATATTAGGCAGGTGGTCATGATGTTATGCCTGGTCGGTGTATTACATCTTTGGATAGGGAGCATATGTAGGTCGTATAAATTTCAGCCTATGCAAAAAAAATAAATAAATAAAAAATGCTTTGAGCATCACACCTGGGCCTGGTGTTGTCCATTGGTCATCATATCACTTCAGAAGAACGTTAACACCAGGTCTAAACTGGGCTGACTGGTATGAATAAATGCGCTAAATAAGTCAATTTAATTATTATATTGAAGATGATCACAAGTCTCCTCTATGAGACTTCTTTCCCTCCATATGTCTGTTTCCTGCACAAGTCCAGCTGTTGAGCATCCTTTGAGGGACTGGGGAACATATGCTTGGAGGTGGTTTGATCAGAACTCTGACATTGCATCCGGTGCCAAAACAAGCCATGAGCAATAATTTACTTAGAGAGGCTTCGGAGATGAAAAGATGCAATCACTCATGTATGAGTCTCGTAAGTTCCTTGGAAGGTTTCAAATCAGAAGCAGAGACAAGAGGGCACGAAGAAGAACAAGGCGCATAATAACTGCACTAACATTGCTAGTTTATTCCTAGAAAAGTCTGTGTAGTGTGAAAAAAACTCTTCAGATTATACCCTGGACATCAAAAACAGTATCATTTTTAGAATAACAAAGACAGGCTGAAGTGATGTGTGTGTATAGGGTCACACCTGTAGATTTATTAGATGCTCTCCGTCTGATCTCGGTCACCATGAGTCTGGACACCTGAGTGGTGAACTGTAGCAGATCGGAGAATTTTTCATGCATGGAGCTTGGAGGAGCGTTCCCAAACACCTGTCACAAACATATACAGAGAGAAAAAAACAACAAAAAAAACACACAACCTGATCAAACTGTTCAACATCACTGATCATTAAATCAAACATCAAATCACTTCCTGCGAGACTGCAGCTCTAGTGTCGGTCATTTTTAGGAAAAGAATTCATTTGGTCTTGGCCAGTTCTTACCATATTTATCTTGCAAACAAATGATCATAAAAATGACACCCATTTGTCTTTATTTATTGCTGAACTTTCCATCTATAAACCCATTCTATTTAAATTGTCATTAGATTCCAGCTGACTTTAACTTAGATACAGGTTATGATTAACGTACACTATATTGGCAAAAGTTTTGGGACATCTGTCTTTACATGCACATGTAGCTAATATACAGTTGGCCCGCCCTTTGCAGCTATAACAGCTACAAATCTTCTGGGAAGGCTTTCCACAAGGTTTAGGAGTGCGTTTATGGGAATTTTTGACCATTCCTCTAGAAGCACATTTGTGAGGTCAGGCACTGATGTTGGTAAAATGTCTTGGTATGCTGAAGCATTAAGAGTTCCTTTCACTGGAACTAAGGGGCCAAGCCCAACCCCTGAAAAACAACACCTGAATTCAATGATTTGGAGGGGTGTCCCAAAACCTTTGGCAATATAGTGTAAGATTAATTCTGTATATAATACAGATATACTCTGATATAATAAAGATTAACTCTGATTTTCACTACAGTAACAAACTTATTTTTTAAATAACGCTCAAAAGACGACCCATGATTATGTAAGCCCTTTTCCACCACTGAATGAAAAATAAAAAAAAAGGTTATTCTGTCTTTTTATCTTGCAATTCTGACATTTTAAAGTCGCAATTGGGAGGAAAAAAGTCAGAATTGCAAGATATAAAGTCGCAATTGGGAGAAAAAAAAAGTCAAAATTGCGAGATATAAAGTCGCAATTGGGAGAAAAAAAAGTCAAAATTGCGAGATATAAAGTCGCAATTGCGAGTTTTAAAGTCAGAATTCTGACTGTTTTTCTCTTCATAATCCGTAAGGTTTTAACTTAACATATCCGCCAATACGCCGAACATAGTTTGGCCCGTGACTGTTATACATGCGTCACCGTAGACGACCACGAGCACGCAGATCAACTACTTGTCCATCTAACAGTCGCATCAACTAACGGACAGTTTCTCTGTCTGTAATAATGCCGGACACACAACATTTCTGGTGCATCCAGCAATAGCCATGTTGTCATCCTGATGTCTGTAGCTGCTGGTGTATAAAACGTGCCACTTCAGCCTCATCTGTTTTATTGCATGTCCTCCACAACTGAAAAAATTCAGAAATGCGAGTTTGTATCACGCAATTCTGAGAAAAAAGTCAGAATTGTGAGATAAAAATATCGCAATAACCTTTTTTTTTATTTTTTATTCAGTGATGGAAACGGGCTTCCATACATGATTGTAGATTACTTTTAAAGAAGAAAAAACAGAATATAAAAAAATCAAAAAGAAAGAAAGAAAAAAGTAGCGTTCATCTTGACCTCCGTTGTGTAATTGCGAGTAATCGAGAGTTTGAATCTTAGATGCGCTCTATAACACTGGCGCTCGGCAGTTAGTGCACATTTCACGCATGATAATTAAAACCAGTCACTGCTTTCCCCATTATTGTGTCTGCTCCATTATGCTTCATCAAGTACTCTTCAAATCCTCTGGACCACACTCCTCATGAAATTATGATCAGTGATGACGGACGTTAGCAGCTCTTCTGCATAATCACAGGCTGAAGAGTAATAAAGCAGAGCTCTTGACCATGCTGAGACTCTTGATTTCATGATGAATAACCTTCTTGGATAAAGCACTGGACATAAAGTAAATAGGGAATAAATGTAGTGAAATTATTTCAGCTGTAAAAATGCTTGCTAAGCTCGAAAAGCTCCAGATGGGATTCTGTTAAGCTTTAACAGACGACGAGCGTTTCGACTGATTGCTGTCTCACTACAAAACCTTGTTTAAATAACTTTCATGAAAAAAAATATTTTAAAACACATCCCTTAGATGACGGTCTTCAAATTGTGTGTCATATACAATTTGTCATTTCCCAATCAGCTCTATTTTGAATTAAATACGTAAATGGATTGCTCACATCTAGAAATACAATAAATGAAAAAAAAAGAGAGAATGTTATAGCTGAAATAATTCTAATGCATTTATAAATAAACAAATTACACTCAGTAAAATATATAATGTGTCTAACCAAAATTCTTACTAAAACACAACACAGTTAAAACATCAACTAAAAACAAAAAAACCTGAAATCATAAATAGAGAGACAAACAGAGAGACAGGGAGAGAGAGAAAGAGAGACAAACAGACAGAGAGAGAGAGAGAGAGAGAGAGAGAGAGTGAGTGAGTGAGAGAGACAGATAGAGAGACAGACAGATGGTGAGAGAGACCGTTAGAAAGAGAGGAGACAGACAAACAGACAGAAAGAAAGAGGGAGAGATATAGAGATAGAGACAGACAGACAGTGAGAGAGAGACAGATAGAGACAGACAGAGAGAGAGCGAGCGAGATCGATAGAGAGAGAGAGACAGACAGAGAAAGAGAGAGACAGACAAACAGAGATAGATAGAGAGACAAACAGACAGAGAGAGACAGACAGAGAGTCAGAGAGAGAGAGAGAGAGAGAGAGTCAGAGAGAGAGAGAGAGAGAGAGAGAGAGAGAGAGAGAGAAAGAGAGAGAGAGAGAGAGAGAGAGAGAGAGAGAGAGGAAAGCAACAGATAGAGAGATAGACAGTGAGAGAGACAGTCAGAGAGAGAGAGGAGACAGACAAACAGACAGAAAGAAAGAGGGAGAGATAGAGAGACAGAGAGAGAGAGAGAGAGTGAAAGCGACAGATAGAGAGACAGACAGACAGTGAGATACACAGTGAGAGAGAGAGAGACAGACAGACAGACGAAACATCTATTGTGCATTTACTGAATTATTTTCTCTTTTTTTTCCTGTTTGCCAAGAAAATACATTAATGTATGTAAATCTAAACTTGGACCCAGTGTAGCTTTAATACACTTTCTTACCTACTTTCATCCACCTTAAGGACAACGTTTTAATGTAAATTTTCATCTTTAAGGGGCGATGTCCATGTCGATACAGAAAGGCCATGTTCTATTACATGCAAGGCGAGCATTTTGTGCTAAGAGCACATCAAAACTGCCATCGCTGTACTTTTATATGAAAAATAAATAAATAAATAAATAGACACACACACAAAAAGAAAACGTCAGACAGACAGAAGCACATTTCCACGGTTAAAATGAAGAATTAAAAAGTCTTTCTCAGTGTTGGGGCATGTTGTAAGAACTTCATCCAGTTGCGTTTAGAGTTACTCCAGACGCTAAGAATGATATTATTTTATGATTATATGTCTGGAAGACTAAAAGGAAATTCGATACTGTGCCATTTTTCTCCTGCTAAATTTAGACAGTTACAGTACAGCAATATTTAGGTGTTGTTTTATTGGCGTCATCGTTCCGGCACAGCGGGTCACAGCGTTCCTCACCCTGTTAAAGACGGGCAGCATCATGTAGAGCTTCTCCTCCTGCTCCTTCTGGGTCATGTGACGTGGCGGGTGGCAGAGCTCAGAGAAGAGGCGGCGCAGGTGCATGAGGCCCAGCGCGTTGTCCTGAGGGCTGCACTCGTCCTGCCGTGGCCGCCCCATGATCCTCTTCACCATGTTCATCTTCAGCGGCTTCTTCAGGCCAAAGCTGGCCCTGAGACAAAACAAGAGCATGAAGAAAAATCAGTTGTGTGTTAAACACGTACTATAGAATTATCTTAAAATAGCATCACTATTTAAAGCTGTGTTTAAATCTGCAGGCTTTGTACTACACTACACACGACTGAAAAAAATAAAAATCGAGAGAGAGAAAGAGAGAGAGAGAGAGAGAGAAATTTGATGTTATGAAAGAACTTTATTTACATGGATTCAAGAAAGCACATTAATCACGATATTGCAATCTCAAAAAGATCGAAAGCCAAGAACAACCTTAAACAGTTTTTAAAAAATAAATAAATAAGAAAAG
>JAUCMX010000021.1:12596374-12721374 GCA_033459395.1 Hemibagrus guttatus
TTTATTATAACAGCACAAATCCCTTCAGTTGGGCCTCAGCAGACTCTTGGAACTTGGGAAAAGTGTGAACTGCTTGGCACCTTGGCATGACGTGAATGAGTAATGAGCCTGTTTTTCTGCTAAAATGCAAGCCTAATGCATTCTTGAGAAGCTGCAGAAAAGAAATTTGCATGTGTGGTCAGGCAAAAAACAGCTCATGGCCGACTCCTGCTGCTCTGTATGTCTGCTCCCAACTCCATTACGGCGCACAGTTAGATTCCATCCTTTAGGAAATGAGGATGAAGTCAGGATGATATGCATATGGCCTTTTTGAGATGCTATACTTGCTTTCACAAGCTACATTAATGATACAGCACCTACTATCCCTACAAGATGCTGAAAAGACCTTGCACTGTTGTGTGGCTATGCTCTAAGAGCAACACAAACTATTAGAAAAGCCAAATTCTGTTCAATATGTAATATTAAATATATATGAAACACTGTCTTATCCAGCAAAAATTGATGGAAGAATGTGTTCATTTATTTATTGGTTTTTAACAGTGAACCAATAATTCATTTAGTTTACAGTACAGAGCAGAGAGAGAGAGAGACAGAGACGAGGGGGGGTTTGAAAAAGAGAGAGAGAAAGAAAGAGAGGGAGGCAGAGAGAGAGAGAGAGAGAAGGAGGGAGGGACAGAGGAGAGAGAGGGAGAGAGAGAGAGAGAGAGAGAAAGAGAGGCAGGCAGACAGATAGAGAAAGAGGGAGGCAGACAGAGGGGGGCAAAGACAGAGAGAGAGAAAGAGAGAGAGAGAGAGAGAGAGAGAGAGAGGCAGACAGACAGACAAAGACAGAGAGAGAAAGAGAGAGAAAGAGAGAGAGATGGAGAGAGAGGGTTTACAGTGTTTGTAGCTATTTTTGTTTAGTTTCAGACAAATAGAAATGCACATTCCGTAATTTTTACGATTAAAAAATTTACTGTGATAAATTTTACTTTTTTTTCAATATATTCACAGAATTCAAATGAAATATTTAAAAATATATTTGTATATATTTTTATATTATTATTATTATTATTTTAAAACAACATCTAAATATGTTATAATATATTAAATATTTATATGTATTATTATATATTTATATTTATTAATCTAAGATCAAAACTAGTCATGCTCTCTGTGTGGGCGGGAAGTTATACTCTCTGTCACCTGTCAATCACAGCATCACTAGCCAATCATTAGTGTCCGTGACCTCATGCGGGTGGATTTCATGTTATGTTGCCTTTCTGATGCAGCGATTAGAAAATATTTAAAGGTGTCTTGCAGTAAGCATGTGTGAGCCTTCGTCCAGCTGTCTCCAGTATGATGTCTGGGAGAGCTGACTGGTGGGAAAGAAGTGACCAGGACCAAATTAGGGAGAAAACTTGAGAGGAAAAAAAAAAAAGAGAAGTATATCTAATTTTAATGTATCTTAAAACAAGAATGAATTCTGTCCTAAAACTGAGGCAATGTCAAAAGCACGTCACAAACTGTTTTTTGGCAGAAGGCATTATACATACTCAAGAAGCCAAAGGCATGTAAGCCATTTCCTCACTGACCCATAATAATAATATAACCCAGACAGAAACATTTCTGAAATGTTTTATTTAGTTTGGGTTAAATATGGAGGTGGACATCTCTGTCCATAATTATTTTAAACAGCATATACAAAAGCAGTGTAATCTTTTAGTTTTTATATTAAAAATATTCCACTGTGAGCAGCAGCTAATTTCCACACACACACACACACACACACACACACACACACACACACACACACACCCCAAACAATGAGATCATTAATCCAGCACTAAGGACTACACAAGCAGAGCTGTGTATTGGGCGTTACAATAGAAACACCACCAGGGTTTTTCATCATCTGCTAAGGCTGCTATGTGAATGTGGGTTAAACAGGGCATGTCCGTTTGCTGAGTCGGGTGGAACGTGGTGTAAAGTGACTAAACCCTCGTCCGAAAACATCTGAAAGAGGCACTGAGGATGGGAAGGAGCCCAGAGAAACTCTGAAAAACATTTTCTGAATTTTTTAAACGGTTTCAGGGTGCTTTTTTTAGTGCCCTGAGGCAAGCATATTGAGTGTCCTGGGTATCTGATATTTTGTTCATAGCTTTCTATGGCATAAGCAGGTTCTGTTCAGAGAGGTAGAAAATCTTTCTTATGAGAAAACATTTTAAATTTCTGGCATTTGGCAGACGCTCTCATCCAGAGCGACTTGCATCTTTTTTTATACAGGTTTTATACAACTGAGCAACTGAGGGTTAAGGGCCTTGTTCAATGGCCCAGCAGTGACAGCTTGGTGGACCTGGGATTTAAACTCACAACCTTCCTATCAGTAGTCCAACATCTTAGCTACTAAGCTACCACATCCCCAACAACACTCTCAATGCTCTCTGGTTGATCACGTTTATATACACCAATCATGCACAACATTATGAGCAGTGACAGGTCAAGTGAATAACGCTGATTATCTCCTCATCATGGCACCTGTTAGTGGGTGGGATATATAAGGCAGCAAGTGAACATTTTGTCCTCAAAGTTGATGTGTTAGAAGCAGGAAAAATGGGCAAGCGTAAGGATTTGAGTGAGTTTGACAAGGGCCAAATTGTGATGGCTAGATGAGTGGATCAGAGCATCTCCAAAACTGCAGTTCTTGTGGGGTGTTCCCAGTCTGCAGTGGTCAGTATCTATCAAAAGTGGTCCAAGGAAGGAACAGTGGTGAACCGGAGACAGGGTCATGGGCAGCCAAGGCTCATTGATGCACGTGGGGCGCGAAGGCCGGCCCGTGTGATCCAATCCAACAGACGAGCTACTGTTGCTCAAATTGTTGAAGAAGTTAATGCTGGTTCTGATAGAAAGGTGTCAGAATACACAGTGCATGACGGGTCAGGGCTTTGGAAGCAAAAGGGGGAGCAACACAATATTAGGCATTATAACATTGGTCATAATGTTATGCCTGGTCAGTGTAAGGTGCAACACAGCGCTATACTCATCATCTAAACTACACAAATCAACTGAGCATGTGATCTGGCCGTCGTCATGAAATCTGTTCACTAGTTGATTAAATGAACCTGTATGAATGACAGACACCTTGTTTTCATGCATCAGTGACACTCAGGGATGTGGATCCTGTGTTGAAACTGAGTGAAATAACAATGCAGCACAAAAGAGTTATATAATAACTCATATAACACAAGACCTCACAGGGACCTTGCATGCAGACTGTAACAGACAGAATTAAAAAATACCAGCATTGAAAGAAAGAATTAAATAATGCACTGTGGTAACGATGTAGATTCACCTGTTATCGTTTGAGTATACCGAGTTGGACAAATGTTTTTTTTTTCCTGTGCTTTTCAGTATTGTGTGTATCGTTCCAGGGAAGCGGACATTGATAAGACCTCACTCTACAACGCTCTGTAGGATTTGTTCAGCTCCACACAAAATAAAGGTGCTGTCTGCTTTCTGCGTGATATGGCTGTCTTCTGAAGTAGTTTAATTAAGTAAAAATCTTCAGAGGGCCTGCGAATCCTAGATATAGCCAAATCCATCAGCGGTACTGTAGACAGTGCTGTCTTTATGTCTCTTGGGAAAATACGACAATCCGAGTCACTTGTGTGGCAATCAATGGAAAGTTTTGTCGTTTAGCACTTTGGGGCAGCACAACATTTCCGTTTTGGCTTGTGCAGGCACGCAGAGATGTGGAAGCCATTAATGACCACAAAATTCATGTTGATTACAAATCCATACAAGAAGCCTTATATTCTACATCATGTCTCAACATAAAGTGGGACTTTCAGCCCAAATGCTTAGGAACATGACACAATTGGATGAGAGGACTACTAGAGTTTCTATAAATAATTGTTTAGGAAGGAAGACTATGGGGTCTAATTTCCAAAAACAATGGTTCAAAATGCTCAAGGAACGTATCACGGTCTAAAACCTTATCTGTTTAGTAACCACGACAACTAACAACTCCTAATTCTTTTAATGTAAGGAATAAAGGACATGGTGTTGATCCTGGGCAGAGAATTGATTAACAAAGTGAAAAGATGTGAGCTTTTCAATTATCTACAGCTTTCTAAAAACATTCAAAAGGCAGCTTCTGTAAGAACATGTATATATCCGCTATATGACCAGAAGCTTGTAGACACCTGACCATGACACTCATATATCAGACTTCCCCTAATTGTTGCCACAAAGATGGAAGTACACAATTTCTTTGTAACTTTGTATGCTGTAACATTTTTTGTACCCTTTCCCTCACTGGAAAACAAGAGGCATGAATGCCTCTATGCACCAAGCAAGCTCCATGGATGACATGGTTTACCAGGAAGTGTCCTGCACAGAGCCCTGACCTCATCCCTACTGAACACCTTTGGGATGAACTGAAACACTGGCTGATCTCCAGACCTTCTCATCCAGCAGCCGAATGATCACAATTCCCCACAGCCGCACTCCAAAATCTAGTGGAAAGCCTATGCAGAAGTGTGGAGGTTATTATAACAGCAACTAAATCTGGAACAGGATGTTCAACAAGAACATATGGGTGTGATGGTTAGGTGTCCACAAACATTTGGTGAAACAGTGCTCAAACAGTGTAGTTTCTACAGAATAAATACTGACCGCTGTTTAAATGTGTTTATCATCAAAATTATTTGTATAATGTGACACTTCTTTGACACGTCTGGTCTTTTCCCCCTCTTTCAGTTGAAAGTGCTGTTTTTGTCCAAATATACAAACAGGAAAATGGAACTGAGCCTAATGATTAATAATGTAAGACTGTGGGAAGGGGCGGAGCTTCCAGAGGTATCTGTAGTGCAGCATTTGTGTTTCCTCAAATGTGGGATTTGAGTTCCGAATTGTGGGATAAACACCCCAATATATTTCCCTTCTGAGCTGACGAGGTGGTTTATTTGTTTTTTTTCCTAACTGGAGGCCTGGAATTACGACTACAGCTTTAAAATCTGGTGGAAAATTTGGGTCAGAAAAGACAAAGCTGTATTTATATAATAAATATATAACTCACAGCGGCAAACTCTGAGGTTAGAATGTGAAGGTTGGAGGATCTGTGCACTATTTACAAAAACTAAAATGAAAAAAATAATGCAGAATCATAGGCTGAAAATAGTACTATACATTTTACAGCACAGTGCAGCCATGACCGGCAAATAAAGCAATAAAGAGAAAGCAAGTTGTTTACGACTGTTGCGTGTTAAAATTTAATTACAGATGTGCATGAATGTTGACTGCTAAACGTTAACTCCAGTAAAATGTGGTTAAGCATTTCATGCTTTACTCTCTTTACTGATATTAAAATTTTTTTAAGGATCCTTGGAGGTTTAAAAAATTTATGATGTAATTGCAGAAATCTCACTTCATGTGTGACAAAATCAGAGAACTGAAACTCAATGTTTCCATCATTTCCAAATAGAAAATAAGGAAGTTGAAACAAACCTGGTTCATCAACGTCCATACAAACAGAAGACATATTTTGATTTATTTGAATAGTAGTGGTCACTGGATTGTCTTGGTTTGATTAAAAATATTATTAAACTGAAAGGTATTAAAAGTATTTGTTCAACTGAAGCAAAGCAACAACCTGCGAAGTAAACTACAAATACCGACTTAAAAAAATCAAAACAAAACCCACATTTCATTTGCTCTTATTACTGAGACACTCATGCGAATGATTCATCATCACTAACAACACATTTATCACCTCTATCATCCTTCTCCACACTGCTGACGAAATAAACATCCTAAATACATGCTCAGAAAATAAATACAGCATATCCAGTGTATTATCCATGTACTCAGGGTCTAAACAGGAAGCCTTACAATAAACCCCTTATCAAGTACAACGGTTTCCTATTTCACTAAACCACGTAAACAAGGCTTATCACACCGACCCATTCTGCCCAATTCTGTCTAACAATCCGACATCGTGGTATCTGAATAAAACAAAGCACCATCCTTACACAGCTGAGACTCGTCCTGCCATATCACAAATCATGCACAAAACAGAATTTTCTGTCTGTGGCTGAAAGAAAATGTTGGTCATAGACACCAGCAAGCTGGAACGAAACAGCTATTTCAAGACCACCATGGCAGCGGATCAACCCGCGCCAAAAAGGCGTGTAAACAAACCTGCTTGTCACCATGGAGAATGTGTTTTCCGTACCTACTGCTCTCCTGCTGCTCTGCCAGCATCCCTTGGTATCATCGACGGAAAGGCAATCCGAAAGGAACCGGGGGAGATAACGATCCTTGTTTTTCTGTACAGCGAGTCAGCTCAGCTTTTATGAGGCGGTATGGGCGAGAGATCGGCGAGAGGAGAGTTTTATTGCCACTGCCAGGCGACTCGGTGCCAGCCTGCAGGGACTGGCACAGCTGATGCCCCCCGTCACCAGCTGTACCATGCGGGTGGATAATGGGAGGGGCGCTTCTTTCACACCAGGAGATACCATCTGGGTGCCATGGCGGGGGTGCGAAGAGACACACTCCATCCACAACATACAACACACAGATTCGCCCTATTGTATCTTATAATCACAGCTTCCTTTATTTATTTTATTCTCAAAAGCAGTAAATAGCCTGATTTACACCCCAGTCCTGTATAGTTCTACATTTTATATTAACATATAACTCCTTATATGTTAGCGTTTCTATAGCAACAGCTCATTGACAGGGATGTGTATGAGTGACGCTATATGTGATCTAAACTTAATTAAAAAAATGTGTTTAAAATGTTTTAAAAAGGTTAATATGTTATTAGGGCTGCAGCTATCAGTTATTTTAGTAATCGAGTATTCTACCGATTATTCCATCGATTAATCGAGTAATCGGATAAAGTACTTTTTCTTTATTAAAGAGGAACACTAAATATGCAAGAGAAAATAAGACAGGTCTCTTAAAATGAACAACTAAGTTGTTTCCTATTTAGAAAAATGAAAATAAAATCTGAACCCATTTAGTGCATTTAATTGACATATTACATTCAAAATGCAAATACAAATATATAAATAAAAAAACTTAATTACTTTAAAAAAATTTAAACATAGTACAATCTAAAACAAAATAATAATAATAATAATAATAATAATAATAATAATAATAATAATAATACCTAAACATTGCATTTATGTTGTGCAACTTAACTTTCAAGTTTCAGTCTAACTACAACTCAAGCAGGACATAAACCTTTACTGTCTTCCTGGAAGACTTTGTGGTTTTTCTAAGAGGCAAACATTAGTGGACAGAAAGGTAACCTGGAAAAAGAACAAGAGTCCATACACATAAAATAAAGAAAAACACATTTATCTGTAACATGAAATTAGAGTTATTTGGAGAATAAACAATCTTAAATGTCTCTGAATATACTGGTGTGTGTGTGTGTGTGTGTGTGTGTGTGTGTGTGAGTGACAGAGAGAGAGTGAGGCTATCATGAATGACGCTTAGGCTTTCACAAAACTTCGCTAAATTAGGGACATCATAACTAGCCACCATACTGATTTACAGTCTTACATAGTCACTACATGTAGCCACAATCCACATACATTTTTACTAGCAACCATATTGATTTAAGCTAAGTGCGAACGCTAACGTTAGCTTGTGTCGACCCCGTGGATTGTGTGTTTTTGAATGAGATATTGAAGTACTGAACTTGTACTGTTGTGGTAAACCAGTTCAATCTTACAGTAATCACACTGTACAGAGTTTTCTTTCTGTTTTAGTTTGAAATGATCCCAAACTTTGGAAACTTTCTGCCGTTTTCCTTGGCCTGAATCTTTTCTCCCTGAGTTTAGCGGGTTGTGTGTCAGTAATAATGGTCCGTGGGGAAGCACAGTGCTCTGTGTGTAGTTACAGTAAATGGACTCAACGAAGCTTCGAGGCAAATAATTTGCCTCGATGATTTTTTGTATTCAAATTACTAGAGTCACTCGAGGAATCGTTTCAGCCCTATATGTTATCACTGATAAAGTGAAGCATTCTATAAGGAGATGTTTATGGAAGGAGTCTCCAGTGTCAGTCCTTTAAAACAGTCAGTGAATTTTTGTCCATGGGAATACCTTCCAGACCGACAACATTCCCGTTTCTCTGTAGCAGTGATTTTTTTTTTAATGTGTGTATTAAGTTAGAGAGTCCAAAAAAGAGACCTGTGAGAAAACAGGAAATACAATGGATATAAAAAGTCTACACACCCCTGTTTTTTGTGATGTAAAAAAAAATAAAGCCAAGATAAATCATATCAGAACCTTTTCTTCTCTATGTGAAATTACAATGTACAAAAATTAAATGAAAAATAAAAAGGAAAATAATTGGAAAACTTGTTGGTTAAAGTTTGTACACTGTATGTAACTGTAAAGGTTAAATAAAAGACTAGAAATTTCAAAATACATGCATCGGTGCTTTGGACTTTGTGCTTTGGATGTTGAGAAAGTGGGGAAACAAGTGATCCGGTGACCTGTGATGAGCGATGTATGATTACTTCCTGGAGACATTAATGTGTATAGTCATTCATTCATTCATTGTCTACCGCTTATCCGATCTACTCTCGGGTCACGGGGAGCCTGTGCCTATCTCAGGCGTCATTGGGCATCAAGGCAGGATACACCCTGGACGGAGTGCCAACCCATCACAGGGCACACACACACTCTCATTCACTCACACAATCACACACTCACACACTACGGACAATTTAGAGATGCCAATCAACCTACAATGCATGTCTTTGGACCAGGGGAGGAAACCGGAGTACCCGGAGGAAACCCCCGAGGCACGGGGAGAACATGCAAACTCCACACACACGGCGGAGGCGGGAATCGAACCCCCAACCCTGGAGGTGTGAGGCAAACGTGCTAACCACTAAGCCACCGTGCCCCCCTGTGTATAGTCAGTTATAGGTTAAATAAGCAAATATGTCAGTATGTTGATTGATCTAATGTAAATACTAATATTTGTATAGACAGTATAACATATTTGGAGGAATGAAGTGGTATTTTTTTTCTTTTTACTGTTCATGCGGTAAGTGGTGATGTTGATTTGATGTCACTTGCTGTGAAGACCATCCCGAGTTTAAAAAAGTAGGAAGTTGAGCAGGTGCTTTCTTTAGTGAATCATGAAAAATAACACTCCAAGATGCATCACGCCATGTAGTCATGGATCAGGTCTATAATAGCATGACTTTTCATTATTTCTTCTTTACAAATGATAGTAATGGGCCCAATCATTCAAGTACTGCTCAGTGTATAAAAAAGGGGTGGGGTCAGATCTGTTGTAGCTCCTCCCACCTGAGCAGATTCAAGCAGTGGAGACAACTCACAGTGTGTTTGTGGGCTGTGTTGTGTTATGCAGCCAGGACTATTTTTAACAATTCACCAAAATACACACACACACATGCACACAATCATACTATTTTAGCCAAAAAATAAAAGACTTTTTGTATAAAAATCTGAATCACAGGATGATCTGATGAACCACAGCCATTTTCATCATAAAACACTGTTACAGATACCAAAAGTGTGAAACTTCCTACACACAGTTGGTGGGGGGAAAAAAACAACCCTCACTGCCAACATTCATTAATAAAACCGACATTTAGGTGGATACTAATATTTTATAAGAATGATATCGCTGTCTGAGATTCTTGAAGCAGGTTTACAACAGGTGCCATTATTTATGCATCCTCATAGCGCTTTCTGGTCTGCGATTTCAGGACACGAGTCTAAATAACTCAAACTCATTCTAGACAGCTCTTTAACCCTGACAGTGATGCAGGTTATAATATAACACACACACAGAGCAAAGTACTGAAATGTCAAAACACACCAGAAGAGTGACTAGTGACAGCGACGACACAAAGAAGGAAGTGAATCTTTAGTCACTGCGTGTTTAGCACATTTAGCACAACTGCAACCCCTGAAATACCGCCTACCTGGAAGCTGGGGGAGGCATTTTGAAGGAACAGATGAGGAAAAGTAACCAGAATTCAAATACAAGGAAGACTGAGATGAGACTAGTACAACTACTGGGAATTAGCAGGAAGGCTTATGTGAGAAAATAAGCCACAAGGTGACCAAAAAAGCCACAAAGTCACCTTTTACATTTTGAAAGCTTCATTAGAACACCTAAACATAACTGTCTGGAACAGTACACAAATACACTGATCAGCTATAACATTATGAACACTTACAGGTGAAGTGAATAACACTGATTATCTCCTCATCATGGCAACTGTTAATGGGTGGGATATATTAGGCAGCAAGTGAACATTTTGTCCTCAAAGTTGATTAGAAGCAGGAAAAAGTTGTTAGAAGCAGGAAAAATGGGCAAGTGTAAGGATTTGAGCGAGTTTGACAAGGGCTAAATTGTGATGGCTAGACGACTGGATCAGAGCATCTCCAAAACTGCAGCTCTTGTGGGGTGTTCCCGGTCTGCAGTGGTCAGTATCTATCAAAAGTGGTCCAAGGAAGGAACAGTGGTGAACTGCAGATAGGGTCATGGGCGGCCAAGGCTCACTGATGCACGTGGGGCGCGAAGGCTGGCCCGTGTGGTTCGATCCAACAGACGAGCTACTGTTGCTGAAACTTCTGAAGAGGTTAATGCTGGTTCTGATAGAAAGGTGTCAGAATACACAGTGCATGACGGGTCAGGGCTGTTTTGGCAAAAGGGGGACCAACACAATATTAGGCAGGTGGTCATAATGTTATGCCTGGTCAGTGTGAAAGGTCTGAGACACACAGCTGTAGGTTCATTTGTCACTGGTATTCTCCAAACACAGCTGAATATATAGGGAATAAACCACCTGAGGACATGCTGTTATAGATTGACATGAATAATCAGCATCAGTGGTGTGGTGTGATGCCGGTTAATGCAAAGCAAAGGTACTGTTTCCACCCCAAACGTTGAGTACTTTCTACAAACACTTTCTTAAACACTAAGTGTTTAATTTCTCTTATACTAGTGTATAAGACCCACACTAACTTATGGCATCACACTAACTTAAAACAATCACTTTTTCAAAAGCATTTGTATATATTTAAAGTAATGTTTAATGTCCTTAAAACATGTTGGATCATGTAAATAAACTTTCTTACAATAATCTTCACCATACCAATGACTGTACATCTTGTTTAACTGCAGCCCATGTTTATTCTTGTTCATAACCTGTTACTATAGCAACAACATGTTCAAACATTAACACAAACCTGTGATTTTACAGCTGGGATTACAGCTAAAGAAAATAAATCATCACCTGAGAGTATATAATAATTTACAATCTAATTCTCACTAATCAGATTAAAGAATCAACCAGACTATAGCTCAATGCAAAAATAACTTATTCAGCATCACCTATGCACTGTAATTTGTCTTTAAAAAAATAAAATAAAGTGACTTTATGTATGAACTAATATGTTACTTTATTACATAGTAGTAGCAATAGTAACAGCATAGTAATAATAGTGCATTGTATATATATTACACGCAAATACACAGTAATGCATAAATCAGGAGCATTTCTTCAGCAGTCTCGTTTTAGACGTTACTTAAAACAAAAAATATGCAGCTTGTCGTGTTACTGAGAAAGTGTAAACTCGTCTGACCTGGAGGACTTTCCCATGGAGGAAAACCTCCATTAGATAGAGGCAATAGCTGTATTCGGATTGGATTCGTTTATCAGAGTCTCAGATGCTCAGTGATAAAACTCTTGAATCCGGACAGCAATAAAAATGACTTTCTACTGAATTTTCGAATGCGTTTTCTACAAACACAGATGCTTGGGTCACATGATCAATTCCTTTGCTATCTAGTGTTCAATGCTGAGAAGTGAATAACTGTAAATGATCATCAGTTTGCTTATAAACAATTAAATCAGTTATAGTGTTAATCTATCAGCATTTAACATTAGATATTTAAGAACTTGGCAGTGATGAAACTCATTATTTACAGAAGAATATTTATAGAAAACTAGAAGTTCACCCAAATGAGGATGAGGTTCCCTTTTGAGCCTGGTTCCTCTCAAGGTTTCTTCTTCATATCATCTCAGGGAGCTTTTCCTTGCCACTGTCGCCTCTGAGGCTTGCTCATTAGGGATAACATATTAACTTAACTTTATCCGTTATCATTTTTTCTGTTTCTATATTTCTGTAAAGCTGCTTTGAGACAATTTGCATTATTAAAAGAGCTATATACAAATAAATTTGATTTAAAACTCAATCAAAAGTTGATGATAATGTGTGTATGAGAATAAAAAGTAATGCTTTATACCTGTATCTGTCATCATAGCAGCTTCTTTAATCAACCTGCGGGGAATCAATCATTTTATTCTCTTTTCATTCAAAAATACTAGTGGTCAAGTTTTTACCGTCCAGATCAAATATATAGCTGAGTGTCTCTACTAAAACATTCATTTTGCGACTTGGGAAGTGTTTAATATCTGGCACAGTGGCACCACTAAGTACGTCAAGTAGTAGCAGTCAAATATCCTCTTTTTCAGAGCAAGGAGACATCTGAATAAAAAATTAGGGACTTAATATAGGACACATATTGGTGTAAAAGTTTGCGCGTCTCAGCTGTCCGCTCCTGATAGAAACACATGTTAATACCAGGTGTGAACAGAACCCGAAAGTCACTCCTCCTGTGGTCATTTTAGATTACTGCAGTTCCTATGCTGTTTTATCACTGAGGTGATGGTGCAAGAATTTATCGCAGGCATCACAATGATACATGAATCCGATCCGAATAGGTTAGGGCCGATCAGGACGGAAATAAACTAACAGAAGAGCACCTGTAAAATAGGAAGCTACCCCAGGACCCCACAGAAATTGAACCCCGTCCGAACAGGATTTAGGAGAATGAGTGTTGCTTTTCAATGATGAATTGTTCACCAGCACTAGATTTAACAATTGTGTGTGTGTGTGTGTGTGTGTGTGTGTGTGTGATGCAGTGTCAGGAGCTACACAGAGCCATAATAATGGTGTACAGTCTCTCTCTCTCTCTCTCTCTCTCTCTATATATATATATATATATATATATATATATATATATATATATCCCTCCACGAGTGTGTGTGTGGGGGGGTGTATGTCTCCCAACCTCTGTCTCCCTCTCCTGTCTCTCTCTCTCTCTGGGATGTCTGTGGATGAATCTGTCTGTCTCTCGCTGTATGTCTCTCTTTCTCCACCTCCGTCTCCCTCTCTCTCTGTATGTCTGTGTGTGTATGTCTATTTGTCTGTCCCTCTCTGTATGTCTGTGCATGTATTTGTCTGTCTGTCTCACTCTCTCTGTATGTGTGTATCTCTCTCTCCACCTCTGTCTCCCTCTCCTGTCTGTGCATGTATCTGCCTGTCTCTCTCTCCTGTCTGTCTCTCTGTCTCTCTCTCTCTCTCTTTGTCTATGGATGCATCTCTCTTTCTCCACCTATGTCTCTCCCCCCATCACTGCCTGCTTCTCTCTCTCTCTCTCTCTCTCTCTCCAGGTCATGACCCGCTCTTCCTGGTCCCATGCCCAGTGTTATGATTCTGTACGGATTCGGTTCGATGGCTGCCTTCCAAAAACCCCCCTTATTGGTCAGAGCTCGGGTGGAGGAACGTATTATTTCATATCGGATGTAGTGCACTTAGGTAGGAAGAAGCTCAAGCCATTTGGGATTCGACCAATGACTTGCACATAGCTGAAGTTTTACGCGATGGTGTGCAGCTGTATTTTGTTTCTCTGAGAAACACACACACACACACACACACACACACACCAGCTGTTTAAGGAGGAGAAAATAAAGAAATATAACACAATTCTCGTCTCTAAATCTGGATAACTCTCTATTCCAGTCTTCTTCTTCTTCTTTCGGCTTTTCCCTTCAGGGGTCGCCACAGCGAATCATCTCTCTCCACCTATCCCTATCTTCTGCATCCTCAACACTTGCACCCACTAGCTTCATATCCTCATTTATTCCATCCATATACCTCCTCTTTGGCCTTCCTCTTTGCCTCCTGCCTGGCAGCCCCATGTCCAACATTCTCCTACCAATATACTCACTGTCCCTCCTCTGAACATGTCCAAACCATCTTAATCTGGCCTCCCTAACTTTGTCCCCCAAACGTCCAACATGGGCTGTCCCTCTGATGTACTCATTCCTAATCCTGTCCAATCTTGTCACTCCCAAAGAGAACCTCAACATCTTCAGCTCTGCTACCTCTAGCTCTGACTCCTGTCTCTTCCTCAGTGACACTGTCTCTAAACCATACAGCATGGCCGGTCTCACCACTGTCCTGTACACCTTCCCCTTGATTCTCGCTGATATTTTCTGATCACACAGAACTCCCGACACCTTTCTCCACCCATTCCAACCTGCCTGCACTCGCTTCTTTACCTCTTTCCCACACTCTCCATTACTCTGGACTGTTGACCCCAAGTACTTAAACTCCTGTACCTTCTTCACCTCTTCACCCTGTAACCTTACTGTTCCACTTCCCTCCCTTTCATTCACACACATGTACTCAGTCTTACTACGACTGACCTTCATTCCTCTTCTCTCCAGCGCAAACCTCCACCTCTCCAGGTTTTCCTCCACCTGCTCCCTGCTCTCACTACAGATCACAATGTCATCTGCAAACATCATTGTCCAAGGAGACTCCTGTCTGACCTCCTCTGACAACTGGTCCATCACTATAGCAAACAGGAAGGGGCTCAGAGCCGATCCCTGATGCAGTCCCACCTCCACATTGAACTCCTCTGTCTGACCTACAGCACACCTCACCACTGTCCTGCTCCTCTCATACATGTCCTGCACCACTCTGACATACTTCTCCGCTACTCCTGACTTCCTCATACAGTACCACAGCTCTTCTCTTGGCACCCTGTCATACGCTTTCTCCAAGTCTACAAACACACAGTGCAACTCCCTCTGACCATCCCTATACTTCTCCATCAAAATCCTCAGAGCAAAAATTGCATCCGTTGTGCTCTTTCTGGGCATGAAGCCATACTGCTGCTCACAAATGTCCACTACCTTCCTTAACCTAGCTTCCACTACTCTTTCCCATACCTTCATTGTATGGCTCATCAATTTTATCCCCCTATAGTTACTGCAACTCTGCACGTCACCCTTATTCTTAAAGATCGGCACTAACACACTTCTTCTCCATTCCTCAGGCATCCTCTCACTCTCTAAAACCCTGTTGAACAAATTAGCTAAAAATTCCACTGCTGCCTCTCCCAGACACTTCCAGACCTCCACCGGGATGTCATCAGGACCAACTGCCTTCCCACTTTTCATCCTCTTCAAAGCCTTCCTGACTTCATCCTTTCTAATCTTATCTACTTTCTGTTCCACAGAGTTCACCCCTTCTACTCTTTTTTCCCTCTCATTTTCCTCATTCATCAGCTCCTCAAAGTATTCCTTCCATCTCCTCTGTACACTCTCCTCACTTGTGAGCACCCTTCCATCTCTATCCTTAATAACTCTAACTTGCTGCACATCCTTCCCATCTCGATCCCTCTGCCTAGCTAACCTGTACAAGTCCTTCTCTCCTTCTCTAGTGTCTAACCTAGTGTACAACTCTTCATATGCCTTCTGCTTGGCCTTAGACACCTCCCTCTTCACTCTGCGCTGTAACTCCTTGTATTCCTGTCTATTCTCTTCAGTCCTGTCCATGTCCCACTTCTTCTTGGCTAACCTTTTCCTCTGGATACTATCCTGAACTTCCTCATTCCACCACCAAGTCTCCTTATCTTCTTTCCTCCTTCCAGATGACACACCCAGCACCTTTCTCCCTGTCTCCCTGATCACTTCTGCTGTAGTTTCCCAGTCATCTGGCAGCACTACCTGACCACCCAGAGCCTGCCTCAACTTCTGTCTAAATTCCTCACAACATTCCTCCTTTTTCAGCTTCCACCACTTGGTTTTCTTCTCTATCTTTGACCTCTTCGTCTTACAGACCATCAAAGTCATCCTACACACCACCATCCTATGCTGTCTGGCTACACTCTCTCCCACTACCACTTTACAGTCACTAATCTCTTTCAGATTGCCTCTTCTACATAGAATGTAGTCTACCTGTGTTCTCCTACCTCCACTCTTGTAAGTCACTCTATGCTCCTCCCTCTTCTGAAAATAAGTGTTAACCACACCCATGTCCATCCTCTTAGCAAAGTCCACTACCATCTGTCCTTCCAGGTTCCTTTCCTTAACTCCAAACTTGCCCATCACCTCCTCATCACCTGTGTTCCCCTCGCCAACATGTCCATTAAAATCCGCTCCTATCACCACTCTCTCACCCGTGGGAATACTCTCCATCACCTCATCTAATTCACTCCAGAATCTCTCTTTCTCCTCTAACTCACAACCTACCTGTGGGGCATAACCACTAACCACATTCAACATAACCCCTTCAATCTCTAACTTCAGACTCATCACCCTGTCTGACACTCTCTTCACCTCCAGAACATTTCTCACAAACTCCTCCTTCAGGACCACACCTACCCCATTTCTCTTACTATCCACACCATAATAAAACAGCTTGAATCCTGCTCCTATACTACGAGCCTTGCTACCCTTCCACCTGGTCTCCTGTACACACAGTATATCCACCTTCCTTCTCTCCATCACATCAGCCAGCTCTCTACCTTTTCCTGTCATAGTACCAACATTCAGAGTTCCTATTCTCAGTCCTACACTCTTACCTTTCCTCTTCTCTCTCTGTCTGTGCACTCTCCTCCCTCCTCTACTTCTTCGACCAACAGTAGCCCAATTTCCACCGGCGCCCTGTAGGTCAACGGCGCCGATGGCGGTCGTTGTTAACCCGGGCCTCGACCGATCCGGTATGAAATTCGTACTGACGATTCGCATGGTTGAATTTGGCAATGTTTTACACCGGATGCCCTTCCTGACGCAACCCTCTCTATTTATCCGGGCTTGGGACCGGCACAGAAGTCACTGGACTGTGACCCCCATGGCTAGATTTATCTAGAAATATCAGCTTACGGCCCTTACTGCGAATATATTCAATTCTCCTTATACATACATCTACAGCAAACATTAAACCAGCTGGAAATACATGACATTTAACTGAAAAGCTCACAGCCAGACATTATTTAGAAATAATCCATGAATATGTACAGGTAAAAAAAGACATAGCGTTGACATACACAGCAGTATTAAAGGTAATGGCTACACAATTAGCACCATCAATCACATCAGCTCCAGCCATCTAACCGTAGTTTTTTTTTTTTTTTTTTATTCAAATAAACGCATTTATCCTCAAGACAGCGCTCTACACCGTATTTAAGAGCTGTTAATTAACCGGTTATATTATTTTTTGTCTAAAATAATCAGTGTAAGTGCTTAAATAGACATTAGTAGCAACACCCCGCTGTATATCTGCTCCCTCTGCGAACGAGATGCTAACCTAGCCTTAGCATTAGCAGGCTAGCCAATCACTTCTAACACATTCCCGTCAACAGGCAACAACAACAACAACAACCGACGATTTATAAACACGCCACACAAAAAATAAAGTTATTGAAATATCGTCGCGTCCATACACCCGCTGCTTAAAGGGAAGGAGTGAAAGCTGCAGCACTCGTTAGCACTCCGCTAGCGTTAACGTTACTCAGAGCACAGGGTCGCGTTATCAATGGACAACTTACCGCTACCGAGGGCTGAGGTCGGTGAAAACCGGGACTTTAACGGACTGGATCTCTCTTCAGTATATTAATGACAACCTCCTTTTCCGTTTTCCATCCATATTTGACGCATAATTAGCACAGCGCTTGGTTTAGTGGCTACTGTTTTGGAGTGAAATCAGCTAGTGGCCATATTTAATCCTCACCATCCCAACAACACAGCTCCTCATCCCAGCTCCACCACTATACTCCGAGTCAGCGCTGAACAGCTTCCACACCGCCGCCTGTCTGCCGGCAAAAACACGAGCAACAGCGACATCTGCTGGTCAGACTGCTGGAACTGCACCACACAAACAAAATAAAAAGTCTGTTTATTTAGAATAAAATTGAGTATTTTTCCTCAACATATTGTATTTTTATGTAACTAGTTTAAATAAACTTAAAAGTATTTTAAGGTCATTTCCACCATTTTTATTTATTTTTAAAATAAATACTTTAAAACTGTTTTTACCTATCACAACATGTTTTTGTGTAACTAGTTTAAATTAACTCAAAATTATTTTAAGGTCATTTTCCACCATTTTTAAATTTATTTATTTGTTTGTTTGCTTATTTATTAATACTTAAAACACAAAAACTTTTTTCTTTTTTTTTTTAGTACTTTAAAACAGTTTTTCCTCACCACAACCTATTTTTATGTAACTAGTTTATATAAACTCAAAACTATTTTAAGGTTATTTTTCACCATTTTTATTTCTTTATTTTTGAAAAATACTTTAAATCTGTTTTTCTTCACTGCAACATATTTTTGTGTAACTAGTTTAAATAAACTCAAAAGTATTTTTAAGGACATTTTCCACCATTTTTATTTTTAAAAATATTTTATAACTGTTTTTCCTCACCACAACATATTTTTGCGTAACTAGCTGAAATAAACTAAAAAGTATTTTATAGTCATCTCCCCCGTTTTTGTTATTTATTTATTTTACTTAAAAACATTTTAAAACTGTAAAAATAGTTATTGTTATATAATAGTTTACATAAACTCAAATATTTCTTCCTGTTTATATATATATATATATATATACTTGCTTGGCCCCTTAGTTCCAGTGAAAGGAACTCTCAATGCTTCAGCATACCAAGACATTTTGGACAATTTCATGCTCCCAACTTTGTGGGGACAGTTTGGGGATGTCCCCTTCCTGTTCCAACATGACTGCACACCAGTGCACAAAGCAAGGTCCATAAAGACATGGATGAGCGAGTTTGGTGAGGAGGAACTTGACTGTCCTGCACAGAATTCTGACCTCAACCCCACAGAACACCTTTGGGATGAATTAGAGCAGAGACTACGAGCCAGGCCTTCTCGTCCAACATCAGTGCCTGACCTCACAAATGCGCTTCTAGAGGAATGGTCAAAGAATCCCATAAACACACTCCTAAACCTTGTGGAAAGCCTTCCCAGAAGATTTAAAGCTGTTATAGCTGCAAAGGATGGACCAACTCCATATTACATTAAAAAAAAAAAAAAAACAACCCTTCCTGAATTCAATGATTTGGAGGGGTGTCCCAAATCTTTTGGCAGTATAGTGTATGTACATTTAGGTTTTATGTAACAAGTTTACAAATCATACAGTAATAACAATATGATCATGAAATAAAATAACTCTTTAGTTACACTTTAAAGTACCATAGCATAAACTTATTACTGTATTATTACCGTTATTAATTGCCCTCAATGTGTGCGTGTGTGTGTTCCCATGCTATCATTAACCTAAAACAGTGAACCAATTTCTACCTGTGTGTCTGATATAAAGTGAAGTGCTCTCACTTTGCCTTTTTTCTTTAAGAGTAAAATGTTTCATGAGCATACTGTGAAATAACAGCAGGAAAAAAAACTCAGAAATGAATTTTCTCTCATTCAGATCTGTGAACATGGCTCATGGTTGTGCTTCAGCAAAGAATTACTCAATCATTGCAACACTTTCTCATCCTTAAATCCATGCAAACCTGGTTAAATTCCGACTCAAAAGACTGCACAAACACAGAGTTTCTACAACATTTTAGTTTAATAATGTCTGCTGAGTGCAAAATGTATTTCATCATATAAGAAACTGATATTTTTTTCGATATTCCTTCTAGATTAAAATATTCCTCATATACATTAGTATAGATTATATATATTATTATGATATATATTATAATTATTCTTCTTCTTCAATAAAATTCCTCGGGTTTATTCCATAGCGCACAACAGAGCATGGCTATAAAAAGCCATGAATCAGGATGTTGTAATAAATTTCCGGTATTCCTGTTTGATACAGCCAAACACCGTGTGATAAAAGCGTCTGTCTGGTGTCATGAGATCTGTGACCACCTCAGTGTGATTGATATTGGGCAGGAGGTACAGGGTGGCGGCGATGGAGAGTGAAGTGAGGAGCTCACACAGTCGCACTGACGATGTCACTGGAACGATGATGTCATCAGTGCCATGGATTAACCCTACTGGAGGAACTCTGTAAGAAAGAGTCATCACACACAGAGCATGGTTAGAGCATAAAACCGATGATTCTTATCAGCTGAAATGTAGTTTAGTTTAGATTTAGCAGCTACCCATCCATCCATCCTTCCATATATCTATACATACATCTATCTATCCATCCATCCATCCATCCATCCATCCATCCATCCATCCATCCATCTATACACCCACCCATTCATCCATTCACCCTTCCATCCATTTATCCATCCATCCATCCACCCTTCCATCCATGCATCCATTCACCCATCCATTTAAGTATACACCCATCCATTCCTTCATGCACCCATTCATTGATCCACCCACCCATCCATAATGAACACTTTCCCCCACCAAAAATCCACATCCATCCACCCTTCCATTTACCCATCCCAAACCCCAAATCCATCCACCCAATCCACCCATCCACCCATCCAATCCACCCATCCACCCAAACCATCCACCCAATCCACCCATCCACCCAATCCACCCAATCCATCCACCCAATCCATTCACCCACCCATCCACCCAATCCATCCACCCAATCCACCCACCCATCCACCCAATCCACCCAATCCACCCATCCATCCACCCAATCCACCCATCCATCCACCCAATCCACCCATCCACCCACCCAATCCACCCATCCACCCACCCAATCCACCCATCCACCCACCCAATCCACCCATCCACCCAATCCACCCAATCCACCCATCCACCCAATCCACCCAATCATCCATCCATCCATCCATCCATCCACCCTTCCATCCATCCATACTTCCATTTATCCATCCACCCACCCACCCATCCATCCATCCATCCATCCATTCACCCTTCCATCCATTTTCTGTAGCACTTATCCTATACAGCGTTGTGGGGAGCCTTCAGCCTATCCCAGATACACACACACACACACACACACACACACACACACAAACACAGACAATTAAGAGATGCTCATCAGCCTACAACACAATATTCAGCCATCATTTTTTCCTCTTTTCAGCCTGACACTGATCCTGGGTATGATGGGTATCAATATCATCTCTACCATAAACTAATAACGAGTAATTAAGCAGTAAATCACCCTCCTGTCACATTAGCTGCTTATCCTGATTCTTATAAGCAAAGAATTTTCCATATACGGATATGAAAAGTCTACACACCCCTGGTAAAGATGGAAATTTCTATGAGATGAAACCAAGATAAAAGATAAACATCAGATCCACCTTTAATGTGACAAAACAGCTAACAGAATTCAAGTGAAAAACAAGAAACGAAATGTTTACTAAACCCAGTTGTTTTATACCGTTTTAACTGATCCTTGTTTAGCTTTCTGATCTGAGCTGTAGGTGAGAAGTACTCAAAGTTCTCAATGCCGTCCATGGCTTTGTGCATAACGGAGATGTATTCAACAGCTCGCGTCTTCTCGTGTTTGTAATGCTCCGTTATATCGTACACGCCACTCAAACCTGCAGAGGAGGATAAACACAGGGCGAGTTTAGAAGTTTTGTGTGATGAAGCAGCAGGTAAGGAGTGATATTCTGTATTATGGATAGTTCTGATATAACCGTCCTTTAGTAAGTCACGTTTTAAGCAAAGAGCCGTTAAAAAAAGGAGAAGATATTTACCTATGATGCCTTTAACCGAGTTTACTATTTCTCGCTGCGTGAGCGGCTCGATGAACAGCGACTCCACACCTTCCAGCAGAAACAGCGTGGTCAGTGCACACAGATGAGCTCCTGCTGAGTGGCCTATTAACACTATGTTATCCTACACAGCATAACAAAATAAAACACAGTTACAAGTACATTTGTAAAGCGAGATAAAGAGAGCCATATTGCAGTCTTTTTTTTCATCTTTTTACACAGTGTTATCAATTTTATCATGTTATTTGCAATCCTCTTACCAGGATGTTGGTATTTTCTCCCCACACATACTTCCTGTTCAAAGACATTTAAATGACACACCTAACCCTTACAGTTACTAAAAATCCACAGTGTAGACCTAAAAGACCTGTAGACCTGAGCTCGTATTGGTAATATGGGTCATATTTTTGGGTGTCTAGAACGGATGATCTGCATTTGCATTATTTCTTATGGGAAAATTTGTTACGCTATGCAAATTTTCGCTTTAAGAACTACAGTTAGTTTGTATGCTGAGGTTCCACTGTATATGCCTTGGATTGTGTCCACTTGTCCTCTTTATCCCATGATGAAACATTTCTATGCTAATGGGAGTGGACTCTTCATGATGACTCCGACCACCCCCCCACCCCCCATCCACAGAGATTGAGAACACTACTAACTTTGTCAAGATGGAAGGAATGTCCATTCTCTCTCACCCACATCAGACTGTCGCTTATGTCCTGGACCATATTTAAAACTCTCCCCTTAAAGGCAACACATTAAGTTAAAGATCTATCAGTGTGAACTGCATGAGTTAGTTTAATCAAAGACTGAAAAGTTGCAAGTCTATGCACTTTACATCATTAAAATAACTGAAAAAACATGTACCCTTGGATATGTGGTATAATCCGGACAAATCACCGAAGCATTTAGCTCTTTAACCAATTGTAGAGCAAGCAGACAGTACATGGATCTCTCTCCTGAGCCCCAGGCTCCTCCATAGATAAACACTACTACTGGTATGAGCTCGGTGTCTGATTGCTCCAGTCTTGGAGAATGATACAAGTCTAATTTGTTGCCTCTGCGACCAAAGGGAATGCCCTATAAATAGAAAGGTTAGAGACAAAAAAAAACATCCTGTCACATGTATCAGTCATGTATCATGTATAAAAATGATACACTAAGCAAAACTAATGGTGACTCACTTTCACACATTGCTTATTATTGCTTTTCTTGTACCACAGTTTCCACTGAAAATACAACCTGCTGTACTTCAGATATTTCATCATTTCCAGCAATGCCTTCGTCACACCGTATATTCTCCTAAGCAGAGTATTAAGATTGATATTAACTTCTGGCACGCATCAAATCCTAAAAATGAGCTTCACATAGACAACTTACCTGGGTTTAAGAGCCTCTATATACTTCTTGTAGCCAGGCTTATCAGGCCATCCACCCAACCACTGGGCAGTAAGTGAGATGCTGTATGGAATAACCACAAATATTGCAGCTGCTGCAACAGAAAGTCTCATACCGTAGTTCATCCTGATCCTGGAAACAAAATTACATATCCGATTGGTCAAGCATGCTGATTAATTTATGATTTATACCAGCAGTTCTGACAATAGTTCACCTGGTTGCACACGTTGCACTTTATGTAGCTAGGACAAACTTTCTGTCCCTAGCTCTGTGGTGTTGTTTTGTTTTGTACCTATATGTTGTATGTTGTCTATGTTGCATCAGGGTCCTGGAGAAAGGTTGTCTCATTTCACTATGTACTGCGTCAGCTATATGTGGTTGAAATGACAATAAAGCTTCTTGACTAGACTTGAATAGAACTGTATTTCATATCACAGAACACAATATGCCTGCAGGAACAGTTCATTCACGTGGATTTGTTGCATATAATCTAAGACAATTCCAAGTGTGCTGTTACTCAAAGATAAACATATAATAATTGCTTTAATGATGATTTCTGTGAGGAAGCATTTATTTAACATTCATGGAAAGTCACCAGTATCAGCACAATCTCTGTCATGTGATTTCTGCTTTCTGGGTAACACAACCATGGTTTTCTTTGTGTGTTTATGTGTGTGTGTGTGTGTGTGTGTGTGTGTGTGTGTGTGTTACTAAATTAAAAAGAAAGAGAGAAACAAAAGAGAAGCTGGTGATGGAACAACTGTGTATAAATGTTTCACCATAAGTGACAACAGGAAGTAACTTTTTTTGCAGATATAATGCATAAAGTGTAATGCGTAGTTCAATCGTTATTAATAATCGATATAGTTGGCTGTGGTATAAGAAGAATAAAACACTTAGAAGCGTGCTGTTATGGGAAAATAATCTTCAGAGTGGTCATGACATCCTGCCACCCTGTCACTGATTAGTTTCCTATTACATCTCACCCTTACTGTGTTTTATTCCTTACATAGATCATCATTCCAATATATAAGTATTACATTTTCACACAGACATTGAGGGTCACTTATATGTACGCGCAAAATGGTGGCTGTAGCTGCAGTATCCCTGTATAAAAATAACATATATAATAATAAACATTCATCTCCATCAGAGATACAGTGCAAATACAATTTAACAGGGAAGTTCAAGTTCAACAACTTAGTGTTACTGTTATATATCGCAGAGATATAAGAGTTTGCATATGTAAATAAATCAACTGGAATTATCAGTCAAACTCACCACTTACCACGTCGACTGTCAGACTAACCGAGAAAAGGACATTTAATCAGACTTGCAGGGATTCCTTCAGCTGTGGATTTGTATTCTGTTACAAAGAAAATGTTTTACTACAGAGAAGAAAAAACACATCGCAACGAGACATCTTGACACCAAGCTGAGCTACACCACACAGCTACACCACACTTCCCCTTAGTGACGTAAGCCTCATTCCTTCATCCTATTGGTTTCTTTCATTTAAAGGCGGCGCAAAAATGATATAAGACACGCCCAAATACGCATACTACCGTGCTAAACAATAGGGTCTGTCCACCAGCAGTGGCAGTATGTTGTATACTTTAGTATGCTAGTATTTACCACTTAATTATTACAAGAGGACTACATGTAAGAGAATGAAGTAGAATTGTACACATGAAATTCATTCAGTTTATTTGTTCAGCGCTTTTAACAATGGATATTGTCTCAAAGCAGCTTTGCAGAAGTATAGAAATATAGAGAAAAAAATTATAATCAGAATCAGAAAGAGCTTTATTGCCAAGTATGTTTTGCACATACAAGGAATTTGTTTTAGTGTCACAAGCTCCAGTGCACAGAGACAACAACAATACAAACAACAACAACAAAATATAGGAGGCGAAATAAAAATACACATATTTAAATAGGAAAATAAAGTAATTTGTATATACAGAATAGAATAGAATGAGTTGAGATGTAGGAATGTGAGGGTGGTGACAAATAAATATGAGGTTATTGCACTTTTAAAGTTTAAAGTTAAGTTACTATTTTATTCCCATTTTATCCCTGTTATCCCTAATGAGAAGCCTGAGGTGACGGTGGCGAGGAAAAACTCCCTGAGATGATATGACGAAGAAACCTTGAGAGGAACCAGGCTCAGAAGGGAACCTCATCCTCATTTGGGTGACACTGGACAGTAAATAATGTGAATGTGAATAATGTTTTTTCTACAACACCAACCAAGAGCTCTTCAGGAACTATTCAGTCAGTGTAGTTCCTGAGTTCATTTATGACTTAACACTAATTCCTTGCTGTCGGGCCTCCTGGTGGTCCAGCAGCAGGATCCCGTGCTCCCATTGCCGCGGCCCAGGTTCGATTCCCGGGCAGGGCACCCACCCAACCACTGAAGAGTTAACTCTCAGTGCTGGTCCCAAATAAAAATGGCCCGGATAAAATGGGAGGGTTGCGACAGGAAGGGCATCCGGCGTAAAACCTGTGAAAAATGGAGCGGACCAGAAATGATCCGCTACAAAGAAGTGGACCCTGCCATTGCATGGGACAAATGCTAAGATAAAAAAAATAACTAATTCCAAACACTCTATGCCCATGAAACTTCCAGATCTGCTCCTTTACCTAAGAAAAACTATACATTGAGAGCTTGGCTAAACAAAGGTGTCTTCAGCCTGGAGATTGTGTCTGAATCCCGAACACTAACAGGAAGACTGTTGCATAACTGTGGGGCTTTGTAAGAAAAAGCTCTGCCCCCTGCTGTAGCCTTTGCTACTTGAGGTACTACCAAATAGCCTGCACCTTTTGATCGCAGTAGGTGTGGCGGATCATAATTAACCAAAAGATCGCTCAGGTACTGTGGTGCGAGACCATTTAATGCTTTATAGGTCAGTGATAGTATTTTATAATCAATGCGGAATTTGAAAGATGGGGTCATGTGTTCATATCTTCTGGTTCTAGTTAGGACTCTAGCTGCTGCGTTCTGGACGAACTGGAGCTTGTTTATGCTCCTACTGGAACATCCAGACAGTAAGGCATAACAATAATCCAACCTAGTAGCAACAAAAGCATGAACTAGTTTTTCTGCATCATGAAGTGACAAACTATTTGTCTGCATTACATGTAGTTACCATAAATTAAAAGAAAGCCAAGTTGAAAACAAAATAACAGCTGGATGTCTTTGTGTATTGTAGAATTGCAATCTTTCTTCACTGGAAAGGAATCAAAACACTTTCCAGCATGATAGTGCCCCTAAGCACAAGGCGATGTCCATGAAGACTATGGTTTGACACAAACGAGGTAGAAGAACTCGAGTGTCCTGCACAGAGCCCTGACCTCAACCCCACTGAACACTTTTGGGATGAATTGGAATGCAGACTACACCTGAGGCTACATCACCTAATGTCAGTACCTGATCTTATTAACACTCTGAGAACTGATTTTACTAGAATACTTGCACAGAAACATTTTAATCAAGTTGCATTTGGTATTTTAATGAAATACATCTCATTAAAAAAACATAAAAAATACTAGAATATATATATGCACAATTTGAAATCCCTATGCTGGTTTGGGTTCGATTCCCGCCTCCGCCTTGTGTGTGTGGAGTTTGCATGTTCTCCCCGTGCTTCGGGGGTTTCCTCCGGGTACTCCGGTTTCCTTCCCCAGTCCAAAAACATGCGTTGTAGGTTGATTGGCATCTCTAAATTGTCCGTAGTGTGTGAATGAGAGTGTGTGTGTGCCCTGCGATGGGTTGGCACTCCGTCCAGGGTGTATCCTGCCTTGATGCCCAATGACGCCTGAGATAGGCACAGGCTCCCCGTGACCCGAGAATATATCGGATAAGCGGTAGAGAATGAATGAATGAATGACGTCACGTGACGTCACATGCACACCAACCCTGACGTCACGTCTACATCAACGTGCGACTTTTCTATCCACTCGACTACAGAAAGCATCAGATGTTACGGATACTTGCTTCGTCAAGCCAACAACAAAGTTTGTCGCGACGAACTTTAAAAATCGTTATTATTATTATTATTTTTATTTTTTTAAATTTTTTTTATTTTTTATTATTGTAATCCTTTTTATTTTATTTCCTCAGTATTTCGAGCCATTTTGTATAGCTGCAATGGTGCGTGGTTTGTACTAAAGCTTGGTGTAATGATTACTAGTTTAAGTTTAGGTTAAAGTTTAGGCTCTGTATTAAACAGAAGCAGCCCTGTAGTGCACTTTTTTGGAAAGTCGGAAGTGATGTAGTGATTTGAGACGCAGCCCTGTAGTGCACTTTTGTGGGAAGTGATATAGTGAGTTGGGACACAGCCCTGTAGTGCACTTTTGTGGGAAGCGACGTAGTGATTTGAGACGCAGCCCTGTAGTGCACTTTTTTTGGAAATCGATGTAGTGATTTAGGACTCACCCTGTAGTGCACTTTTGTAGTAAGTCATGTAGTGATTTAGGACTCACCCCGTAGTGCACTTTTGTAGTAAGTCATGTAGTGATTTAGGACTCACCCCGTAGTGCACTTTTGTAGTAAGTCATGTAGTGATTTGGGACGCACCATGTAGTGCACTTTTGTAGTAAGTAATGTAGTGATTTAGGACTCACCCTGTAGTGCACTTTTGTAGTAAGTCATGTAGTGATTTATGACTCACCCTGTAGTGCACTTTTGTAGTAAGTCATGTAGTGATTTGGGACGCACCCTGTAGTGCACTTTTGTAGTGAGTAATGTAGTGATTTGGGACGCACACTGTAGTCCAGGGGAGCTGGAGTGGGCGGAGTCATGTGGAGAATGTGGAGAGGGGTTGAGTTGGATAAAGGGATTGAAAAATGCAGAAAAATGTTTGAGTCGTGCTTTAATATGTGCATAACTGCGACTGAATAAAATGGCTCGTAGTCTTGTGGAGTTTTGTGTTGAACCTGAATAACACCAAGTCGGATAAAATGAAGACTTTACTTTCATACGGGTTGCTGTTGTTGTTTGTCGGAGTGGCCGGAGGAGGTAAGTTTTCTCCAAACTTTCCTTCAGTACTCAAACTATAATGTATTGTAACTGTAATATTTAAACAAATGACTGGTTAAATAAACCTTTACTATTTTCCCCCAGTTTGTCTAAACATCCTAAACAACATATTTCTACACTTTCCTCTCCTTACTCGCTCTAGTTCCACTGTCAGCGACCCACATGTGAAATGTAGGGTCTGTGTTTTCACCTTAAACTACCTTCCTTCCTGAATAAATATAATAAGTGATAACTTCTATTTCCACTACAAAACAAGCTTGTTAAGAAATATCTGCTCTACAGTAAGTCAGAGGTGAGATTAATCTCAGAGTGCTGAGTGAGAGAGACTGATGATCACCGATGCTGAAGAGAGGCTCGGTATGATAACGGTATATCACGGTACGACGATACGATATGTTCGGTATGTTCATTACTAAAGAGTGCAAGTGATATAATGCTTGTTTAGAGAAGCTGGAAAACAACAACAACAACAACAATAATAACGACTTAAAAGTATTGTTCTTAGCTATCAGTTGTCTGCTTAAATGTTGGAATGTGTTTTCTAATTGTTGCCTTATTAATAAGGCATCCTATTGTACAGTACTCATAAACATGTAATTATTGCCATGTTACCAAGAAACCTCAGTTCTCTGTCAAGTCTTGTGTCAAAAAACATAAAGTCTCAACATTATCTCTGACTGTTACAAACTGCTGAAACTGGAGACTCCTTACACACATGCTAAATGAATATTTCCTCACTAACTTCACTTAGTCTGTTTATGTGGAGTGTCTGGTATATAAATCCCTGCGACCACAGTAATGTAAACTAGCATTGTCGTAAAATATTGATCAGCTTCTGACCAATCAGAACCGAGTATTCGACAGCAGGTCTTCATGGCCGAGGAGCTGCATCCGAGCCTTACATCACCAAGTGTAGTGCAAAGCGTCGGATGCAGTGGTGTAAAGCACGCCGCCACTGGACTCTAGAGCGCTGGAGACGTGTTGTCTGGAGTGACGAATCACGCTTCTCTGTCTGACAACCCGATGGACGAGTCTGGGTTTGGCGGTTGCCAGGAGAACGGTACTTGCCTGACTGTATTGTGCCAAGTGTAAAGCTTGGTGGAGGGGGATCATGGTGTGGGGTTGTTTTTCAGGGGTTAGGCTCGGCTCCTTAGTTCCAGTGAAAGGAACTCTTAATGCTTCAGCATACCAAGACATTTTGGACAATTTCCTGCTCCCAACTTTGTGGGAACAGTTTGGGGATGTCCCCTTCCTGTTCCAACATGACTGCACACCAGTGCACAAAGCAAGGTCCATAAAGACATGGATGAGTGAGTTTGGTGTGGAGGAACTTCACAGAGTCCTGACCTCAACCCCATATAACACCTTTGGGATGAATTAGAGCGGAGACTGCGAGCCAGACCTTCTCGTCCAACATCAGTGCCTGACCTCACAAATGCGCTTGTAGTGGAATGGTCAAAAATTCCCATAAACACACTCCTAAACCTTGTGGAAAGCCTTCCCAGGAGAGTTGAAGATGTTATAGCTGCAAAAGGGTGGGACAACTCTATATTACATTCATGTGCATGTAAAGGCAGGCATCCCAAAACTTTTGGCAATGTAATGTACTTCTTAAGTACATCTTAGTAACCTGGTAATGATATAATATGCTATATATTATACTGAGAGAAAGGAAAAGTTATCTCCAAATGATCTGTTCTCAGAATCTAATAAATGTTGTTAGTAAAGTGCAGGAATTCCCTCTGATCATCTTTTTTGTCTCAGATCCGAGGTTTTTAAACGTTTTTACATAATTACATGCCTTGTGTCAGCAGTAATGTTAGATTTGGTTAATTGTGGATTTCATTCACATATTTCACATGCCTTACCTACAGCTGGATGTACACAGTGTCGGATAGAAAGCCTGATCTCAGGTGCGATGTCATGACATGTCTGTATTCGTCATGACTGATGCTTCCTACACGACTGTTTTTTTTTTAAAGCAAGATTTAATAGAAATCTTAAAATAGAAATAGAAATAATCCTATTTGTAGTATAGCCAAGGATTTCAGTATTTTTTGTGTGTGATATTTGAGAGGATTGCTGGAAAGCACACACAGTAAAGTCTCCTGAATTCTCCATGCGACTTCTGGTGGATGTGTACAACATTGCGGTGCTAAAGTAGACGCTACATGTAACCGACCCATTAATCACGGCTTTTCAGTAGAGTTTAAACACTGAGGTCACACATTTGTTGAGAGGTTGATGAGAGTGCAAAACACAGAATGGAGATTACAGGGCTTCGCAGAGTGGTAGAGAGCGAAACAGCTGCGTCCGAAGGCCTTTCTGTGGCTAGGCTTTTATTTTAGCGGCAGTGTGAAGTTGGGTCGCAGCATGCCGGCGCATGAACAAGCATATTATAGTGTCTTGTTGGCAGTACCATGCATATCACAGCTTTCTTTGCAAATTTGAAACTCTTTATTTGATTCATTAATATATATAAATGCACAATTGTTTTTTCAAAATTTGGTACAAAAATGTTTTAAAAAATTAAATGCATGACAGATTAGTAACAGGCCTTCTTTCTGTATCTTAAAGTAAAATCAGCAATGTAAAAAACACCACGGTGGTATAGAGTGGTTAGTAGTCGTCGACTCAAACCAGAACCTCACTTACCACAGAACCGCTGCTTGCTTGACGTGTTTAATTCTTCCACACTATCCTGTGTAAGCTCTAGATACTGTTGTGCATGAAAATCCCAGCGGTCAGTAACCCCAATCAATAACTTTGGCAATGGTGCAAGTCATTTTTTTCCCTCTCATCCTGATGTGAACACTAACTGAAGCTCCTGGCATGTTTCAGTAGGATTGTATGTATTGCATAGCTGCTCCGTGATTGGCTAATAACATGATTATAAATGACCCCTGCAGTTCCGTCTCTGAAAAGATGACTTCTCCAGGTTTACAGCTTAATTTACTGTAATTTAATTTACAACTCTGTTGACTGATTAATTAAAAAAAAAAAAGCAGGCTGTCGTTTTCCGCTCAGTTTAGGAAAATGTTCTTGTTTGTGGTAATTAGACATTAACTACATGTTAATAAAGTGTTAAAAATGCCAAAGTATTCCTTGAAAAGTCACCTAAGAACTGTATATAACTCTATATCCATGACAAATTATTGCAGTAATATTTCTGTATTATAATGTTTATTGTATGTCTCGAAAAAATAAATACTCTCCTTTCTTTCAGCTTCCTTTTATGGCGATGGATTTGTCCAGTTAAAAATGAAAGATTCCACTCACTCCACATTCAACTCGCTCCACATCCGCTTCCGGACGGTCTAGTCAGAGAGGTGTGCTGTTCCTGGCTGCAGGGCAAAGCAATTACCTGCTGCTGGAACTCAGCTCTGGCAGACTGCAGGCAAGTTATGAACATGTCTCTCACTATAATCAGCATGTAATACAGTGTGTGCGTGTGTGTGTGTGTGTGTGTGTGTGTGTGTGGGGAGGCTCACTGTACTGAAATACGTACTCCTGGAATACACACGCCAAGCTATGGAAGTAAAATAGCGACAAATATATTTGAAGCAAAAAAAGGTACTGAATAGCAGTAACTGAAACAAAACATGCATCGTATTAACAGTGCTTGCATCTTAAGGTTCTGCAATTCAACATGGTTGCATAATGAAGCTGTGAATTTTTCAAGTGGAGACAAAATTTCATTGTTTAAAATTTCAATACTAAATATTCAGATTTTTAAAATACAACCTTTAATAATTGTCAGGACATTTTGGTGCGTTTTATTTCGCTTCCACAAATTCAGTGATTCAAATTCGGCAAGAAATTCAACGCTGCACATCCGGGTGTCGCAGGAAGAGCAATCGAACATCGATGCATAATCGACACCTGCTGCCTGTCCGCTTCACCAGCAGGAGGTGCAAGCGAGTTTGATGAGCTAATAGCAACAGGTAGACCGAGGCTATTACATCACACTCAGGGATTTGCCAAAATGGACCAATGTACCTTAAGCCAATGAAGACGAGGCATTGGTGGCTCAGTGGTAGGTTTCTCATCTATCATGCGGAAGGCCCGGGTTTGATTCCCAGCCAATGCCTCAACCCCAGCCACTGGATACAGTGCCGGTCCCAAGCCCGGAAAAATGGGAGGGTTGCGTCAGGAAGGGCATCCGGCGTAAAACATTTGCCAAGTTGTTGTGCGGACCAGTTGGTCCGCTGTGGCGACCCCGAACAGGGAGCAGCCGAAAGCAATAACTAACTAACCTTAAGCCAATGAAGACACGAAAGCATTGTTTACGTGTATATTTGTATATAAGCAGTTATTATTAACGCATCTCTATTAACAACAAATGGGAACATTGCTTACAAAAATTAAAAATGGTTTAAAACCAAAAAAACATAGTTACTGTAGTAAAAGCATTGTTCCCACAAAATTACCATGGTTTTGAAAATAATAGTTAAACATGGTTACTATAGTAAAACCATGGTTTTGCCAATAGTAATCAGTGCACCAAAAAGCCATGGATGCTATACTTTTACCACAAAAAAAACATGGTTAATTTTCATAAGCAACGTTCCCATTTGTTGTTAATAGACATACGTTAATAATAACTGCTTATTAATTTGTTATGAAGTAGCCGTTCAAATGAAAGCTTCATCAGTTAAAGTAACTATTTGTCACAATACATCTGATATTTCAGCTTTGTAGATCTCAATTGTGACAAATTTTGTTCCTCCATATTGTAAATACATCCCAAGCAACGTAACTGCCTTACAGAAGCATACAGTTGTTCTACAAGACTTGACACGTCTATCCAAGTAGTGCTTCTGCGTGACATGAAAATGACGTACTTGATGCCGCTTTCACGTTACTAGTACTTAATATATAATAAATAATAAAACATGACAGTGTGAGCTGCTACCAATGACTCGTGCTGTTTCAGAAACACCATCTGACCAATCAGAGAATTCAACAGATATAAATAAACATATGGCTGTTATATTATATGTTAAATATTGTGTTTGGTTAGTTGATGAAACGAATCTGTAATAATCTGTAAATATAATCTAGTTTGATTTTCATCCTTAGGCAAAGTTGGATCTCGGTTCTGGCGAGCAGATTCTACACTCTGACAAAGGAAACCCGCTGAACGACTTGGCTTGGCACACAGTAGATCTTAGCCATGACCGATTTAACGTAACCCTAACCGTAGACAAGCATTTCCAGACCAGCCAGAGACTTTCTGGCTCACAGCAACAGCTGGATATCAGTGATGGTTTATATATTGGTGGAACAGGAGGCTTGGATAAAGTCTATCTCCCTAATGATCTCACCGGCTTCCGTGGTTGCCTCGATGAAGTGCTGTTTAATCAGAACAACCTCCTGTCATCACTCAGGCCGTACTCTGGCTTGAAGAACGTCTATGAGGTTTCTCTTGGATGCAGCCCACAGTTCTTAGCTAACGAAGAGGATGCAATCAGCTTTTTCAGTTCCAGGGCATACATCTCTCTTCCTCTTTGGTCGGCACAGAAAGAGTGGACTCTTGAATGTTCGGTACATACATCAGCTCAAGAGGGAATCATTATGTACAATTCTGCTCGAGAAGGGGGCTTTGTTGCCATGGAGATTCACGATGGCTTACTTGTTGCTGTGGTGGGGAGAGACGGAATGAGAACAGAGCTGCGCTCTCTGACTTTTATCAACAACAAGAAGTGGCACTATGTTAAGCTTTATTTCACTTCTAAAAGCTTGCAGCTGACCATTGACAGAGAGACTGTGAAGACTAGCATCAAATCCAGATCAAAAACCTTTCATCTGAAAGGTTTCCTTTTCCTCGGCGGTGTAGATGATGGCACTCGCTCTGAAGTCAGGAAGGTTGGCCTGTCATCAGTGGCAGGAAAGCGCATTAAAGGAGGCTCCTTCAAAGGATGCTTCAGAGATATCAAGGTCAATGGTATTTTAACAGGTCTTCCAAATGCTCTGGTAACCAAAGACGTCTCAGTCGGCTGTGAACCAGAAAAGGAACCTCAGGTTACCACCACTGCTAGGAGTCCGATTTTTGAGTCTGTCACTCATTTACCATCTATAGATATGTCCACGCTTGCAAAGGGTCTGGTTGCAGGACATGGACAAAATTTCTTGCAGCTTAGGAACCTTGTTGTTCCTGAAGGCGGTCGCGCATCGCTGGAATCAAAACACATCAAAGTGAACCTGGATTTCAAGAAGCTCGGCATCCGTCAGTCTCAGATCATGTTTAGAATCGAAGAGCAGCCAGTGCATGGTCAGCTGAGATTTGATGTGGACCAGGAGCAAGAAGACAATACTTTCAGTATGCTAGATCTGTGGCATGGCAGAGTCATGTACATCCACGGAGGTTCTGAAGATCCACATGACTACTTCATGTTCTCCATCTACTCCAGTAGCAGAAAGGTGACACCGAGCTACCTCAAAGGAGAGAAGTTGTACAGATTCAACGTGACAGTAACACCAACCAATGATGCCCCTGAATTGAGTCTGCCTGAGGGAAATCTCTTTGTTCTTCTTGAGAACTCTAAGAGAAGATTAACCACTGATGTGTTGAAAGCCACAGATGTAGACAGCAACTCCACAGACTTGGTCTACTCTGTATTGGGAAATCTTAATGCTGATGCCGGGTTTTTGGAAACTGAAGATAACCCTGGTCAGGCAGCCACTTCATTCCCTCATTCAGCTCTGGAAGCTGGAAAAATCAACTACGCCCACACCGGAGTAAAGAACTCGAGGATAGTATTGAGGGTTAGCGATGGAGAGAAGATAAGCAACACGGTGGTGCTACGAATTATGGCTGTTAAACTGGAATACAGCATTGCAAACAACACTGGGGTGGAGGTCACTCAAGGAGAAACTGCTCTAATAAACAATACACAGTTAGCAATTCAGACAAACGCAGTAAGACAAGCCGTAGACATTCGTTACGATGTTGTTGAGCCGCCAAGGTTCGGAGAACTACAAAAGCTTCATTCAAATGGAGAATGGAAGTCGACCGATTCTTTTTCTCAACGCGTTCTGGAGAAGGATCGTCTTAGGTACCTCAGCACCTTCAAGGATATTCAGACTGCTAACGTAACCGATCACTTCAAGTGTAAAGTCACGATCGCATCAAAAGCAACAGAGGAACTGGTGTTTAATATAAAGACCAAATGGATTCATTACACACTGGAGAGAAATGAAGAACTCCAAATGGACAAAATCAGGAGAATTGCAATTGATTCAGAGCATCTCTATGCAAGGACACACGGTGTGGATTTAACTGAGGATCAGATTTATTTCAGGCTTCTCTCTTCCACAAAGAAAGGGTTGATTTTGCTGAATAATAAAAAGTTAAGTGCTTATTCTACATTTAACCAAATGAACATCACTAACATGGAAGTGGAGTATCAGCTGATCGATAGACCGTACGAGAACACAAGTGACACCTTTGAATTTCAAGTGTTCAGCAAGCATGCTCATTCAGCCAGCCATGTGTTCAGGATAAATATCAGAGCGGATATCAACGGCGTTTACATAAAAAATAACGGACTCAAGGTTTTTGAAGGCGAAAGCAAACTTATTACAAACAACGAGCTGTTTGCCGAGACTCTGAGTACTAAAGAAATCTACTACACAGTCACAGAGATGCCAAAACATGGCAAACTAGTGCGAATCAACCTGTCCAACTCGACCAAGCATTATGATAATCTGGTGTCTTTTACCAACCAGGATATCATAGAGGAGCGCCTCATGTACGTCCATGATGATAGTGAAACAACTCACGATCAGTTCAGATTTACAGCTTTGACAAGTCCACTGGCAAAGAGTCTCGCAAATGAAGACAATTCAGATTCCAAAGACGGTGTCTTCAACATCACTATACAGTTAGTGAATGACGAGAAACCTGTTCGGATTGTGGATAAAGTGTTCCACGTCGTCAAAAACGGACAGAGGCTGTTGACGTTAGATGACTTGTGCTACCACGACGCAGACTCTGACTTCAGTGACGGTCAGCTGGTTTACACTCGCCGCGGCATCCCTATAGGCGATCTAGTGCTCGTAAACGACACGTCTCACAAACTCTACCAGTTCCACCAAGAGGACCTGGAACAGAAACGAGTGTTGTTTCTTCATCGTGGTATGAACTCTGGCCGCTTCGTGCTTTTCGTGTCAGATGGCAAGCACTACATCTCCTCACTGTTGGATATCAGTGCTCAGGAACCGTACCTAAAGGTTGCCAACAACACAGGCCTGTTGGTCCAAAAAGGACAGACCGGGACGTTCAGCAGTGCTAATTTCAGTGTGGTTACAAACATGGACATCAGGGAAGACAGCGAAATCAAGTTTAAGATTAATGATGCTCCGAAACATGGTGCGTTGTTTATAAAAGACGAGCGAGTTGACTCTTTTACGCAGTACGAACTGAAGAATGCTTTGTTGTCGTATCGCCATGACAACAGCAAGAATTTGGCTGAATTTTTCACGGTTATCGTTGAAGCAAAGGGGTTGCATTTGCATGCCAGGATCAATGTGAAAGTGTACTTGGAAAGCCACCAAAAGCCACCTGTCTTACTTAACAACAAGATCTTAGTGGTGGACGAGGGAAAGCCGGTGAAAATTGAACGTGGTAAACTTGAGGTGAATGATTATTAATTGAATTAATAATCCTATTCCTTTAATCCGTGTCACATCTTGGTATTAAAGTACAGTTGTCTTGGTTTTTTTTTTATTTTATTTTCCAGGTCACTCATGAAGCAAACTTGCCCAAGGAAATCATCTTCACTGTTAAAGTTGCTCCAGCTTACGGATATCTGCGACAATTTCATAACAGTAAAGAACAATTCCAGGGAATTGAGCAGGACCCTTTAATGACCTTTACACAGCAAGACATCAACACCGGGAATATCCAGTATGTCCAGATAACGCCCGAGCAGGTGAACGACTCCTTTGTTCTGGAAGCCAGTAACGGGGTCGCAGAGCTAAGTGGCATCGTTATGTCTATAGACATCATTCCTCAATATATACCTATTGAAGTCTCCAATATAACACTGAAAGAAGGAGCATCCAAAGCGCTGACAGAAAACATCATACGAGTTATCAGTCCACATTTCTCTGGGCTTCACTTTGTGTACTACGTGTCAGAGGGACCCATGCATGGACACATCGAGAACTCGCGGTTCCCAGGGACACCCACAACATATTTTACCAGAAAACAGGTGAGTACTTTGTATTATATATAAAGTTACAAGAAAATAATCAACACCAGGTTGGTGTTGCAGCTGAACATGAAGCAGAATGACTGTGAGCCTCCTGAAGTTGATTTTTCTTTCTATTTCTTTTTTACCACAGCAATTTGCCAGTGATTACACTTTGGTGTTAGAGCAGCTTGTTCATTCTCTTTGTCTTGAAGTTAATAAGACAAGAAATATGACCCAATGACCCCAAAAATAAAGTTACAGCTTTATCCCTGACTGTTACAATGCACTGGCACTGGAGACTCCTTCCATAAATATTTAAATAAAATATTAAAATATTATTAACTCTTTTTACGAGAGGCCAAAAAATGAATTTGTGCCTGTTTTGTGTCCATGTTCAGGACTGAATATCTTTGTGTCCCACTCTACACTGGGGCTTAATGGCTCATATGAAACACTCAGGGCTTAGGAAGTATTTCTGTTTTTATCTAGCCTACTAGAGACAATATTTTCATAGAAAAATTCCCAAAAAGGAAAACATTAATTTTTTACTTACTTTTCTTTCTTTAAGTAAATGTTGATATCAAACCCATTTCTGCTCTCTGAGATGCCCCAAGTGCTTGTTCATAAGCATCTAAAATTTGAAGCTGTCTATCTTCAACTAATAAAATTCTTTATTATCAGTACAATCATCTACAAAATTTTGATAGATACTGACCACTGCAGACCAGGGGAAAACCCCACAAGAGCTGCAGTTTTGGAGATGCTCTGATCCGGTTGTCTAGCCATCACAATTTGGCCCTTGTCAAACTCTCTCAAATCCTTACACTTGTCCATTTTTCCTGCTTCTAACACATCAACTTTGAGGACAAAATGTTCACTTGCTGCCTAATATATCCCACCCACTAACAGGTGCCATGATGAGGAGATAATCAGTGTTATTCACTTCACCTCTCACTGCTCATAATGTTATGCCTGATCGGTTTATTTATTTATTGTATATTGTATGTAGTGTATATTTATTGTGTATATTTATTGTATTAGTAGTAATCCCTAATGAGCCAGCCGACTGAGGCGACTTCGGGAAGGAAAAACTCCCTTAGATGGTAAGAGAAAGAAACCTTGAGAGGAACCAGACTCAAAAGGGAACCCATCCTCTTTTGGATGACTCCAGAGAGTGATTATAAATTATTATAAACACCAGAGAGTATGAATTATCATAAACACCGGTGATTGTGATAATGAATAATGTCCTTTCTACAGTCATATACAGTCAGTTGGAGCTCCTGAACAATTCATGAAGACATTAAGTGCGAACTACTGTCAGAGCTGCTGTTGTAGAAAACATCAACAGACCAATCATAACTGAGAATTTAACAATGCTGAGGTATAAATACAGCAGAATTGATTACATTGGAATTAATACATAATCCAAGACAAGAACATTTTGAAGAATCAAAGTAGTTTAATATTGTCAAAATGCTTCAAAACACTGAGCTGTTACTGAGTAACCATCCTCTCACCAAGCAGTTACACATCTCACAATCTTGAGTTAAGGATTACCAAATGAGTTACACATTCTCTACTTGTAGGTCTGGATTTTCAGTCACTGTGTTTTCAGTCACTGCACTATAGTATAACACAGCTTTTGTTTTGTTTTGTCTTTACTACTCTGATCCAGGTGGAGCAGGAGTTTATCTACTACGTCCACGACAACTCAGAGACATTCCAGGACTACTTCACTGTTATAGCCAATGCCACGGATCTCCGAAAACACAGCACTCCCAGGACAGTGCATGTCCAAGTCACTCCAGTCAATGACAAACCTCCGGTTATCACGGCCAACAGAGTGCTCAGGGTGGGTGCACGTCACATAAATACATGCCTTTGGGTTCAGTTCTGATACTACACCCTAGAGAGCATGAAGTTTTTGATCAATCTGTATGTTGTAGTCCAGGATTGAAAGTTCCCAAGCTGTTGTGTTTTGTACCAAAGCATTCATTTTAGCACTTCACATCTGCATAGAGTCTAACTATAGTGTCTGGTTCTAATTTGAGGGGCACCAAACGTCCTGTACAGCTCTCTGTCCTAAATGTTTTGGATTCCTCTAGGCTTTCAATAGCCATTTGCTTTGTAATGAAAGGATTAGCCTGCTGAAGGATTAACAGAGTTTGGACAAAATGTCTCAGGAGGCAGACATGTTGACTGTGTTAAATTACTCACTGGCTGGACAGTAACATGACCTTTACCCAGTTTAAGAGACTAGACTTTTTTAATCCAGTCTCACAAAGATATCAGGTTCTTGTGAATACTGTAGATAGCCACAAGGGGGCACTCTGTAATAACATTTACACACCAGAGCTTCTGAGGGATTAAAGGCTGTTTTTGTCCCATGAAGATAGACGAGGGTATTGTTTACTCATAAACCTTTATTACGTTTATTTTAAAGTAAAACTTCATTATATTGTATACACATGCATTTTAACATCAGCAGTGTGTCCATGAAGATCCCTGTACTTTGATAGCTGAGACAGAAAGGGACTGATAAACTCTGCATGAGGTAATAAAGTACTTATTAAAGCGGTAACTGGATTTAATTAGATCAAAAACCAGCATTATTTTTGTGAATGAAACCAGACTATTTTTAAACAGTTTCAATACAAGTTTGCTGATAAAAACGTATAGTTCACCTTATCTTTGCGCTTCACTCATTTTTTCCACATTAGTCAGTGGTTTCCTCTCGTCTTTTCAATACGGCACACCGCAGGCTAACAGGATGTTGTGGCTTCCTTCAAGCAGAGACATCAGAACGTATCAGTGACTTGTGCAGCGACTGCTTAATCATTATGTCCACTCACCTGTCGTGACACGGAAAATCTGATTAGGAATTGGAAATATCACTCTGAGTAATTGATACAAGCGTACTGGCATAAAACCAGAGATTTACTGAAGTGCACATGGAAGCCTTCATTACACAGTGGACACTTTCCTGTCATATTTTATATGTATACACCGGCGCACAGCACTGCTGATTCGGGCTTTAAGTACGTAATAAAATAAAACAGTATGTCTGTGAGCTGGTGTAGGAAATGCTGGGAGGTGTGATGTAGCCAGACTCAAAGCAGGGCTTCTGTGGATGATTTTACTGTAACAGCACATCCTGAAGTGTTTTATTCCACTTACATGACCAATTTTCCAACAATTACACCTGTTTATTTATTACACGCCGTTTCTTTTAAACGTTTATAGCTGTGTTATATATCTGAAACAGGTTATTATCAGTTAAACCACAGCGCAGCTGAATGCTCGAATCTCATTGGCCAGATTTTCCTAAAATGGGCATTATTTCTGTATAACAGCACAGGTAGTTCCGGCTGTAACATGAGCGTTAATATTAATCCGCTCGTTGTAATATGTAATTGTTTTTACAGTATCAGTTCATACACAGGGACTTGTATGAAGGACACTTTGTATAATCTAAGATCAATAATACACAGTTCTTGCAATCACTGATGTGGTGAAGTGTTTTGTAAGAAGTCTCAGTTTGGTCTACTTTCTGTTTCATCCATTTTCTTAAAATGGAAGGCTGTGCTTTGTGTGTGTGTGTGTGTGTGTGTGTGTGTGTGTGAGTGTGTGTGTGTGAGAGAGAGAGAGAGAGCGAGCAAGAGAAAAACAGAGAGAGCGGATAGCGAGACAATGTTGTTTATTGCAGCTATAAAATTGGTTAGTGAGAACAGGAACTAACTTGTCTCTCAGATGTTCCACATTAAATCTAACTATGAACCGTTAAAACGTGTGACGTGTCCGACATTAATAAAGTACACATCGGCATCGGTGCAAATCAGTGTGCTATAAACAGTCCAGACCATGCTGTTATACAAAGATAATACTTTCACTACCTTTTCCCTCTGAGGACTGCAGTGTGATTTTTCTCAGTGTGCACATAAGGCCATGTTTCATTGACCTTGAGACCTCATAGTGAGATTGAGATGACCCTGACTCTAGGGTGCTAATTGAAATACTTACAGAAGCAAACATGTGCCACTTGTGTAATCAGGAATCTGAGAGAGATGTGTGTTGCTTTGGGTGACAGACACGGTGCAGTCTGTAAATAACTGGACAGTGACATGGGTTTTGCTTTGGCTCTGTGAGCTGGCACAGCAGATCTGAATTAAACTACGACTTAGAGGTTAACATCAGTATCAGTTTTAATTCAAATCCAAAGTGCAACAGTACACAAAGCCAAAACATCGAAACGTATCACTGTTCAGTAAATAATGGACTGCTGCGCACTTTAGTCAGCTCATTAGGTATAAACCTTTGCTTTGTGTGCTGTTTGTCTTGTCTGATTCATAAGAATTTACAGCCTACTATGAGATATAACACTGACCTTTTATAAACATTTTATTGGCCCTGTCCTTCAACTAATAACGTTTTTACTGTTTCACCCATCAGACTAACAAGTGATGATTTTCCAAGGAGTATCAGATGATTTACTCTAACTTTAATATGTTCATGTTAGAATAGTTATAATTCAAATGATAGATAATAAATTTAATAAGGCTGGGCAATATTATTTTTTATTACAGTCAAAATTCTGAATATTTTATTTATTGTTTATTTATATATCTATTTATTTATTATTAAGTATTATATTCTTGTATAGTTTTTATATATTATTTTGTAAAGAATAATTGAAACAATATGTAAATAATTCTTATAATTAACACACTAATAATTTTATTTTATGTTATCTAATAACTTTATTTTAATTATGTTAACATATAATTGGGAATATAATTTAATATAATTATTACCGTATGTATAACCTTATTTATTATAATAATTAAATCATAATTAACAGTAGTAATAATTTTTATTGTCAATATTTTGAAAATTCTAAATAATAGTAATTATTATAATAAAATAATTAGCTAGGTTTTTTTTAGATTTTAATAATAATAATACATTTTATAATTCTAGCAAATTTGTGTGGTTTTTTTTAGATATCATAAATAAATAAATAAATAAATACATAAATATTTTGACATTGATATTTTATTTCAATACTTTGTGTGGTTTGTTGCAGCTGCTTTGCTAATGTTTGAACACAGACTGAGGGAAAGGAGTCAGAGCTTATCGAATGATTAAAACTGGCTGTATTTGGTGTGATGCTATTCTTAGAAAATGAACTAAAGCCTGAATACAAAGCTACTTAGTGAATCATTCTCCTGATTTTATCATCGGTATTTTTTTATCATGGTATTCAGTTAGCATTTTCATCAGCTGACTCTACTTATCAGCATACGATGGTATCAGTCCACTGAATCACACTGTATCTCTGTTCATTTGAACCAGGTTTGGGTCAGCTCCATAACAGAGATCACTCCTGAAGATCTGTATGTGGAGGATGATGATACAGCTCCAGAGCAGCTCCATTACCTCACCACTCAGCCAAGCAACGGGCACCTGGCTCTGAAAAGTGCTCCCACTAGACCAGTCATGAACTTCACTCAGGCTCACATAGATCAGGGACAACTACTGTTTGTGCACAGTGGTAAGATAATCCATCACCCAAATGTGCTTTCATGTGGTAAAAACAGAAAGGTAGGAGGGGAAAAATATGTATCTTAGTCATGAAGCAGCCACTGTGATGCTCCTCAAAGCCCAGAATGGCTGATTATTTTTAGTTAAACTATTAGGCAAGGATTTCGCAATGGGTTGAGTCTATATTTGAAGCGATGCAAAAAATGAGTAGTTTCTCCAGAGAAGAAATAAGTTCTAAAAATAAGTCTGTGTCTCACGTCACAGTGGTGATGTGTCAGATTCATAAAAAAAGACCCAATAAACAACAAACTAAAAATACTGTCAATCCTGCACTATTTTACAGATTTTTAAAGAAGCCCCCCCCCACTTTTTTTTTTATAATAACTTACCAATCCGTCCTGCATTTCCTTCAGGAGCTATAGAAAAACTCAGAGGAACCTGTTATTAATTTCACGCTGCAAATGAAAACCGTAAATCCTCAGCTGTCCCTGTGGTACCCTGCACACTTACCCATGTCGAGTCTGCTTCATTCTCTTCTCCAGGAGCCACGGCTGGAGGGTTTAACTTCCAGGTGAATGATGGCGTGAGCTTTGCTCCAAGGCAGATATTCAGCGTAACGGCTCGTACGCTTGTTCTCCATACGGAAAGAAGCGGCCCCCTTAAGGTGTTTCCAGGTAATTCTGCTATTGCACAAACATTACTCAAACCCTGAGCAATCTCTGAGCAAACAATCACGAAAACATTTATATGGTACATTACATCATATGAGAATATGTGCATGATATTAAAAAAAAAAAGCAGCTCAGATCTTCACTCAGGCTCCTGTAGTTACTTACTATGAACTTCCTATCAGCTATAACCATAAGCATTCTAATGTCCAATAGATTTAATAGCCTGTAAACCGACTGTATGCAGAAAACTGTATGCAGAAAAGCCCTTTCAAGGATCTCGGCTTAGCACAACACGTCTACTGGTAAACACGTTATGTTGAAAAGGCCCCAGCCTTAATTTAGTAACTCTTAGTAATATGCTGGATTTAATACCCAGCTCTAAAAACAGCTGCCTACTCACTGTTGTGTCTGGGGCAGTATGTAAAACAGCTGGTGTGCCTGTTTTCTCTCCTGTAAATGTGCATTCGCAGTCATTTTTTTGTTGGCACATTCAGCAGGGGTTTTTTAAGGCAGCGATTGGTGCCAGGTACTACTCATTTACAGTCAGTACTCAGTACAGCCTCACTCATGTGCTTTGAAAAATGACTACAAAGAAAATAAATCTAGCTGGATGCAAAAAAATCCCAAAATGTTAAAAATGTGTTTAGCAGAGATCCAAAAGACATGTCAGGATAGACGAGGTGAACTGAAACGCTTCGAATACTGACTAGGAGATAAAGAGCCATAGAAAACATAGAAATTATATTTAAATCTACATAAATGAATAAATCAGAGAGGAAATATCATTTATACAAACCTATGAACTGATATAGTTAAAAAAAACAAAACATAAATATATTAACATACAGTTTTATCGCATTTTTCATATGATAATGAAGGAAAATTTATAAAACGTCTGCTTCATTTTGTCTTAAGGGTACACAAACCATTGCACGCAACTCTACTTTATTGCTGTGTGAGGGAAAAAAACCCACAAGGTCTATCTAATGCGCTTCGAGACGTTCACCTTTTCCTTTGTTCGTCCCAAGATAAAATGTCCTGTTGCCATGGAAACCAGTTTCCCCACATTTTTTTTATTGGTTTCTGTCTATACACATAAAACACATCATCAATACCTTTGAGTTTTTTTTTCTCATTCCGCTGAAACAGTGAAACAAGTGCTCCGTGTTGTAGGTGACGAGGGTAATAATAATATAAATGAACAATTATGTTATAATAGCATGGAACTTTACACGTGATGTTTGTTGATCGTAATGGAGGAGGAAGTATTTATCCTGATCACGTTTGAAGCTACACAGAGAAATAAATGTTCTTTATTTCCCTTTCATACTCAAATGAGGGCTAATTGCCTCAGCAAGGCTTATTACAGATATACTCTGAAAAGGGAACACAGTGCTGATGAAAGGATTGCTGTTGCTTGAATGTAAATGGGTGTATTTCAGTAACTTCCCCAACAGAGCTTCTAATTGGGCTTGCTTTATTACTGTAATTGTGTTAAAGACAGAAACAAAACCCAAAAGAACAAAATCCTGAACTTTTCAAGTTGTTTCTGTTCCTGCGAATGCCATCTAAAGAACAAAGCCTTAATTAAGCTGAAGATTTAAGTTTGTTAGTCATCTGTAGCTCAGATGCACACAATTGTATGAAAGGTGTTGCCACAAAAACTCAAACGCACTCAGCCATCAAAGCATCCGAGTACACAATAACGTGGTAATGTTTATAGCAAGTGCCAGACATTTGCTTTTGTTTTGACCGTGTTTTTTAACAGCTGGAGTTCATCTGGGGTAACGTTTAGCCTTGTTTTCCAATCCAGGCGCTTCATCCTCCATTTCAAAAGAAGTCCTCAGTGTAGCAACCAACGACAATGAAGGCAATTCAAACCGCACCATTGTTTTCACCATTGTTAATCCCCCGAAATTTGGAAAGCTGGTGACTGTGCAGGCTGACATGTCCAGCATTGAGATTTCTTCCTTCACACAAAAAATGGTGAGTGCTGGAAAACCTCATGCTTCATTTGCATGGAAAGGTGGAAGTCAATGAATTATGTTTATCTCAATTCCGCAAACGTGTGTCGCTGTAAGTCTACGTCATTATGTCGTACGTCTTATCATTAGCCACTGGGGGTGGGGGAAATCATCTACGGAAAGATTTTGAATTTTAGATTATAGGGTTTTTTATGGTATTGAAGCATGAAAAAATGCTTATGATTCATATCTGCCAGTTAGTCAAGTGAAGAGTCGAAGAAGCTTAAGATTAAGAAGCTGTTTGACCATATACACCGATCAGGCATAACATTATGATCACTGAGAAGTGAAGTGAATAATACTGATTATCTCCTCATCATGGCACCTGTTAGTGGGTGGGATATATTAGGCAGAAAGTGAACATTTTGTCCTCAAAGTTGATGTGTTAGAAGCAGGAAAAATGGGCAAGTGAGTTTTTGAGTTTGAGTTTGACAAGGGCCAAATTGTGATGGCTAGACGACTGTATCAGAGCAGAGCATCTCCAAAACTGCAGCTCTTTGTGGGGTGTTCCCGGTCTGCAGTGGTCAGTATCTATCAAAATGGTCCAAGGCTCATTGATGCACGTGGGGAGCGAAGGCTGGCCCGTGTGAGCCGATCCAACAGATGAGTTAATGCTGGTTCTGATAGAAAGGTGTCAGAATACACAGTGCATGACGGGTTAGGGCTGTTTTGGCAGCAAAAGGGGGACCAACACAATATTAGGCAGGTGGTCATAATGTTATATATGGTCATGTATAGCTGATGCAATACATAGCGAAATAAAACAACATTTCTCCAGGACATGGGTGCTACATTAAGACAGATCTAAGGGTTAAAAAATAAAATTAAGACGTAAAAGTAAGACGGATAGATAAAATAATTTATACCATATTAGGCCACATTAGGTAATTATACCTTTTAATTATGAGTGTGTCTGAAATGGTTTCTTGATTCATTCATTTAGTATTTATTATAAAACTACTGTGTACAGTGCATTATGTAGGCCAGGACTGACAGAGCTCAAATAAGAAACCACTGAGTAGTGTGTGCCCTAAAAAACCACATCCTTTGACCCAGCAAAGCATGAACAATGTTTTCGGAACAATTAAAATGTTTAAAATGATCTAAGACCACAGTAATATATATAATAAAAATCACTAGAGAGGTTATGAAACAGATGTGATGTTGGAACAGGAGCAAACATCAGAGATGCTGAACAGGTCACATCTGGCTGCAGTGAGCCGCTGTCCAATATAAAATGACTGCTGCGCCAAAGTATGGTTAAAAAACACCAAGTGAGTCCGCATAATAAAAAAAAGTGTTTTTGCATATGAAATACACTGTTAAAAAGTACAGTATCTTTATTTTGATTTATAAATTCGGTTGCTCCAGTGTTGATTCAAGTAAAGGAAAATAAATTTCCTAGCGCAAAGAAAACGCTTTGGTAAAAAAAACTCTGGAACTTTAGTCAGAAGGTGGTATACATCATTTGTTCACTGGATTTATGATGCACTATGGACATTAATGATATAAACTAACCAAGCACTATATGGTAAACAATACAACTGCTGTAATAAATGTGATCATTCCAGGTCGATGAGGGTAAGGTGGCATATGAACAAACTGTGGACTCTGTCGGATGGGCAGCATTAGACAAGTTCACGTTCACCGTGTCATCACCTCCTGCAAGCCTTGAGGCTCAGACCTTTGATATCGACATCTCTTATGAAAACACAGGGCCTGAACGTAACTCTCTCCTTCTGAAAAACACAGGTATGATTACACTGACTTATTTTCCACTTACGTCTTTTACCTAATCAAAAATCCCATATGTGAAAACTGACTAAACGTAACTACTCAGCCTACTAATATATTATGCAACACCAGTGTTGACTCGTTTGTAGTATTACACAGGTGTTTTGTAAAATGTGTTGAGAAAGGGATTTTTTAACTTGGTGTTGTATTTCAGGAGCTGTGGTAATAGAAGGAGACAAAGTCATCATTGACAAAACGATGTTGGATGCATCAAATCTCCTCACCAAACAGCCAGAGTCTCGACGCAACTCCTACGACGTCTGGTACCAGGTCAAGTCTTTACCACAACATGGTGTCATCGTTGTGGGTGAACGGAATCTTACAAAGGAAAAGCCCTACTTCTCTCAGTTCATTCTGAACAAATACGGAATAACCTACCAGCACGACAATTCCGAGACCATGCAAGACCGCTTTGTGTTTGATGCTTTCCTTAACCTGAAAAGCAAACCTGCACAGCGCCCTGAGGATGACCGTGAAGTGTTAGAGGAAATGTTCAACATCACGGTCACTCCAGTGAATGATCAGCCACCTGTCCTGAAAACCAAAGCGCCAAGCCTCAAAGTGGTTCAAGGAGATACTGTAGCTCTTGGGCCCAGCAACCTGAATGTGGAAGACCTTGACAACTTCCCAGATGATATCCAGTACTCTGTGATCAGCAGACCTAGCAACGGCTTCCTTTCTCTCGCTGGAAGTCTAAACGTATCTGTGGATACTTTTTCTCAAGCCCAGATCAACAACGGTGAAGTATTCTTTGTCCAAGATGGCAGCCCGGCATCTGGGGTGTTCTATTTCAGTGTCACCGATGGTCATCATCGGCCAGTCTACAAACTTTTCAATCTAGAGGTGTTGAAGATCGCCATTTCAATCGTCAATCAAACAGATCTGATATTGGAACAGGGGCAAACAGCAGCGGTGCTCAACCAGTCTCATCTGGCTGCGGTGACTAATGGCAAAAACACTACTGTTCAATATAAAATAAGTGCTTCTCCTAACTACGGTAAACTGCTCTTGGACAATGAAGAAGTTACTGTTTTTAATCAGGATGACTTGCGTGCACATAGAATAAGTTACCATATGGTCAATCTTTCATCCTCACATGATAACTTTGAGTTCACTGCCTTCACCTCAGAGGCAAACCTGACTGACCAAATGGTTAACATCACAGTTAAGCCTTTAATTAGGTATGTAGAAGGTGTGAGGTTCTCAAATGGAATTCGTGTAAAGCTCAAGGCAGACTTTCTCAACGTTTCTGAACTTGCCCTGATTAGTGGTAGCGATCCATTGTTCGAAATCCTGTCCCCACCATTGTGTGGAAAGATTTTAAAGACTGGCAAGGAGAAAAAATCAGAACCTACAAAAACATTTCTCTTTAGTGAATTACAGCAGGAAAAACTCGCCATCGAGCTAAAGGCCAATCTCACCGAAGTTCAAGAGCTGAATGACTCATTAAGATTCGTCCTAAAAGCTGGCAACCTTCAACCTGCACACGGGGAGTTCATCTTTAGCATCGTGCCATACGACCCTGCTCTCATAACAATGACAACAGCTATCTCATTGTACACAAGTAGTACTGCTTCACCCAGCCAAACCACAGTTATGAGCCCTCATCTCATTTCCAAATCTCCATCAATTCAGCCTTCAGCGCTGGTTACCAAGGCTGTGCCAAAGTTCAAGGGCCGTAACCGCTGGGCTAACTCGAATCGCAGTGAGTCACATGCCACAACTAGGCTTAAACCAACATACAGTCAGGAAATTGTTCCAGTGAGGAACCAACCAGTGAGGGTTGAGTCAGTATCCGAGAGCAGTTCCTCTTCCAACCCCATGCTCATCATCCTCCCACTGCTTGCTCTTTTACTTGTGGTCATTGTGATCATATTGGTGTTACTACTGAGGAGAAAGCAGCAGAAGAAGAAAAAACAGTTGAACGGTTCCTCTGCTCGTAAATCCTGCCCTGATAGTAGACACTTTCAAGGACATCCAGAGAGGACTGCAACAGTTCCTTTAGTAACTGTAACCCCTCTCACCCCAAGCAACCCTGGTAGTCCTGCTTTGATGAGACTCCAGACAGGAAACCCTGCCTATGGGCAATCTGTGACTCTGTGCTCCTTTGGCAACATGGATCTTGAAGCCACTCAGTTCTGCAGGACCACAAACCCCACCTTGCAGCACAATCAGTACTGGGTGTGAGCTATAATCCTGTGCACAAGGATTAGATCCATCACAGTGTTTCAACTGAAGCTATTTTACTAGTTGTTTTAGCAAGATTGTTGAATTTATGGTTGGAGCAAGGTGGTAGACAAAACAACGGCTAATTTACTTGTTTGTCGCTGTAGTCCAGTCACAGTTGTGCTGCTTGGATCAGCACTTTTTCAGTTTAAATCTAATGTTGTTAGATTTAGCCGCTCTGGTTCATTTGCACTCAACTTTAATCTACTTTTAAGGAACCTATTAAGCAAGCCAAATTGAACAAGATGAAACAATTCATTCAAACTTGCAGCCAAAAGCCACAAACCTCCATAATGAGATGCGTTGTAATTAACAATTTTTTTTTTTCAAACTTTTGAAGAGTATTTTGAAGTGTAAACCAGCAGTATGTGGGGGAGCAGTGGTATTGAGGAACTATAACAAAGGAGAACTCTTAACACAAGACTGGAATAGCGTTCTGGGTGGCTTCTGCTTTCTGCTAGGCAAAAAGACCACCTCACTAAAAAAAGACCATGTGTAGGAGCTGAGGCGGGGAGGTGGTGGGGGAGAAAATTGTCATGTAGAGCTAAACTAACAGAGGGGAATTACCAGGACGTTAGCTAGTAGGAGGTTGCGCTCCATTTCTGTGTAAAAATGTCTACTAGATATTCTAATATGTAGTGCATTTGCTTATTGGTCTTGCAAGCCAGAACTGCAGCACAAGTTGTGTGTTGTTATTTTTTAGCTTAGCATGGCCATGGCACTGTCTACTTTTACAGAAAGTTGATATTTGTCTGTCGTTGCATAAGCGTTGGAAATGCTGGCTATACAAAAACACACCTGTGTTCACAACATCTAGAAACCCTAGACTCCTACAGCGTCTCGGCTCAGAGCTAGAATGCAGTAAACCTTTTTCAGCAAGATTTTCAGTCTCGTTACGTCTTAGTTACTAAAAGTGTCTTGTCCTGGTATTGAAAATGTGTCTTCCTGTTCGCAAGACTGGGTGTAGTTATCATGCTGAATCAGTGCTTTTGTCTACCTCAGACATGTAGGAGTGAACCAGGCATCCAAAAAAATGAAATAAACACTGAATAAATTGCATTAAGGTACTTTCATGCTGTTGCTATTTTACAACATACAAATATTTATTTCTATATCCAACTCATATAGCGTATGTATTTAAACAGAAATGTGGTACATCATTTGTTTATGGTTATTCATATTATATTATTATTATTATTATTATTTTAAGTACAGTTAATGATTTGTTTTTGTATCTCAGGTATCGGGAGATTGCATTAGACACTGAAGACACTGCATGTCATGAGCACATGATGTAACTGTACGTTACTGTTAGCACTGACTTGTTGGAAAAACACTGGTACTGTTTCTTTATTAATCATTTGCAGTGTGTGACCACTCCTGTGGGCTGTAGATTAGTTTTCAGTCCTTTGTTTATTCACTGGAAACAGTTTTATGTATTTGGTCTTTATCACTGGATGTGTGATCACTTGTATTATGTGTGTTAATAAATAGTGCTTGTAACACACCTAATTAAATCACAGTAAACTCCTGTTTAATACTTTTGTGTTCACGTTGTTTGTTTAACAGTGTTTTAGACCCATCATTCTTAAAGTTGGGGTCTGGGCCCGTGATGTAGGTATAATCAGGGGGTCTTGGAGTGTAGTGCTTTTTTAAAATCACATGAAATGACTAAGAATTAAAATGAAATTTTTATCTGTGCAGGAATCATATGGAGTTACTTACGTCTGGAAAAGATTCCCTTGTTGCAAAATGTTCTCAGTTGGACCGTGTTTATCATTCATTTCATTCATTCCGCTGTCCACACAGCGATAATTTATTTTACACTACATATTCTCTGAAGTGTATAGATCCAGCCTTTTTCTTACTTGAAAGGGCAGTTTTCCCGGCAGCATCCATTGTTTTACCATCTGGATTTCTCCTCTTCATTTGGCTGGGCTCATACTGCAGGGAACATGAGTAAAGGAAGGAAAATGAATATCCTTTCAGGATGTAATTGCTATGGTATGTCTCTTCACATGCTTAATTACTGTGATTTCAGAAGCCCTAAGTTACCGAATGTGCTATTCAAAGGCAACAGAATTGAATTTGGTGAATTAAAATGTTCACAAGGCGAATCCCAGGAGACTGGAAGTGTAATGTTTTGGAGGGATGAAAACAAAGGAGTGGCTGAGTGATAACGAATAGGAGGAAATCTGCAGATTACACAATCACACAACTAATCTTACCATTTTGAGATTACTACAGAGAGGATTGAAAGGTTTCGGTAGAAGTGTTGTCTTTGTCTTGATCGTTATCTTTTTATAAATCACTTGAATAACTAAACATAGCACAATAATTAACTCTACCTTCTGTAGCTTCTTAACTTCTTAAAGGTAACTCCAGAATTATTAGCCTTTCAAAAGAAAATAGACATTACACACCAGGATTCAAGTGTATCATTCAAACTGAATAAAGTACTTCCTTTTCCTCTTAACAAAGGTCGTTCTCATTACATAAAGTTATACACATTTGTCTTCCATCGCTATGGAGAAAAAACAAAGCTTTTAACACAACCGGTTAACATAAAGGGTTACCTGTAATGGCTCAAGTCGAATGGAGACCAAATACAAATGCCTAAAAGTCCAAGACAAGTCAATGCAGAAAACGTCTTGAGACAGGAGGAGCTTCTTTCCTCAGGCCAAAAGACTCCTCAATGCTGACACATCCACCTTACAGATCCTTTAGGAGTCCATAAAAATTTGGTCACTCCATTACACTTTGTTAACTAAGGCAACTGAGGGCTAAGGGCCTTACTTAGGGGCCTAGCAATGATAGAGTCAGGATTCAAACTCACAACCTTCCAATTATTAGTCCAATGCCGCAACCACTAAGCCACCACACTTTTTGCCCATTCTATCTTACCTCCAGGGTTGTGGGTTCGATTCCCGCATCCGCCGTGTGTGTGGAGTTTGCATGTTCTCCCCGTGCCTCGGGGGTTTCCTCCAGGTACTCTGGTTTCCTCCCCCCGGTCCAAAGACATGCGTTGTAGGTTAATTGCCATCTCTAAATTGTCTGTAGTGTGTGATTGCGTGAGTGAATGAGAGTGTGTGTGCCCTGTGATGGGTTGGCACTCCGTCCAGGGTGTATCCTGCCTTGATGTCCAATGACGCCTGAGATAGGCACAGGCTCCCCGTGATCCGAGAATAGATCGGATAAGCGGTACAGACAATGTAATGGAACTCTTATTTCTATTCAGGAGCAAGTTTTATTTCACTGTAAGTTGTACAATATACACCGATCAGCCATAACATTATGAGCACTGACAGGTGAGGTGAATAACACTGATGATCTCCTCATCATGGCACCTGTTAGTGGGTGGGATATATTAGGCAGCAAGTGAACATTTTGTCCTCAAAGCTGATGTGTTAGAAGCAGGAAAAATGGGCAAGCATAAGGATTTGAGCGAGTTTGACAAGGACCAAATTGTGATGGCTAGACCACTGGATCAGAGCATCTCCAAAACTGCAGCTCTTGTGGGGTGTTCCCGGTCTGCAGTGGTCAGAATGTAACAAAGGTATCCTTTAAGTCCTGTAAGTATCCTTTAAGTCCTGTAAGTATCCTTTAAAGCCCTACCTCACAACTTACAGGACTTAAAGGATCTGCTGCTTGGTACAAGATTCCACGGCACACCTTCAGGGATCTAGTGGAGTCCATGCCTTGATGGATCAGGTGGAGCAACACAATATTAGTCATAATGTTATGCCTGATCAGTGTATAACAAATAAAATCTTGAATCTTGAATCCTACAGCCCTGACATTAAAATTGGCTGACTTATTAGAATCATATGAGCGACTTGACTGCGACATAATCAGATCAGGCAAACTGAAAGTAACAAGTGGTCTTTATATTCAGAAAGAGAAAAAAACAGACAAGGGGAAATGTTCTCTAAATGACTCATAATGTGAAAACATAATTCTGTGCTACATTCTTTGCCCTTTTGCGTTAAACAGACAAATCCTCACCTCATAAATCACACCTCATATGCACATGCATCACTAGCTAAGCATACAACCACTAATGTTTTTGGTAAATGTGAATAAATAAGTTTATTCATTTGTGATGCTCATGGAATTGATGGCTAGCCCAGTGAATAAATCTGGTGGTGTTATTCAGGCCAGAGTGAGCCATGCAGCAATAATGTGCAACCTCGGGCAATAAACACTCGCAGAGAAGCAACAAACCACTTAACCTCAAGAGAGCCGCTGGGTGATGATGCAGTCGCTCCATGACAACTTGGCAACCTGACACCCGGTGCTGTGCTTTATGCTTTACATTCTTTTAAAGAAATGTGCACCTTGAGAGAGTTTTAAAGCCATTTTTAGTCACAATGTCAGTGTTTAATATTGCTAGTGTGCTAAGCAACTAATACAAAAAAATTCACTTCAACCATAGATATTTTAACACTTTTGATGCTGCTAAAATCAGATAAATGCAGAATACAAAACAAAAAAATCTGTACATTCGTAACAAATAACTTGTATTTCACAAACATCACCCGAAACCTATTGTAGTAAATAACTTATTCGACTAGATAGTTCCATGAAATAAAAAATTGAACCTTATGGAATATCTTATGTGGAATATGTTCTAGTTCCCTTGCACCTTTTTTTTTTGTACTTTGAATACATTTTGTATATATAGAATATTTCATTTATTTTTTTTATTTATATTTTAGATTTCATTTATATTTTCGAATACATTTGTGTATATATAGATTATTTCATTTATTTATTTAAAAAAAATTGATTTATATTTATTTTTCTTGTTATCTGAAGCAGTCTCTAGCAAAAGAATTTCCTTTGCGATTAATAAAGTTTTATCTTATCTTTAGTAGCACCTACACGCTTCCTCTCAAGACAATAAACATATAATATTGTTATTATATAACATATAAATTGGACACTTTTTCACTTCGTTCCTCTGTTTAAATCTCCATCTCCATGATCCAAGGCATATATATATGCATATTTGTACATGACAGGCTTCTGTAGTTTACATAATTGATCCTGCAATAAGACTTGCCTTGCCACAAAACCTAATCAGATTTTAGCTTTTTAAAATTTTTTAAAGAATACAGGAAGTGTGCTGATCTTTCTAATGAACTCCTCCAAAAGAATGTCATTTTTCATTCATTCATTGTCTACTGCTTATCCGATCTATTCTCGGGTCACGGGGAGCCTGTGCCTATCTCAGGTGTCATTGGGCATCAAGGCAGGATACACCCTGGATGGAGTGCCAACCCATCGCAGGGCCCCCCCACACACAAAAATTTAGAGATGCCAATCAACCTACAATGCATGTCTTTGGACCGGGGGAGGAAACCGGAGTACCCGGAGGAAACCCCCGAGGCACGGGGAGAACATGCAAACTCCACACACACACATGGCGGAGGGGGCCCCCGGGGGGTGAGGCAAATGTGCTAACCACCAAGCCACCGTGCCCCCCCTGTCATTTTTCATATTTGTTTAAATATTGCATTAAATATATCTACAAGGCATTTAAAAAATGAACTATTAGTGCATTTTTTTAAAGATCAATGGCAAATTAACAGCAACAGCATGTGTAGAAAATCTTGTTCTGAAAAAATGGGTGTATACGATCTAGCAGAAGTGTATTAAGATATGTATTTTATTATCTCGTTATAATTTATACTGAATGCAAACACACAGTGCTGAAATACTAATGCGAAGATAGGTGAAGATAGCAAAATGGCTGAAAGCGCTGCTGTGTGAAAAGCTCTGAACCTCTCAGGCATTATCCATTTTACCTCCAGTCTTAATTGTTATTTGAGATATAAATCAGTGAAAGAGATACCGAATCACCCGCAGAGAAGCATTTCTGTGTGGGTGTGTGGGTGAAAAATGCAGGCCTCTTGGTGAGCAGCCAGAGGGAGGAAGAAACAGTCAGCATTTTTTTTTTTTTTTAGACAACATGAATGAAGCCCCACTGGACAGGGTTTCCTGTGCAGGGCTATAAAACAAAGCAAAAAAAAAACAGAGAGAAAGAGCTGGAAAAGAATGCCTAGCGGTCCCACATTCCTGAGCTTTCTATCAGGTAGAGCCGTCACGCTCAGCCACACACATCACCTCACCTCATGCGGAGAAGAAATGAAGAGCCGTGAAGGCATGTAAAGCTCTTTGCACTTGCTCGGTAGACGTGTGTGGATAGTGTATGGAGGCTATAAAATGTGCGGGAAGAAATTTTCGGTATTGGATGAGGTGGTGGTGTGTTTGAGAGGTTTGTGATCTTTGAGTTGTGCAGGCTGGGTGGAGCGCTTATTAGAGCTCACTTGGGAGCGGGCAGGTCTGGCTGACAGCCCGTAACACACTGCTGAGACTGCCTCATGAGATAGCGCCGTTTATTTGCATACAGCGAGCTGCTCGAGCTCTGAAAAATCAACACTGATATTGATATCTTGTTTTCAATTTCCATGAATAGTTTATATTGGTTTTGTGTGTTTAAATGCATTTCTGGGAAACCTAATGCATCAACATATCTGTATCTGATAACTGCTACAAATATCTGTTTCAGTTTAACACAAATGTCCAGAAACTACTACACTGACAAACTGGGAACACTGGGGAAAAATAAAGAGGCAGAAATGCCAGAGCTGTCAGCACTGGTCTGTAAATCGGGTCTTTGACAGTTCCTCAGCCTCAGCTATATCACTTAGGTTCAAAACTAGTTAGTTGTTAGGATCTTCTCACGATCATTTCTAATAAATGAAGGTTAAACCACATTGACCATGACCATGTGGCTATTCAAGGTGTTATAAGCAGATGATTTGAAATCGATGCACCGATTTAAAAGACAATAATTGAACACACATTGATTATTAGAAATTATATTAATTATAAATCAGCACAAAAGACAGACAAATGATGAGTAATACAAGTTAGTGGCTCTGGGTTACTGATCAGAAGGTCAAGGTTTCATGCCCTAGCATCACCAAAGCATCACCAAAGCTTAAGCAAGGCCCTTAACCCTAACCACTAACTTCCTCATTCACACACACACACAACACACACACACTTTGTAAGCCACTTTCAGTCACTACTACTTTTTCGCTCAGTTTATCTTGTGTCTTGAATATACTGAGCCTTTTTTTTTTTTTTTTTTTACACTGACCTACTTTGACCTGTTTTTTTCTTACAGTTCTTGTGTTATTGCTTCACCTAGTTTATCCTGTTTGCCATTCACTGATCTGTGCCTGTCTTACCGATTCTTAGTGTTTTGGATAGTTCACTTGCTGTTTAGCAAAACAGCTCTAACGGCAGCTGCATCTCTTTGCATCCATCTTGTGACATCGTTTGAAAGCCTGAGGTTTAGAAAGATTGCTGCTTTTTGTGGCTGTGTAACTTTCTCACAAACATTCTTCAAAAAAAATCCCCAGAAAACAAAAGTGCACATAGCTGGTTAAGATCATGTTACATTTAGTCCAAACAGTGCATTCATATTCACTTACATCACTCCAGCCACTGACCAGTAACCCTGAAAGCTCGCAGTTACGGGGTTTCTTTGCACTCTGCTGTGACTGCGTCTTCCACTTGCTTAATTGTACTGCAGCCTGCATTAGGCAAACCATCAGACACAAAAGCCTCCAAAAACGGAAGACTCAGGAAACAGGAAACACCACATCTCAAGACAAAAGTGGAAGCAAATGATTCAGGGTTCCAGTGCAATGAGATCACACTGCAGCTCTCAGAACCTTGTGACCCTTTTTTTTTTTTTTTTTTTTTATCTGCTGCTGTAATCAAAAACACTGTCCTGTGCTTATCCCAGGATGTTTATTCACAAACTTCTTAGACTCCTCATCCTTCCACACACGTAGTACTGTGTCATTATTCTTTGAGATTTTGAGGCTGGTTCCTCTCAAGGTTTTTTGGTCTCAGCTTTAGGGCTTTTCACACTTACACCGATCAGGCATAACATTATGACCACCTGCCTAATATTGTGCTGGTCCCCTTTTTGCTGACAAGACAGCCCTGACCCATCATGCACTGTGTGTTCTGGCACCTTTCTATCAGAACCAGCATTAACTTCATCACTTTGAGCAACAGTAGCTCGTCTGTTGGATCGGATCACACGGGCCAGCCTTCGCTCTCCACGTGCATCAGTGAGCCTTGGCCACCCATGACCCTGTCTCCGGTTCACCACTGTTCCTTCCTTGGACCACTTTTGATAGATACTGACCACTGCAGACCTGGGAACACCCCACAAGAGCTGCAGTTTTGGAGATGCTCTGATATCCCACCCACTAACAGGTGCCATGATGAGGAGATAATCAGTTTCGTCAGAAGTACATGAGAACCTGGGACAAAATGAAACAAATATCAATACATAGCTTGGGGTCTGGGGGAGTTCTTAAGGAATTGTGGTGTGAACAGCGATGGTTCCTGAGGCCACATCAGTGCTAAAGAGGAAACAAAAAAAAGACACTTTAAATCTGCTTACTAAAATCCGTGAATATTAAAAACCTTGAGATCACTTGCAGCTGATTCCCTTTCTGGTTTGGTTCATTTTACCAAGTACTACATGTGAAACTACCCAGTTTCTGTAAATCTGCTCTGAGAACATGAGTGAATATGTAATATGCACTTTCGCAGAAGTGTTTTAAAGAGATCCAATCGCCCGGCTTGAAGCGCTTCTGAGATTTGTATCAAGAGTGGGACGAATGCAAAAAGATCAGGCTGATGTCTAAGACAGAACAGCTGGCTTTTCACCATGAGAAATATGTTGGCTCATCAATTCAGGCTCAGCATCTGGCTTGACACAAGTTCCAGCCACCACACCACAAAGTACTTATGGAAAACAGAAAGTCAGGTGGCAAAATATCAGCCCTCTGTGGCTTTTTTAGGCAAGTGCTGGTAATCGTTCATGCGGTTTATCACGATATTCAAGTTTCTTGTGAAATCTGAAACACGAGCTGCGTGTCTCACAGTACAAAGGGTAAATCTGACTCAGAGGTGCAACTAACCTACTAACAAGTTTAAATGACATCAACCGTATACTCGCTTAGACCTCAGCAACCATATACTCGCTTAGACCTTTAACACTTAAACATAAAGCCTAATGACTCACCTTAAACAGAATGACACATATCTGCCTTCAGACCAAAGTTTTATACCTGAAATAAAACACAGTGATAGATAATTCAGTTGTTTGTAATATTTACACAATTAATCAGCACTTTCTAACCAATCAGATTTCAACAACAGCATGATAATAATTAAATAAAAGATTTAAAGGTAAAATCACATCACTGTTGATTATTTTTCTCAATCAGGGTTATTTCTAATTGTATGACACGACACCTACAAACAACCGACTCGCACGGCAGCATCGAACATCTTTTTCATCATATCGGTAATCCTATAATTCGAGTTCAAGTTATTGGAACGGGTCAGTTTATTTTAGAAGATGCATAGTGACAAAGGAAGTTAGTAAGAAAGGAGAAGTGGATGTATGACTACAAGCCTGGAATAAATAAGATGTTCCAATTGCAGCATAGTGTACACAGCCTGACATTTTCAAAAGGTATTCTTGCTCTAACACATGCTAAGCGATCATCAGGACTATAATATTTGATCTCTGATCATCATCATCCCCAAAATAACAAGTGAAGTGAATAACACTGATTATCTCCTCATCATGGCACCTGTTAGTGGGTGGGATATATTCGGCAGCAAGTGAACATTTTGTTCTCAAAGTTGATGTGTTAGAAGCAGGAAAAATGGGCAAGTGTAAGGATTTGAGCGAGTTTGACAAGGGCCAAATTGTGATGGCTAGACCACTGGATCAGAGCATCTCCAAAACTGCAGCTCAACTTACAGGACTTAAAGGATCTGCTGCTAAAATCTTAGCGCCAGGGATCTAGTGGAGTCCATGCCTCGACGGGTCAGGGCTGTTTCGGCAGCAAAAGGGGGACCAACACAATATTAGGCAGGTGGTCATAATTTTATGGCTGATTGCTGTAAATGACTCCAGGTTGATGAAGGTGTTCACATTAGATCATCTCAGAACCCGTGAAGTTTATGTTGATGGTTGACTCAGTCACTCTAAGATGCTATGTGTAATATTTCTTTGCTGTGGTGTGCTGGGGAGGTGGCGTTAGGACTGGTGGTGCCAGTAAACTGGGCAAGCTGGTGAGGAAGGCCTGCTGTTGTAGGGATGGACCTGGACAGTGTGGAGGCAGTATGATTACACCACAACACAGCTGAATATTCTGATTTGGTTAAAGGCTGTGAAACTAGCAACTGGAGGACGGAAAAACATTCATTTAGCATTTGTGTAAAACATTTCCGGTGTCAACGCTGAGGTAACAATCAGAAAGAAAGATAAACTTTTTTTTTCCAAATGGGGAAAAACCAGACTGGTGAGAGAATGATTATTTATAGCTGCTATAATGATAACAAAACCCAACATGTTATAGACCCTTAAATGTAACAAACAAATAAAAAAAATGAGTTGCCAAATTGCTGTATTATAAGTCGAACGATACATTCAGGAGTGTTATTATAGGAAAATAATCAGTGATGGGGTGGAGTGATGCAGCCTGATACAAAGTGGAGTTACAGAGTGACGATCCTGAAGCTGATTATTTTACCTTAACAGCACATTTAGAGCCTCTGTGTTTCTGTAAGCTGCAAACTGCTTGGGCTTTCAGCAGGACACTGAACCCACTATGTAGCATGGCTGACCTGTGAGCTGACCCTCAATTACTTACAAGCCGGGATTAAAAAACAAAAACAAAAAAAAAAATCACAGTGCTATACTCGCTCTGGTTCTTTTCTTTCAAATATTTATGAATCCTGGGATAAGCGTGACATTAAGAAAAGCACAGAGTGAAGCCTTGTACAGCTGTTGGGTGGATTTGGGATTTTGTTTTCCTATTATGCCCTTTTCGCTCTGACTCATGGCTACAGCATTTAACAAGAGGGTGGAACAGGAATCGGGCTTAATCTGAGCAAAAAATCTTGGCACTTTAATTCAGCCATTTTGAACAGAGCAAAAACAGAACGGCCTCACGCTGGATGTGCTGCAGTTTTACTGCATGCATCCTAAACAGCATACACCGATCAGCCATAACATTATGACCACCTGCCTAATATTGTGTTGTTCCCCCTTATTCTGCCAAAACAGCCATGACCCATCGAAGGCATGGACTCCACTAGATCCCTGAAGATGTGCTGTGGAATCTGGCACCAAGATGTTAGCAGCAGATCCTTAAAGTCCTGTAAGTTGGGAGGTAGGGCCTCCATGGGCCTTAACTTACAGGACTTAAAGGATACTTTTGATAGATACTGACCACTGCAGTGGTCACCCCACAAGAACACCACACAAGAGCTGCAGTTTTGGAGATGCTCTGATCCAGTTGTCTAGCCATCTCAATTTGGCCCTTTGTCAAACTCGCTCAAATCCTTACGCTTGCCCATTTTTCTTTAAGAATTTCCTTTAAGAATGCCTTTGACAAAAGAAGAACATATTCTAATCATATTTATGGCGGGATCAGGAAGCTGTCCCCTAGCTTGTGATGGACTTTAACAGGAAATATTGTAATCACACCACACAACACTGATGACACACTGAGAGTCAGAGTTGGTAGAGGTGACGTGTGTGTTCACAAAAGAAATAGTAATCATGTAGAGGATGTCTTTCAGAACTTTCTAACTGCTTCATATTTTTGTCAACAGATACATGACGTAAAGATTTGACCTCCTTGTTAGGGCACTGAAATTTTTTCATAGCATCTGGAAAGTATTTCCTGTGAAGCTGACGCTGTAAGCATGGTATCTCTAGTCAGCCTTGATAGTCGTATATATTCATATCCAGGAAGACGTCACTCATAGATCCGTGCCTGTATAGGAATGTGATTTTCTTACACTTTAAAAAAAACAACAACAATCTCTTAATAAGCTCTTCAGCTATAATCTTTTTTCTTAATTTTGAGCCAATTTTAATCAATAATGATGAGATAAAGATCCTCTGGTCGCATGTGCAAAAGGTCTACATACCCAAAAGGAGTAAATAAAGGCAAAAACTATTTATTTCCCCTCTATGAGCAACTAAAATGCATCACATACATTGTATTAATTTTCATTAATTATTATTTTTTTATTTTTACATTTTATTCATTTTTTTAACAACATTCATTTACATTTTTGCCTAATAACCTTAAAATAATTGTACAATTGGGGTAAAGTATTTTATTTCTTATAAAAATGTAACGACTTCTATATCTTCTTATAACTTATTGATTGTTATAGCAAAAACCTTTTGATTTTTTTTTTTAAAAGTGCTTTCAGGAAAAAAAGAAAAGAAAAAACATACCCAAATAATATATTTTAAAATATATTTAAAGTAATTTTCAATGTTTTATGACTTATTTTTTAATTAACATTTGATATTAGAATTTTAACAGGCTAACTTTAATTTCCCCCTTCGTATTTAATTATCCAATAAACACATTAATATGACAACTGATAAATACTTATGAATGATTTATGCACATTAATTATTTGTTCTTAAATAAGCAGCTGAAAGATGAGCATCATTATTACAAATCAGCTGTCTTTGAATTTTATCGTTCATTAGGAGTTCACGACTGTTTTGTGGCTGTTTTTTTTTTTAGTCAGCTAGAAAAGAAGCTTGTCTTGTCTGTATTCCCATGTTCCTGAAGATTTCTACAGGAATTTGCCACTTTAAAAAAAAAAAAGAAAAGACATTCGTTGTCTAGAGCAGCAGAAAGAGCAGAAAGAAGTGAGACCCTCAAGCTGCAATCAAGTAGCAGCAGGTTCGCTTGGCACGGAGCCCTCATGTCCATCCTGCTGAAAGCAGAGTGTGTTTCTGTGTTTACAGCGAGAGCTGAGGACTGCAGAACCGTGCCAGGGCCGAAGAGACAAAGAGCCAAGTCTGGCACACAGGCCTTATTCCCACGCCATGGCCCTCAGGCAGAGAGTACTCTCAGTTCCTTAACACTCATAACAGGAGCTCACAGCTTCCACTCCTCCCATCTCCTGCTGGAACATACAGACTTGATACTCATCTGCACATATTTTTATCTTTTAGACTGGACGGCTGTCAGGAAGATGGTGCTGAAATGCCTCCGCTAGTTTAAACATACACTGCAGCCATTCAGCATTTTCATACCATTCATTAACCAGTGCTCCTTCAAGAAGACGAATACAGTGGGAGTGTAGTTACCACACACACACACACAAACACACACCTACAATGTGCAAAGATATGTAAAGCACCAATCCATACAGCCATAATCCCAGTCTACTGTTCATTAACACCAATAACTTGGCTCTGAAAGTACAACAGGACATTTCGGTGATAAAGAACAGTAACAGAAACTACACTGTACATAGTATTAGATGTTACACCACAGCACAGCTGAATTCTCAAATTCTACTGCTTAGAAGGTTTTCATTTTATTTTTGTATAACAGCACATATAACATGATTATAGGTTTTAATTGACTCGTTCCATTACGTTATTTCTTTCTAGAACAGCTGGTGGAACTTGTAATGTGGATGGTCCACATATTTAAAACTAATTAAAAGAGAGAGAGACAGACAGACAGGGTGAGAGACAGACAGACAGACAGGGTGAGAGCGAGAGAGAGGGTAAGAGAGAAAAAAGTAGACACACAGAGAGAGAGAGAGAGAGAGAGAGAGAGAGAGAGAGAGAGAGAGAGAGAGAGAGGGGAGGGGCGAGAGAGAGAGGCAGAGAGAGAGAGAGAGGCAGAAAGAGAGCCCTGTCAAACCTATGTGGACAACAACAACCTCCTAATTAATTTACACATAACACTCCACACATGCTGTATCTGCATCACACAACTAATGCAGAAAGGACATTGGTCATATCACACTCTCCGGTGTCACCCAGATGAGGATGGGTTCCCTTTTGAGTCTGGTTCCTCTCAAGGTTTCTTCCTAATACCATCTAAGGGAGTTTTTCCTTGCCACAGTCGCCTGAGTCACCTCAGGCTCGCTCACTAGGGAAAATTTTGTCTAACATCTAGGACTGTTTGTTTGTATGTTTATTGTTTCTTATGTTCTGTAAAGCTGCTTTGAGACAATGCTCTTTGTTAAAAGCGCTATACAAATAAAATTGAATTGAATTGAAAGAGAGCGAGAGAGAAAGACAGAAGAGAGAGAGAGAGAAAGAGAGAGGCAGAGAGAGAGTGAGAGACAGAAAGAGAGAGAGAGAGAGAGAGAGAGAGAGAGAGAGAGAGAGAGAGAGAGAGAGAGAGTCTTCGACCATCCAAGATATTAATGTTTAATGTTTAAATGTGCAGCAAGTGTTTATAAACTGTTCCGGTAAAACATTGTGAATCAGTATAAATGTGATTATATTCAAATAAAAAATAAGCAGTTTCTGAAATAGTGACATTTTGTCTTTGTACCTTCATATCAACAAGAACTTAGTTAAGTAAGTGCACCAGACTGAGATGAGACTTTCAGTCTGAGTCGGAGAAGCAAGGCAGGTTAGCAGTCTGCAGTAACCCATCTGCAGTTCCTTCAGAAACAGGAAAAAGCATTTCGGGAAATTCTTGCTCAGCATCTGTCAGAGAAATCTGGCGTCGGATTTAAAGCCTCGACATTGACAAACGGTTCTGCTTGTCTAGCAGAAAAGCGAAGCAATAATACAACCAGCAGAATCCAATCCAAAAGGTGTTCGGCGGATATGGAAAAAGCAGGAGAAAATGTACAGCACAGTCAGAAAGGGATTAGAAATATCTATGTAGGCATTTTGTCTTTCTTTCACAATTAATGACTTAAAATACAATGCGTGTTATGTGATCACAAGCATACCTAATGTTCTCTTTTTCGCTACTCAAGCTACTCTTGAGATATCAGTAATCCTGACCGTCCTGCTCTCCGGACCTGCCTGATCCACCCTGATGCCTACACCTGGTTGGAGTCTCATCACTTGGAGGCCACACAGACAGCCTGGAGATGCATGAGATTACTGTGGATAATACTACTAAAATAGCAACAATCAGTATTGAATACAAGTCTCAATATATGCTGTGGATAGGAGCACTCGGAGACTATGGTGCCGGCTTTGAACTACTCGGTTTTGATAGATCCCTTCCTGCAAAAGCTAAGATAAATCTATAATAAATCATATCATAAACTCATATCATCTCAGGTATTTTTTCCTCAACACTGGTCATTAAGGATAAATAAATATAAATAATTTATCATTATATATAATGATATAAAATTTTTTATAATTATATATAATATTCTGTAATATAAATGAAAGCTGCTTTGTGATAATGTCCATTGTTAAAAGCACACTAGAAATAAAATTAAACTGAATTATAATGAATTAAAATACATTGTTTGACCATAATGAGGTTGAATGATGCTTAACGTCTACATATATGTGTAGGCAAAAATGTAGAACATTGTATAATCTTCCCTGAAGTACTTCCCTGATTGAAGCCGATTCTGATAAACACTTTCTGATAAAAATCACATCATTTAAATAAATAAATAAATATATAAACAGCAGAACTGATTTCCTAAAGCAATCAGTGGGTTACTGCTGCTGAATAACAAACAAAAAAAAAGAACAAAAAAGAAAAGACATCACAGAGCTGAGTTATGTGCAGGGTTTATTTAAGGGAAAAAAAAGAACAAACATTTCTGAACAAACGGTGTTTTCTCAATCATAATGTTAAATAAAACATTGATGATTAAATAAATGAATTTCTCAGTCTTCTCTGGGTTGGAAATCTCAGTCAGCTTTATCAGACGTGTCCATGATGAAACGTAACAGACGTGGAATCCTGAGTGAGCCGTGCGTTTTAGTTTCTTATCTCTGGCTTTATTTAGATCCCTGCACGCTGACACTGCTCCGTGTGTCAGGGGATATTTTCATATCTCTTAACGAATGATCGGGTAATCAACCAAGGGCACGGCTATTTTTGCTTAATCCTGATTTCTCGACTGTTACTGAAAATGTCGTGGGAAAATAAACAGTCCGAGAGCCAAATTAGGGCATAATTCCGTTCCCACGTCTTCTCTTAAGGGAACAGGCCCCACTTCCGCCTTACTATAGCAGCCAGGGCAAAAAGATATGGCCTTACAAAACATCTTAGAATAAGTAAAATATATAATGTTTATAACATTAATTAAAAGAAATTATAAAAATATCGATAAAGACAGGGTTGAAAGGCACGGCAAAGTGAAGACAGCTACTCGTCAGATCTCTGTAAACATTTCTGAATAAGCTCACTTAACCTGGAAGCGCTGGAGCGTTCTGAAGGTTGGCACAAATCAGCGCTGGAGGTCATGACATGATTTGTAATGAGAATTTTGTTGAGTAAATAACCTACAGTGTTAGTAAAGCAGAAATTGTGCTTTCTGATGGAATGCTTGTCATCCTGAGCACTATTAGTTCCACAGAGCTGTAATGTAACCTTCTCCAAGCTGTCAAAAGCATCTTCCCTCCCCCTCTGATCTGGAAACCTCTCCTGAAGAGGGTTAATGCTATCTTGTCACATACTTGTCCCCCTATGCTTTATTTAGCCCTGCTTTTGCTGTGACCAGACATTCAATCGTGTGGCTAAGAAACTGATAAAATATCAGAGAAGAAGGTTCTCTCGGTTTAGCATATTGCTAAAGAAGAGGCTGGTTAACGTTCACCTCGCTCCTGGGAGAAGGATGACGAGTGTGTGTGGAGGATCTAGGCGTTGTCGTACTGCCTGAGTGTGTCCTCCAGCTTGCTTGTGACTTTCTGGAAGAAGCTGATCTGCTGCTGCAGGTAGTGCTGCATCTGGGCTTTGAAGTCGCGCACGCGGATCTGGTGGAAGTGCTGGATCTCGGCAAGTGTGGCGAACGAGATGATGTTGCATCGCTCGGCGACACCGTCGGCCTGCTGACGCTCCATCTTGCCTTCCTCCACGTGTTTCTGGCTCTCCTTCACCTTGGTCAGAGCGCCTGCGGGAACACAGCAGGGTTAGACATTAGAAGAATACCAAAATATGTACAGAGCAATGTGGTGAACATGACGAGCAATGTGGTGAACATGACGAAATTTTATTTTAATTTTTTTTAACCACTTTCTGTTCACTGTGACAAGATAGAAGCCGACACCTCTGTGAAACATCCAGTAAATGTTAACTGATGACTTGTGTAAACTCTTGTAAGTTGACTTGCTTTATGCACACAACTCAACTACAAATAAGGCAAGGATGTGAAGCATGCAATGATCAATACTTCACATACTGTAAAATGCAACATTATATGAAAGACAAAATTATAGCTAAATACACAACGGTTGGTCGTGTTATTACACATGTATTGCCCAACTCTAGTGATTCTTGATGCATTATTAATACTAGACAGCTAATCATTATACTGCACTCGTGTATACGTGTAAATTACACTGTTACATTTACATTACATTTACACACGTTACATTTACGGTATTTGGCAGATGCCCTTATCCAGAAGGTCTTCCATTATATCTCATTTATACAACTGAGCAATCGAGGGTGAAGGGCCTTGCTCGAGGGCCCAGCAGTGGCAGCTTGGAACTCACAGTCCAAAACCTTAACCACTGAGCTACCACTTCAAAGCAAACTGTATAAAATCTTAATCATAGAGGCATTTGTACAGTTAGTGGACAGTGTTGTTACACTTTTTACAACTGCTTACACGCTGTTCCTATACGCTGGAACGTCTCAATAACCGAAACAGCATATATTGTGAAATCACTGTAAGACCGCAAACGTTAGCAAAGACGAGTTTTTCTGTAGACACCAGTGTGATTCACTGAAGTTAAAACGTCCATTCTGAAGGCAAAATGATGAAACATGGCTCTATGGTTGTGTAATCTAGCTCTTGCAGTCACATGGAATCTATTTTTTGTCACGTTAGTAGTTTCTAGTGAGTAATATTACATACCATGAGATTTAAGGGCATGATAATGTAAAGATTACACTTATGTTTGTCTGAAACTGCTATAAAATGAATTAGGCTATAAAGCTATACACTTTATACTAATTAACATTAATTATTTTGTAATTAATCTATAAAGCTATACATACATGCTGCACAGTAGGTTTAATGTACATAATGTAATAAGGCTACACTTATTCATTACTGCGGTTGCTGAATATTCCTGAAGCGATGAGAAACGCTCAAGATGATTTAATGATTTATTAAATGAATAAAAATCATACGCAAGGCTTCTTCTGCTGAACATCATCCTGTTCGATTTGCGTCACATAACATCTCGTTTCAGGTGCAACACCAGCCTCGGTGCCACGTGAAAACGTTCAGGAAAACATTTCTCCGGTCCTTTGATATTGTGAAGGTGAAGTAAATTCATGTGTTCTTTCATCATTTAGACTTTTAATCATTCATGTGATTTAATGTCACTTCCACAATCTTTAAATGTTTTCACATATTTTTTTCCCCCATGTTTTAAAGTGCAATATAAATACTTAGAGAAGAGTTTCACTTGCGTCACAGTCATCGCGGTCAACTTGTATGCAAATGTTTTGGCACCCCTTACACAACACATTGTATTACTTCTGTTCACAATGCTAAACACCGCCTTTATACACCCTTCCTAGTCAGTACTGAGTAACACACTCTGCTTTTGCATTGCTTGGAAACTTCTTGAATATACTTGTTTAGTGAAATTTCAACCACTCTTTCTTGCAGAATGATCTTGCATGCTCTACATTTTTAAGAGCTACATATGTACCTACAAGTATGAATTAGTATGCATGCTTAATTTACACACAAAAGCCATGTAATAACAAAATTAATGGGACCCAATTTTTTTTATACATCAGGAACAACTGCTATATACAATGACCAGGCATAACATTATGACACCCTGCCTAATATTGTGTTGGTCCCCCTTCTGCTGGCAAAACAGCCCTGACCCGTCATGCACTGTGTATTCTGACACCTTTCTATCAGAACCAGCATTAACTTCTTCAAACAATTTGAGCAACAGTAGCTCGTCTGTTGGATCGGATCACACGGGCCAGCCTTCAATCCTCACGTGCATCAATGAGCCTTGGCCGCCCATGACCCTGTCGCCGGTTCACCACTGTTCCTTCCTTGGACCACTTTAGATAGATACTGACCACTGCAGACTGGGGACAGTCTGTTCAATATTTTTCCCTGTACACCAGTACCATAATGTACATGTACATCATCAGCTTGTACGTTATGAGAAATTCAGAACGCTGGTGTTTTGAAGATGAAGATGAAGATGTGTATGCTTTTGAGAAATGTGTTGCGCTGCATTTCAGAGCAGAAATGTGTGAAAGCAATTGAGGACAAACTAACTTAGATATCCGACAGTGCAAAGTTTCCTAACTCGAGTCACTGTGTAACTTTGCACTAAACATTTTTTCTAATTATCTCCTTCAAGAATTTAAATGCTAATGACAAGCATTAAAACGTGCAGCGCTGCTGGAACAAAACGTGCAAACCCTGCTCTAGCTGACACAGTTCAAGCGGCGCATAAACACTTTATCATCACGTCTATTATTAGCTTTGATAAAGGTGAGTGTGACTTGAGATTAAGAAGAAAAAAAAAGGACAGCACTCTGAGTAACAGCATATCAGAATGAAAACGTGTGAAGTTAACGTGACATAAAATCACGAGGACATGCAAAAGACTATCTGGGCAAACACTGAAATATTTACATATGCCCTGGAGCTTAGTTTCACAGTCGCAGTGAAAAAGGACAGAACTGCAGTTTAATGTTTCTCAAACATATGAGGCTACATATACAGAAAGTGACCTTCTCAAGAAAAAACAACTTCCTGGAAAAACAATTCTAATACTGTTCAAACAATTAAACCAGGATACTAAACACTGGACAGATTATTTAACATTATCATAAATATACACCTATTAAAGACTGACTTTAATGCCAAGTCTTGTGGTGCTTATAAAGGTTTAACCTTGGGCTTTATGAGTTCATGGGAAGAAGTAAAGTACAGTAAAAAAATAAATAAAAAAATTCTCAATACAGACAGCATGGCCCCATAAATATTAAATGTCCTAAAAAATTTTATTAAGAAGCTCATCAGACATGAGGCACAAGCTCAAGATACAGTCCACTTTATTAGGCATAACTCATGCAGTTATCTAATGTGGCAGCAGCACAGTGTGTGTAAAATTATGGAGATGAAAATGAAGAGCTTCAGTTAATGCCCACATCATACACCAGAATAAGGGAAAAGTGTGACTCTGTGACTTTAACCATGACATGGTTGTTGGTGCCAGATGGGCTGGTTTGAATATTTCAGAAACTGCTGATGATCTGGGATTTTCATGCATAACAATCTCTAGAGTTAATACTGAATGGTGTGAAAACAAACAGTGAGTGAGACATTTCTACGGGTGACATTTCTGTCCTTGGTTGATGAGGTTGTAGGGAACAAGGCCAGATCTGCCAGGAAGGTGCGCAGAAAAGTATCTCAGCATGCACAAAACATATGAGGTGGATGAGATACAGTAGAATACAGTAGTATAGCAGTAGAAGATCACATGAGGTTCAGCTCCAGTCAGATAAACACAAGAATCTGAGGATATCGCGAGCACAGACTCACCGAAACCGGACAACTGAAGATCTGATTGAAATTGTGAAGCAAAGTGAATGTAAACTTCTTTTAAAAGAAGACAGGACTGACAAAAAAAAACATTAATAAACATTTCCTTTTGTATAATTTTCTTGAAACAGCTTGTCTATGATGTGGTAAATCTTACATTTTTCCTATCTAAGAGCCCCAGTGTCCATGTGAATAAACACCTAGAGTGCTGAATAAACTCTCTCAGAGACTGAGTCATAGAGAAACACACATGACTGGACATATATAAACACTGCAGGTGTTAACTCTAGACCTGGAACTGAGCTTAGTCTGTCTTCTGGCAGGTGGCAAAAGGTTCAAGGCCTAACAGGATTTCTCAATCAGCATGACAGAATCCTGGTGAGCTGGTGCCTTAGATAATAATAATACATAAATGATGTCAAATCTGATATCTAGAGAGAATATCCTTGTGCAAGATCCTTTGAGATCATCTGCAGTAAACCATAGCTAGTGGGTGTGGGCAGAAATATGCAACGTTTCATTTACATGTTACATCACTGAAGAAAAAAAATGGTATATATATATATATATATATATATATATATATATATATATATATATATATATATATATATATATATATATATATATATATATATATATATATAAGCTAAATAATCCTAACCAGTAATTAGCTATGAATATGGTCATTATAACAAATGAAGATAATTGTACACCGATCAGCTATAACATTCTGAGCACTGACAGGTGAATTGAATAACACTGATTATCTCTTCATCATGGCACCTGTTAGTGGGTGGGATATATTAGGCAGCAGGTGAACATTTTGTCCTCAAAGTTGATGTGTTAGAAGCAGGAAAAATGGGCAAGTGTAAGGATTTGAGCGAGTTTGACAAGGGCCAAATTGTGATGGCTAGACCACTGGATCAGAGCATCTCCAAAACTGCAGCTCTTGTGGGGTGTTCCCGGTCTGCAGTGGTCAGTATCTATCAAAAGTGGTCCAAGGAAGGAACAGTGGTGAACCGGCAACAGGGTCATTGGCGGCCAAGGCTCATTGATGCACGTGGGGAGCGAAGGCTGGCCCATGTGATCCGATCCAACAGACGAGCTACTGTTGCTCAAATTGCTGAAGATGTTAATGCTGGTTCTGATAGAAAGGTGTCAGAATACACAGTGCATGACGGGTCAGGGCTGTTTTGGCAGCAAAAGGGAGACCAACACAATATTGGGCAGGTGGTCATAATGTTATGCCTGATCTGTGTATGAGCTACATATGCATGGCATTAAACAGAAGAAAAGATTTACTGAATTCTCAAATACACTGATAACTTTATTATATAAATTTACTTCATACTGGACAACAGTATATGACTGCAAAATAGGCTAAAAGACAATGCAAGATCTTACAAGATACAACACTTCTTAGTTTCTCTTTAAGTTGCAGATACCACATACCACAATAGTCTCAAGCCTAGTTCGTGTCTTTGACGACTGTCTGATTAGGAAGGGTGATCAGCATCTTTACGGCATGTTTCACTAGAACCATTAGTAGTTAGGTTGTAACAGTGCTGTATGCAACATGCTCCTGTGTTACGGAATTTTTGCACGTGAGTCGACAAACGCCGAGACATATACGTACCCACGTGTCTCTGAGCAGAGGTGATGACGCAAAATACCACATCATTTCTGACAAACATTTGCTAACTTTGCTTAACAAACTGACAGATGCAAAAAGGAGTAGATTATGTATGATAATATGAGATGTAAGCTTCCACGGATTAAGGACATAACATATATAGCTTATACAGACTCACTATAAATAATCACTGTGGCTTAAATCCAAATTCAAGGAAAAAAATAAATAAATGACTGGGGTAAAAAAAAAACCCTTCTAGAAAGTTCCACTTTAGACAAGCACTACCCTGTGTCAGTGTTTGAGAAGACACATTTGTCAAATTCCTCCAGGAATCAAATCAACTGAAATAAAATCTAACAGGATTTGAGAGAGTGCATACAACAATTGTGTAGTGACGGTTCATCCATTCACCTTATTCATAGCTTGAGGCAGTGAGTTTCGAGCATTTCAGCCAGATCAACATTCAAGCAGGCAGTGCTGTGGGTGAACAAGCTTTGTGAAAATAAGCTGTGTGGACGTCCCGACACAGGAAGCAGGTTCTACTTAAGCAGCACACGGCGTTCACACTACAGACTGACAAGCAACAAACAAAGCAGCACTTCAGCCCACAAAAATGTTCAAAGCAAATGACGTACCCTCTTGTAACAACACTTGAAGAGAAACTCCTGCAGCTGAACACGGTATGCGTCAACAGCCGGCAGACGCTTTTACATAGTCACTGTGTTAGGCCGTTATTTATTTATGTGACTTTCACAGCTGAAATAAAAGAGGAGTGAAACCTTTCATTCCCAGAAGCTGATCACAACTTTATCGAGGATGTTAAAAGCCTTGAAGCCAAATGAAAACAGCCACTTTCATCAACACGCTTTCAAAACCGATGTGAGGAAAGAGTCTGATCCATAGAGGTCCTACCTCACAACTTACAGGACTTCAAGGATCTGCTGCTAACATCTTGGTGCCAGATACCACAGCACACCTTCAGGGATCTAGTGGAGTCCATGCCTCAAAGGGTCAGGGCAAAAGGGGGACCAACACAATATTAGGCAGGTGGTCATAATGTTATGGCTGATTGGTGTATGTTCTCATGGCAAAGACATATACAGCTGCCTTTTATTGATGTGAGCTAAACAATCTGTTCACATCTGTCCAAAAGACTGAAAAGCCACTGACCAGTGCTTCACACTACAGCTCGACAATGACCTAAAGCACACTCTGAAAGCAACCAAAGAAGTAGCTGAACATTCAACAATGGCCATGTCAATCACCTGAACTCGATGCTGTTTAGACAGCAAACAATAACTGCATCAATGTTCAAACCTGTATACACCCGTCTCTAGTAACACAACATTTGTGCAAAATGAGAAGTAATAAAAAATATCAGCTAATACATCTTACTTTGGTTACATTTTAGCATTCTATCAGTTCACACTATCAAAAGTCAATCTACTCCGTCAATCATGTGATGAATATGCACTGTCAGTGGGGTGGGGTTTTTTCTAGCTCGGTGAGTCAGTTAGATCAAACACAAAAGCAGAAAGCAGACTTCCTCTGCACTGACCAACACGGCATAATAAAATACATCTGGACTGTCACTACAGGAAAGTCCCGAGGGAATTAGGACACGCCCATTTAAATGGTTTATGGCAGGCTCATTGCACAGACATCTGTGACAGTACATGAGCAAGAAGATCAGCTGGGAAAAATAAATAACAGCTGATGTGCGAACACGTCATCGTATGTTCTCTCTCTCTATAGAGATATTTTCACACAGTCTAACACTATAGAGATATTTTCACACAGTCTAACACTATAGAGATATTTTCACACAGTCTAACACTATAGAGATATTTTCACACAGTCTATTTAACACTATAGAGATATTTTCACACAGTCTATTTAACACTATGGAGATATTTTCACACAGTCTAACACTATAGAGATATTTTCACACAGTCTATTTAACACTATGGAGATATTTTCACACAGTCTAACACTATAGAGATATTTTCACACAGTCTAACACTATAGAGATATTTTCACACAGTCTAACACTATAGAGATATTTTCACACAGTCTAACACTATAGATATTTTCACACAGTCTATTTAACACTGAGATATTTTCACACAGTCTATTTACACTATGAGATATTTTCACACAGTCTAACACTATAGAGATATTTTCACACAGTCTTTTACACTATAGAGATATTTTCACACAGTCTAACACTATAGAGATATTTTCACACAGTCTAACACATAGAGATATTTTCACACAGTCTATTAACACAATAGAGATATTTTCACACAGTCTAACACTATAGATATTTTCACAAGTCTAACACTATAGAGATATTTTCACACAGTCTAACACTATAGAGATATTTTCACACAGTCTATTTAACACTATGAGATATTTTCACACAGTCTAACACTATAGAGATATTTTCACACAGTCTTTTACACTATAGAGATATTTTCACACAGTCTATTAACACTATGGAGATATTTTCACACAGTCTAACACTATAGAGATATTTTCACACAGTCTAACACTATAGAGATATTTTCACACAGTCTAACACTATGAGATATTTTCACACAGTCTAACACTATAGAGATATTTTCACACAGTCTATTTAACACTATGAGATATTTTCACACAGTCTAACACTATGAGATATTTTCACACAGTCTAACACTATAGAGATATTTTCACACAGTCTTTTACACTATAGAGATATTTTCACACAGTCTAACACTATGAGATATTTTCACACAGTCTAACACATAGAGATATTTTCACACAGTCTATTTAACACATAGAGATATTTTCACACAGTCTATTAACACTATGAGATATTTTCACACAGTCTAACACTATAGAGATATTTTCACACAGTCTTTTACACTATAGAGATATTTTCACACAGTCTTTACACTATAGAGATATTTTCACACAGTCTAACACTATAGAGATATTTTCACACAGTCTTTTACACTATAGAGATATTTTCACACAGTCTTTACACATAGAGATATTTTCACACAGTCTAACACTATAGAGATATTTTCACACAGTCTAACACTATAGAGATATTTTCACACAGTCTTTTACACATAGAGATATTTTCACACAGTCTAACACTATAGAGATATTTTCACACAGTCTTTTAAAACTATAGAGATATTTTCACACAGTCTTAACACTATAGAGATATTTTCACACAGTCTTTAAAACTATAGAGATATTTTCACACAGTCTTAACACTATAGAGATATTTTCACACAGTCTAACACTATAGAGATATTTTCACACAGTCTAACACTAGAGATATTTTCACACAGTCTATTTAACACTATAGAGATATTTTCACACAGTCTTAACACTATGAGATATTTTCACACAGTCTATTTAACACTATAGAGATATTTTCACACAGTCTATTTAACACTATAGAGATATTTTCACACAGTCTAAACTATAGAGATATTTTCACACAGTCTATTAACACTATAGAGATATTTTCACACAGTCTATTTAACACTATAGAGATATTTTCACACAGTCTAAACTATAGAGATATTTTCACACAGTCTATTACACTATGAGATATTTTCACACAGTCTAACACTATAGAGATATTTTCACACAGTCTAACACTATAGATATTTTCACACAGTCTATTCAACACTATAGAGATATTTTCACACAGTCTAACACTATAGAGATATTTTCACACAGTCTATAACACTATAGAGATATTTTCACACAGTCTATTTAACACTATAGAGATATTTTCACACAGTCTATTTAACACTATAGAGATATTTTCACACAGTCTAACACTATGAGATATTTTCACACAGTCTAACACTATAGAGATATTTTCACACAGTCTATTTAACACAATAGAGATATTTTCACACAGTCTATTCAACACTATAGAGATATTTTCACACAGTCTATTTAACACTATAGAGATATTTTCACACAGTCTAACTATAGAGATATTTTCACACAGTCTAACACTATAGAGATATTTTCACACAGTCTATTTAACACTATGGAGATATTTTCACACAGTCTAACACTAGAGATATTTTCACACAGTCTAACACTATAGAGATATTTTCACACAGTCTATTTAACACTAGAGATATTTTCACACAGTCTATTTAACACTGTGGAGATATTTTCACACAGTCTAACACTAGAGATATTTTCACACAGTCTATTTAACACTGTGGAGATATTTTCACACAGTCTAACACTAGAGATATTTTCACACAGTCTATTTTACACTATGGAGATATTTTCACACAGTCTATTTAACACTATGGAGATATTTTCACACAGTCTAACACTATAGAGATATTTTCACACAGTCTATTTAACACAATAGAGATATTTTCACACAGTCTATTTAACACTGTGGAGATATTTTCACACAGTCTATTTAACACTATGGAGATATTTTCACACAGTCTAACACTTAGAGATATTTTCACACAGTCTATTTAACACTATGGAGATATTTTCACACAGTCTAACACTATAGAGATATTTTCACACAGTCTATTACACTATGGAGATATTTTCACACAGTCTATTTAACACTATGGAGATATTTTCACACAGTCTAACACTATAGAGATATTTTCACACAGTCTATTACACATAGAGATATTTTCACACAGTCTATTTAACACTATAGAGATATTTTCACACAGTCTAACACTATAGAGATATTTTCACACAGTCTAACACTATAGAGATATTTTCACACAGTCTAACACTATAGAGATATTTTCACACAGTCTAACACTATAGATATTTTCACACAGTCTAACACTATAGAGATATTTTCACACAGTCTATCTATTTTCTTAACACTATGGAGATATTTTCACACAGTCTAACACATAGAGATATTTTCCACAGTCTATTCAACACTATAGAATATTTTCACACAGTCTATTAACTATAGAGATATTTTCACACAGTCTATTCAACACTATAGGGATATTTTCACACAGTCTAACACTATAGAGATATTTTCACACAGTCTAAACACTATAGGGGATATTTTCACACAGTCTAACACTATAGAGATATTTTCACACAGTCTATTAACACTATAGAGATATTTTCACACAGTCTATTTAACACTATGAGATATTTTCACACAGTCTATTCAACACTATAGAGATATTTTCACACAGTCTATTTTACACTATGGAGATATTTTCCACAGTCTATTTAACACTATAGAGATATTTTCACACAGTCTAAACACTATAGAGATATTTTCACACAGTTAACACTATAGAGATATTTTCACACAGTCTCAACACTATGGACATATTTTCACACATCTAACACTATAGATATTTTCACACAGTCTAACACTATAGAGATATTTTCACACAGTCTAACACTATAGAGATATTTTCACACAGTTCTTTTTTAACACAATAAGATATTTTCACAGTCTTAACACTATAGAGATATTTTCACACAGTCTAACACTATAGAGATTTTCACACAGTCTTTTACACTATAGAGATATTTTCACACAGTCTTTTACACAGAGATATTTTCACACAGTCTTTTACACTATGAGATATTTTCACACAGTCTAACACTATAGAGATATTTTCACACAGTCTAACACTATAGAGATATTTTCACACAGTCTATTTAACACTATGGAGATATTTTCACACAGTCTTTTTCAACACTATAGATATTTTCACACAGTCTAACACTATAGAGATATTTTCACACAGTCTATTTAACACTATGGAGATATTTTCACACAGTTATTCAACACTATAAAAATATTTTCACACAGTCTAAACTATAGAGATATTTTCACAGTCTATTTAACACTATAGAGATATTTTCACACAGTCTAACACTATAGAGATATTTTCACACAGTCTATTCAACACTATAGAATATTTTCACACAGTCTTTACACTATAGAGATATTTTCACACAGTCTAAACTATAGAGATATTTTCACAGTCTAACACTATAGATATTTTCACAGTCTATTTAACACTATGGAGATATTTTCACACAGTCTAACACTATAGAGATATTTTCACAGTCTATTTAACACAGAGATATTTTCACACAGTCTATTACACTATAGAATATTTCACACAGTCTAAACTATAGAGATATTTTCACACAGTCTAACACTATAGAGATATTTTCACACAGTCTATTCAACACTATAGAGATATTTTCACACAGTCTAACACTATAGAGATATTTTCACACAGTCTAACACTATAGATATTTTCACACAGTCTAACACTATAGAGATATTTTCACACAGTCTATTTAACACTATAGAGATATTTTCACACAGTCTATTCAACACTATAGAGATATTTTCACACAGTCTAACACTATAGAGATATTTTCACACAGTCTATTCAACACTATAGAGATATTTTCACACAGTCTAACACTATAGAAATATTTTCACACAGTCTATTCAACACTATAGAAATATTTTCACACAGTCTAACACTATAGAGATATTTTCACACAGTCTATTTAACACTATAGAGATATTTTCACAGTCTAATACTATAGAGATATTTTCACACAGTCTATTTAACACTATAGAGATATTTTAAAACACAAGGTCCCTTATTTAACACTATAGAGATATTTTCACAGTCTATTTAACACTATAGAGTTATTTTCACACAGTCTAATGTTACGGGGGCAAGTGCCCCCGATGGACCACTAGGGGGCCTTCAGCAGGGGTTTTGTTTATTTAGCCATGTGTTTGTTTTAGCCACGCCTTTCCCTAATGTGTTCATGTCTGTGTTCACCTGTTCCTAATGTGTCTGTGATTATGTTCCTTATTTATAGTGGCCGTCTGTCTGCATTACTTTGCCAGTCCTCGTCTTTGTGTAACATCCGTGTGCTTCTGTGTCTCTTTTGTTTAATAAAACCCCTGTCCGCCGTCCATCTCCGCGTTGGGTCCGATTCCTCTACACTAGCACGAACAGCGTGCTTCCGTCTCCGTCAGCCCAGCATTTTGTGACATCTAAGACTATAAAGATATTTTCACACAGTCTATTTAACACTATAGAATTATTTTCACAGTCTATTTAACACTATAGAGATATTTTCAGTCTATTTAACACTATAGAGATATTTTCAGTCTATTTAAAACTATAGAGTTATTTTCACAGTCTATTTAACACTATAGAATTATTTTCACAGTCTATTTAACAATATAGAATTATTTTCACAGTCTATTTAACACAATAGAATATTTTCAGTCTATTTAACACTATAGATTATTTTCACACAATCTTTAAAACTATAGAGTTTTTTTCACACAAATCTTTAAAACTATAGAGATTTTTCACAAGTCTATTTAACACTATAGAGATTTTTTTCCCCAGTCTATTTAACACTATAGAGATTTTTTTCCCCGTCTATTTAACACTATAGAGATTTTTTTCAGTCTATTTAACACTATAGAGATATTTTCAGTCTATTTAACACTATAGAGATATTTTCAGTCTATTTAACACTATAGAGATATTTTCAGTCTATTTAACACTATAGAGATATTTTCAGTCTATTTAACACTATAGAGATATTTTCAGTCTATTTAACACTATAGAGATATTTTCAGTCTATTTAACACTATAGAGATATTTTCAGTCTATTTAACACTATAGAGATATTTTCAGTCTATTTAACACTGTATATTTATGTTTATATTTTACACTCTATTCAATTCTGCATAGACACACGTTTTATTTTTTTCACACAGTGCCGACACAGATGTTTGACTTCCTGTCTCACTGAAGGAAAACATGCAGGACATTCCTAAATCACCCATCCCCCCCCAAAATGCTGCACATCCAGACCTCCGGGCAACAGCGGTCTTTTCATTAGAGACACTCGGGGTAAATAACAAAGCTCTGGATTTTGATTTTCTGTTTTAACTCTTTTCCTACATTTATTCAGCTTTAACTGATCCTAAAGCTGCAATTTTTTTAGGTCTTCTTATTAAAAACACTCAGAGGCTCTAAAGATGGAGTGACAGATGTGTGTCTGTCTCTCACCTCTTACTTTCGACCACTGTCTCTGTAACATCCTCTACATACATAACATCCTCTAGGAGAGACCCGCTAACGTGTGCAAGCAAAGTCTAGCACATCCTGCTGAAGTTAAACTAATCAAACAGAGACATCTTTACACAAAACTTCACACTGTATGCATATACCTGTTCAAGCTAGCATACACAGCATGTACTGTGAGATTTATTTAGTTTAATACAAACAAAATGCACAATGTTCACAGTCATAATTATTCTTCATTTAAATTTTGAAAGAAGCTGAAATGAATCAAATCACTGGGTCTATATGCGGTGATATACAGTTACTGTCTGAAAACTTTTGACTTTAATGAGTCTGAAAGCCATACCTGTCAAATCATTTACATAAAACTACTTGTACACTACTTCAGGAGCCATCTGCGGAGAAGTTTAAAGGCGCCATATGAAACAGTTTAATATAAGACCTTTAACAAACTGGTAGATCAGTGCAGGGAGAGGAAACACATGTTCCCCACTCAGCACATTTGTCCCCCTTTTGTAAGAGCAGCTGGAAAAATCTGTTGATGTAATCGGTTTTCTGAAAACGCAGAATGATCTGTGGTCACATGCTTGACCACTTCCTTATATCGAGAGGAGAATTAGGCAGAACAGATTTTTCTGCTGCATTTCTAACTGCTCATAAATGGGAACGGCATTCCTGAAAGTAAAGAGCGGTGCGAGAGGATGTGTAACTAAAGGCTTGTGATGTCTAATGGATGTTTTATAGTGAGCCGGATCGATATGTTGTGTTCATACACACGAGCGGTTCATGTTTCATTCGCCCCTCCGACCCAGAACAATGATCTAATGAAAACATGATCCACTTAAAAAGGCATCTGTATACTAAAGCTAGTGATCACTGATGAAGTAATTGATCCTAAATTATATTTTGATCAGAATTCAGTGAAATTCATTTGTAGTGGTGTAAAGATATATTGTTAGGCAAAAATGTGATCTGTTTCATGGAAATCAGAATTCTATTCATTTTGATAGCAATTCATCTAATGCAATTGCCTGTTTGAACTCCAAATAGAAATTGAGAGTGGAAGTCAGGCATTTTAGCCGACTTTGGAGCTCTATTAATTATATTTAGAGTTAAAGTTTACATTTCTGTCATTTGGCAGACTTGTTATCCACAGCGACTTAGAATTTATCCCATTTTATACAACTGAGGGTTAAGGGCCTTGCTCAGGGGCTCAGCAGTGGCAAATTGGTGGACCTGGGATTTGAACTCACAACCTTCCAAATACTCACACCAACACTTTATTTATTCAATCAAATCTTTGGAATAATAACAAAGAAGCAAAAGAAGCCCAATATGTTATAAGTCAAGCCCAATCGTATCACAAGCTTGTGACCAGGGTATGTCGTTACACCCCTAATCTTTTGTAATTCTGAGACAGCACTTAGGATTAGTTACTTCCCAAAAGCAGAGGAAATGACCTTGCAGCATCCTTTAGCTCATTTAGAGACAGTAAATGACTGTATTACAGACTTATCACAAAACACAGGATTATATGACCTGCTTACCAGCCATGTTCATGCCCTTCCTCTCCAAAAGAATTAAATAAAAGCACAAGACACTACAAGGCAGGAGTGCTTTAACCAGCTCTCAAGCCTCATTACTGTTAATAGACAATGTGTGGTTTCCTTTGGGCGTACAGAAGTGCTAAATGTGAAATTGTGGGTTTGAATTTTACAACTCTAATTGTGCTTCATGATGATCAGTAAATGCAATAGCACACAGAAAAACTGATTCAACAACTTATATAGAGAGCATTTGTGCAAAAGTTTAAACACACACACACACACATTGCCGTTCAATTAGGACAGACTTGATGTCAGAAAATCTATCAAAATAGTTAATGCTTCCGGCTGCTCCCTGTTCGGGGTCGCCACAGCGGACCAACTGGTCCGCACATCAACTTGGCAAATGTTTTACGCCAGATGCCCTCCTGACGCAACCCTCCCATTTTTCCGGGCTTGGGACCGGCACTGCATCCAGTGGCTGGGGTTGAGGCATTGGCTGGGAATCCCCCAGCCTTCCGCATGATAGGCGAGTAACCTACCACTGAGCCACCAATGCCCCTAGAAAATCTATCAAAATAAAATAAAAAAAAAATAAAATAAAGGTGATGTGACTAAAATATCTCATCACAATACTATCGACCAATATTTCTATGATGCACGATAAGCATGACGATATACACGTTTGCTAACAAACCAGTAGTGCTGCATTTTACTGAGTATAATGATAGATATTGAAGTAACATGGAAAACAATCAGCAGAGCTTATCTGCTGAGAGCTTAGGTTTAAAAAAAATAAAATAAATAAAAATAAAAGGTATGACATTAGATAGGTGCTACAGCCAGGTTTTTGCAGCTAGAGCGATAACAAACATTTGACTTTGAGGAATGTGGGGGAAAAAAAGAGGAAAAGAAAACACTGCAAAGCTGAAGGAGGCTCTGATGTCATAGTTGGACAGCACATCCTCTTCACACAGAACATCCTTTACTTTATGTGGAAGGCTACAAAGGATATTAACTAAGATTAGTGCTAAAATGGTGAGGACACCTAAAAGACATCTATTGTTAGATATTCTTTTATTAAGCCTCCGGCTGAAAAAGGAAGGTGTAAAATGCTGGAGCTGGACCTTAACAAATAATGTTTCTGTTTCCAAAGGAACCAAAAAGAAAAAATTATATCCACCCCTGAACACACGGAGCTGTTCATCAGACACTATTCTGTTCACCTTTGTTCCATTTATGGTCATTTCCTAGCTAGAGAAACTGGCCGAGTGAGTCTATTAAGTGACCTGTTTAATAAAACCAACAAGCCTTAAAAATTCTTCATAAGCATTTACCTCGTGAAAAACACTTCTGGTGAGCAGCTGTGAGTAAACAAACGTCAAATGTCAGAGAAGATTTAACAAGGAACCAGTTTCCAATTGGTATAGTGTGAGAACATCTTACACCATGAAAAAAACAATTTGGTTTCAATCAAATAACAGGAAAATTTATTGCTGGCTCATGTTCAGCTACAACTCTCATGATCAGCGCTCATCTGTGAACACAGACTAAATAAAAAGTCATGATGTTCTTTCTAGTAAAAGATTTTTAGACAATGGTCTCATTGTTAGAGGTCTCGAAAGGTTAAAGCAGAGCGATCGATCTGGTGTAAAGCTCATTGAGTTACAGCAGAGTCAGCGTGGTGTCTCTAGCGGTGCTGCCACACAGCCTCTCAGCAGTTATGCCTCTGTAGTCATGCAGTCATCGCTCAATCATAACAAATCATCTTTACAGTGCTTTGTCCATGAGCCATTCCTTTCCCATAAAAGCAAAAGTGCCATGAACGTGAGTTTTGTTAGTCAAATCCAAACCAAAAGCCGAATCGCGACCGTCACTTCCTTAAAATACACCACACAACAAAGGTTTGGAGAAGATGCCCCTTTTTATAGAACGCTTGCCAGAAATCTAGTTGAAATGAGACTGGGATAGCACAGAAGAAAAGGTGAGCGATCATACACACTATGTTGCCAAAAGTTTTGAAACACTCCTCGAAATCATTGAGTTCAGGTGTTGTTTTTCAGGGGTTGGGCTTGGCCCCTTAGTTCCAGTGAAAGGAACTCTTAATCCTTCAGCATACCAAGACATTTTGAATCAATTTCCTGCTCCCAAATTTGTGGGAACAGTTTGGGGATGACCCCTTGCTGTTCCAACATGACTGCACACCAGTGCACAAAGCAAGGTCCATGAAGACATGGATGAGAGAGTTTGGTGTGGAGGAACTTCACAGATTCCTGACCTCAACCTGATAGAACACCTTTGGGATGAATTAGAGCGGAGACTGCGAGCCAGGCCAAAACTGGGACGTCTGCCTTTACATGCACATGAATATAATATGGAGTTGGCCCGCCCTTTGCAGCTATAACAGCTTCAACTCTTCTGGGAAGTCTTTCCACAAGGTTCAGGAGTGTGTTTATGGGAATTTTTGACCATTGCACTAGAAGCGCATTTGTGAGGTCAGACACTGATGTTGGACGAGAAGGCCTGGCTCGCAGTCTCCACTCTAATTCATCCCAAAGATGCTCTATCGGGTTGAGGGAGGTGGAGGGTGTCCCAAAACTTTTGGCAATATAGTGTATGTGTGTTGGACAATGAAAGGGAACATCCATTAACATGAACATGTGCATGAGCTACATGACTGTATTTACAGTGCTGGTGCATTTATCTTATATATCCATCAATCGATCTATATTATATTATATCATATATATATATACACACATACACACACACACACATATTTTCAGTATCTTTTCCAGTGTTTTTTCAGAGATCACGTGGTAATAGGGTTCATATACAAGTTTAAGTTTAGCCCCTGTTTGCTTTGGGTTTGAAGTCAGATGCAGACACAAATATTCAAAGCACTAAATAGATACAGATAGAGACATTGCGTTCACTTCTGTTGTAAGAGTGTCGGACGAGTCGGTCTTTTTTCCAGCTGATATCAATCAGCTGTTGTAGCTTTAGACAAAACAAGCCTAGAAATCCTGCACAACCTGTATGTTAATGACGCCATTCAGTAATTAACGTAGAGTTACTTATATTTATTATTTAATAATAAGCAGTTAGGTTAAAGTCAGCGTTGAATATTCTGAAGACGAAAATGGTATTTCACTTTTAATGAAGAACCCACTGTAGCTTAACAAGACTATATTATACCTATACATACTATTGTTTTATTATTAATTAAAAAAAAAAAATTATTATAAAATGACAGCAACAGAAATCGCTTTCTAAGACCTTTCCAAGTAAACTAATTTTATATATATTACTTGTCTATGCCTCACTTAAGTGGTCTCAGTCTCACTCTTTGTGCTTACAGATTAAATATATCTGCTTGCATAAAAAAGACATGCCAATAAAAAAATATAATTCTAATTTACTTCTATTCATTTGGCCATGCTGTACAGGATATCGTCTCGAATATTTTACTGATGAAGCCCTGAGGTCATGCTATTACACTGCATAAGCACTTTATATCTGCACACAGACAGCCACTGTATGTTCAGGCCACACTTTATGTGCAGAATGAACCCATAGAGAGAGAGAGAGAGAGAGAGAGAGAGAGAGAGAGAGGTGACAGTCTATTTGTCTTTTTCTGTTATTAGATTCTCCTTAGAGTAGTTGCTGTAACGTGGGACTGAAAATAGCTCTGGGATCTGTTTTTTTTATTTTGTTCTAGTGTTAGTGTAACTTAGGACTGATTCTGAAACTGCTCTAACATTCATTACCCAGAATCCTGCTGCTACACTATGTCTATCGGCTACACTATGTAAACAGTGGATTATGTTCCACCAAGAAACACACACGGTCATTAGGTCCTCTATCTCTGTGTATTTGCCAATGGAAAAACACACACGTCATGTCAGCAGAGACGCCGTCCATGTGACTCAGCAGTCAAACGAAACCAGGAGCAGGCTACACTTGTGGGTTTCAAGCAAACAAATGGGGTCATGCGAAGGTCCACTGTGGTTTAGACAAGCCCAACCCTTTCTGTCCCTCTGGATATGAAAATATGAGCATGTGCTACATACCTTTCTGAACATGGATGATGTCAGGGTAGTTGGCGAGATGTCCTTGGTACAGTGCCAGCAGATCCATCACAGGGTCCACGTCTTGTTTCGGCTGCTCCGCAAAGTAGTCTCCGATGGCTTCATAGGCCTCGCCAGTGTACGCAATCGCTTGGTTCAGACCGGCCGAATATGTTTGCTGGTCAAGCTCAAACGCTTGGCTGAGATACTTAAACGCCTGGCCCACTTTCTGATATTCCTTCTTAAATCCAGTGATCTGTTTCCTTGCAAACTCATTGAGCGTGGCATTCACCTGGATGACGCTATCATCCATTTTTTTGGTGAAGCCCTTAAATCCGTCGATCTTGCTCTCGACATCTTGGAAGTCCAGTGAGGATGGTGGCGGGCTGATGGTCAGGAAGAAATTCGCTCCCACCATCTCATCCTTCTCCGCCTTCCTCTTGCCTTGCTTCCAGCTCTTTTCGTCAGTGCTGCTGCAGGTGAGGAAGTGTTGGAAAACATCACACCTGGCCAGGACAGGGTGGCTGGTCATGTGGTTCATCCACCATATTAGACCTTTCCTTCTCTTTGAAATGAAATCCTCCTCGAAGCGGCCTGTAGCCTGCTTCTCTGGGATGTGTGGAACTGAAATGACTGGAAACTTCTCAACCAACCGAGTATACAGCCAGTCGAAATGCTTATATCTTCGGTTCACCGGGTTTTGCGTGTGCGTCGGGGTTAGTTTATACGAGATGTAGCTTTTCATACCCTTAAATTTCGTCTGCTTGGTCGGATCATCGATGGTACAGGCGAAAGGATATGGATTTTCCTGCCACTCTGGGCCATACTGACCCATAACCACACAGATCTTATCGCCGTCCTTAACAAAACCGGATGCTTCACCAAGCACAAACGCCTCTCCTCCTGACTTCACAAAAGTCGAGAACCTGTTAAGGTTCCTGCCAACCGTTGCTGAACTCTTGGCTTGCTGAGCATTGCCGCCTCGGGCCATGGAGGACGTGGTCACCCTGTAGGTGTTAGGTCCATTGCTTTCGAAATCGTGCAAACCTCCATGCATGGCTCCTGGTTCATCAGCCACTGTGGAGCTGTCATCCCAGTCATCATCCCAGTCATCATCACTCCCTTGACTGGCTGGGTAACTCTGCTGGTGCTGCTGGAGTGGAGGTGGTACTGGGAAACCACTTGTAAAAGTCGACGTATAGTTTCCTGCAGAAATGTTATTCACCCTTTGGGAGCCTTGGTGCGCCTCAGCAGAAGTGCTGTTGTTATATGAAGAAGAGACTTCGTTCTTCACTATCTCTACATAAGACGCAGGGAAGAGTCCCCTCTGTCCATTACTGTTCAGTCCCTCCAGCCAGCCCTCTATGTCCTGCTCACTGTACAGACTCACCATCTCATTCTCCTTAACCGATATCTCCCCGGGGTTTTCAGAAGTAAAGTCGTACAACACTCTCGCTCGTAGACCCGCCATTATAAAAACAAATCCTATTAATAATAAGCCGAACGGTGAAATCCGTTGCGCTGGCTTAGCGTCCCAGCTAGCGAGCTAACAGTGGTAAATAAACGCGCTAGTGTAATGAAAACACACACACACACAGACACACACACACACATCAACTCGCTCAACTTTTTCTGCGTCGCTTACGTGTCAGAGACCACAACGAGAAGCGTCCGTTTGTTTCTTTTTCCGTCTATCCCTGGAAAACTTGCCACCTCGAGTCCATTAAGGAGTTTTTTTCATTATTATTACTATAATAACTGTTATTAAAATCCCACACCACGGCGCAGAGAGATCAGGTCTCCATCGCTTGACTTTCTAGCTCACAGGGAGCCCGTCCCACCCACTCACAACCGAGCGGTCTTCCCTCTACAACAGCGCCTTACGTCATCAGGACCAGTCCTCCAGGGCGGGGCTGGGCGACCAATCAGGGCGTTCCAATAATTCCTGAGTGGGCGGGGATACCGCTGAACTCAACAGGGTCCTCAGTTTTAGGGCAACTTTTTAAACTTGGCATTAAATGTAATTATTAAAGGAATAAACAGAATAAAACTCTTTAGGACATGCTATTATAGGAAAAGAATCTATTTATGGTTGGATTAACTTCACATTACAGCATATCATTGTGGATTATTTTCTCTTATATATATATATATATATATATATATATATATTTATATTCATTCATTCATTCATTCACTACCTCTTATCCAATCTATTCTCGGGTCACCGGGAGCCTGTGCCTGTCTCAGGCGTCATTGGGCATCAAGGCAGGATACACCCTGGACAGAGTGCCAACCCATCACAGGGCACACACACACTCTCATTCACTCACACAATCACACACTATGGACAATTTAGAGACACAAGAAGTCATGTTAATTCCATAAGTCACTCAGTGTCCAGATCTGACCGGAACAAAGCAGTGTGTGAAGTACATGGTCAAGCAAGACAATGTCAGGAAGAATGGTGAACTGCTCACAGGACACAAGAGGTTGGAGGTTATAAAGGCAAATATTTGGCATACCACAAGTTATTAATGAATGTACTTTTTTACATTCAAAACGGGAAAGACAAAGTAGAAATACTTTAACATGTGTTATTTCATTGTGTGCAGAAATATTAAGTAATATCATGTTTAAGAACAAATCATCAAGGTTTCTAAGAGTATATTTATTATGTACAGTTCCATCTTTCAATACAGTGTTTCATATTTAGTTTGTACATACTGGAAAGAGTATATTGTAAGTTAAAAGAAATTTAAATTGTCAAATATATGCAAAATAATACACTGTTTACACACTGGCACAACCCACTGTGATTACAGCACACACACACACACACTCATGTGGCATTTCACTCATCTTCTTTTACCACTCAGAGAATAACTGCTTAAAAATGACATCCCTTCCTTTCTTGATGCATGCGGTCAAGACTGTGGTCAAGTTTTACCAAGAACTAATCAGATGCTGCCCACCATCTTTCTTTGGTTTCCACCACCAGTATTCCATCATGACACAGCATGGCTGTCAGATCTCCTGCCTGCATTTGATGATCAGGCAGCTGGTACTGTCTGGTGAAGCTTCGAGACACAAAGCCGTGCTCATCCATCCGTGTACCGTGTTGCCCTCGGACCAGCAGCCACCCCTCAAGCACCTGGATAAGGATATCTTCAGGTTTGAACTGAATCACATCCAAGAGGATTCGAAACAGGGGCTCCCCTAGATCCTCATCACTGCCTACAAATCCAGTACTGCTCCTGGTGTCCAGTTTAAGTTCCTGGAGTCCAGGTCCTGGCAAGGCAAACAAGTTATGGATTTCTGTACACTTTTCTGGGCCCTTTTTTTCAAAATGCAGCTTGTGTCGTGCCGGGCATGAGATTCCATGAGAAATGGTGACTCCCTCCTCTGCCATGGCCCTCAGAGATGAATCTGACCGAAGTCACGAAGAGATGAAGTCATGTTAGGTTGAAATAAATCTATAATAAGACCAGCTTATGTTTCTGAGCCAGGGGGCAGTGGGTTGGTCCTTTTTTTAGAGTGAGCTAAAATGTTGTCACGTGTTAATGACTGCTCCAACATAAATGAATTGAATAAATAAAGTTGTAGAATGTGTATAATATACAATATATCAAATAATTATGTTAGCCCTACATATTCTTTTTAGATAAATACACATCCCTTCTTTCCATATACAGACAATTTACTCAGTTTCATTATTAGTGGATGAAACAGTACCAACAAATGGGAGACACTTTGAAAGGATTATCATAAGTGTATAAAGAACTAGATGTTTACTGTCACACCAAACCAATCAAGTAACTGATAGGTTTGGTTTAAGTACACCTTTGTATAGCTGTGTAAATATCACAGATCCTGCAATATATGGACTGTCTTGGGGCCCTGAACACACAAAAGGGACATACCTGATTTTAGTAATTAAATAAAGTAAAAAATTCAATTAATATAAGCGGTACAACATTTTTACACGTCATTGCTGCCACCTTGTGGTGTACTTTAATACTACAAGAGATAGTAGCTATTCTCTATACAGTATGTGTGTTTAGCTGTTAGCTGTTTAGCTGTTTTTCAGGAAGAAAAAAAAAATAGAAAAAAATGTAAATAGAAATCTGTAACAGGAACACTAAAATTTCCAGCTTTTTATTCTGTTTAGAATGATGAATGCAGGACATGGATCCCCCATATCCCAGATTGCAACACAAGGTCCTGAGTTTCATGATAGCTTGAGAGTGTTGACAGGGGTGTTGAGAGTTTGCATCAGTTTACATGTTTCTTCTCGTTATTTTATCTACTTGTCTTAATATTTATGACTATGGGATTTACACTAAATTCCCTTGTGTACCTCTATCCAAGTTGCAAACTGGCATTGTACCAATGCTGGGACACTGTCAGCCATTTTGTTGGGCCAAAACTGGGTGCCAACTTAATAATTAATAATTCATTTAATTTTGTTCAATTATGGGCCTACATTAGATTATAGACTTTAAGTCCACCTTGACTAAAGTGTTTAGCCACTTTAAAGCCCAGAGTTGGTTTAAAGTCCGCGATTCTCTTGGGTTAGTGTTGGTGCAAATGACTTTTAGCCATCTTTATATCCACGTTACCAAGACTTAAAATGTAGGCCCAGCAAACAAGTGTGCACTACGTCCAAACCTCTACTGTCAATGACCTGTAATAGTCATGACTGAGTCCGCTGCTCTTTTCAATCGATTTTGAATTTTACTGAAATTTGAAGTTGGTACCTTTGCACATTACTTGAACACAAAAATACCTCTACCTGTATTTTTACATAAAGTCAATATACAAATTCTTGCTTTTTGTTTCAGGTTGTTATTCAACGTGAACCAGGTGTTTTGTTAAGAGCCCTTGAGACAGTAGCATGGCATCAGATGTTTTCATTTATTAGCTACTGTAGGTGTGAAAAACTGCATAATCCAATTAACAAGGTTTATTTTGGAGAATGGTTGCTGCTCAGAAGATAATCTCTGGAGGCAAGCAGTACACTAATCTACTGCTCTTGTAGTTCTCTCTCTCTCTCTCTCTCTCTCTCTCTCTCTCTCTCTCTCTCTCTCTCTCTCTCTCTCTCTTATTCTCTCCCTCCCTGTTTGTTTTTTTGAGACAGAAATGAAGTAAGTGGTCTCCTCCTATTTTGTTAGCAGATAAAAGCAGACCACGGATCACCTCTCCTGCATGTTGACTTGCAGATCTTTAGGGCTTTGTCTCATTAAGACAGCAAGCTCTTCATTCACTTCCTCCAGCTCAGCGTGTTTGGTTGTCGTCGGTGACGCTGTTGCTAGGCACCGTAGATGGCTGAACACATTCAGCTCTCCATAGCGTTGTGCAGGATTGCCTTTTACACGGTAAGAGCTGTCCAATGTGACTTAATGTGAGATTGCTATCAGTAGTGATCAGTTCCTTTGATATAATCACTCTAATGATTGGCCCATTGGGACATAATGAGATTGAGATCGATAGGATTGAATGGTACCTGAAACTGCAGCCTGTAAAATCATTTACTTTTTCTATCAATGGTTCTTTAACCTTCCGTGTAACTATAACTTCTCTAATTATATCATTTCAGCCTAGATTTACTGCATTCTAGTTATCTAATCTGTTTTACACCGTATTAATTTAAGGTAACTCTGTGAACATTTAAAAACTCTTAGATTGCTTTCTTTCTTTCTTTCTTTCTTTCTTTCTTTCTTTCTTTCTTTCTTTCTTTCTTTCTTTCTTTCTTTCTTTCTTTCTTTCTTTCTTTCTTTCTCTCTCTCTCTCTTTTTTAAAAAAAAAGAAAGTAAATCAATAAATGCTATCAATTGTACTCTGCATTCAGTTTTTGCAATAAATACAGCTACCTATCCCATATTTACACTGTAATTTTAAGCCTAATTTCAGTTTGATTCTTGACTTGAGTATGTAATGTCTGTATACAAGTTTAAACCCCAGATTTGTATCCATTTATTCCTCCTAAAACATACTACTCAGTACCAGCAGTTACCCTGATATAAGTCTGGACCTGCTAACACATCCTGGTAGTTTAAATGAATAATAAACCTGGGTTGTCTGACTGTGGCTGATAATATTTTAGTGGATTTTTAGGTACGTTTATAGCTTTAAAAATAAGAAAAAAAATCGTAGCAACACAGAAGATGAACATTAGCATTCACTCGTCTCATTGTCACTGGGAGTCTTTAAAGTCTAGCAGGTGTACATGACAGTTTAAACTGCAGGCTTGATATTTCACCTGCTCTGGTGCTTGTAAAAATACTGTTTCCAGAAGAATATACCTTAATAAATAAACAAACTTCTAATGTCATATGGAAAAAAATACAAGGCTATGATTTTAATTATTAAAAGAGAACGAGAGCCTGATTATTATTTCTTCTTGTTTTTCATTATTTTTTGTCCCAAAGGTCTTTATGGATCACCTACTAACTATTGCATTAGTCTAGTAAATGCTTTACTCTCTTTCACTGATCTGAAACTGAGTAGAAAGAACTAAACTATTCTCCTTAAAACACTGAAGCAACACAATGTACAATCCCTTTCAGAGCTAAAGAGCATGTCCAAGCGTGCACAAGTGTATAATGACTCAAACCAGCTGTCTTTAAAACATCATAATATTAAATTCCCCTGACCAATGAACATTTTATCGTGGGCAAAACTGATTCTCATGTTACCCAATGACAATTTTAAACCTTGTGCTAAGTGCTGTGACACGTGTAAGACGTCCAAAGTACTCATGCACAAGTGTGTTCAATGTGGAAAAAGTGTGGCCTGGCTAAACAATGACTACAGCGTGTCTAGGCAACAGCTGTTACTCTGAGCCTGGAGGCCTTAATGCGCCTCATTAGACCCCTGAAGTGGTTTCATTAAGACACCAAATGGTGGGCCAGACCACAGGACTTGTATTGAAGGTTCCAGACTTCTGACACATACCTAAGCTTTGCCAAATTATTCACACTGTACTGTCTTAGTTCTCAAAAAACAGCTCAGATCACAGACAGGCATGGTTTTTGTAGCAAAATCAATACACTGTGGCAAAAAACAGGAGGAAACATCAATATACATGTGCCTAGGTGTTGTGAAACCTAGGTTAGAAATAATGCAAGATGGTACAGTGATACAATTTTCACAAATACACAAAACATTCTACAGCTTGTGTATATACATATGACAAGAATCAAGTGAAACACACAGGTAACAGTAACAGATCAGTTATCCAAGCTCAGGATCGCAGATCTTGAAGCTGTGATGTGGCAACTCTACCCAGTACTCCAGAAGAGTTGTATTATATCACAATATAATGTCATCATTTTATAATAATGTTTCCAATCCTGGCTCTGAAGTTTCCATTATATATTTTAGTGATTCCACTGTTCTTATCTAACTCATCGGATAATTAATAAGCCTGGACTGAGTTTAATTAGAGTATTAGAGTAAGCCGGTTACACTTCCATTTGGATTTTCTGCCTAGTTTTGATGTGATCTCTTACAGCTGTTCTTACAGCTATTATTATTATTATTATTATTATTATTATTATTATTATTATTATTGTTGTTGTTGTTGTTGTTGTTGTTATTATTATTTATTTATTTATGTATGTATTTATTTATTTATTTATTTAACAGTCAGGGCCCCTAACATTATTAAAAGTGTTAAATGTATAAAACAATAATTTAAAAAACATTTTTAAAAATTACCATTAGGTTCTAGTTGACATTACCTATATGAATAATAACTTTGAACCCCTGTAACACTACACAAAATCACACCTCAGACCCCCATGGTGCCCAGACCCCACTTCTACACCTATGAATATAAAGAGCACAGGATTAAGTACCTGGAACAACAGACAATAAAAGCCCAGTAAAGATGAACTGGATTAAGTTTAGATTACTAGATGTTTAAAAAAAGAAGGATTTGGAACCTTTGATAGCAAGGTGATAACTGAGCTTCATTTCCTTCACTTTTAGGATACAAGAAACTCTTGTTGCAGTATCTATTGAGGTTTTGAGGATGTATGTCGCTTACTGGTGTGATTTTTTACATTTCAACAACATACGTCAAATTCATAATCATGTCATCATATTATTTAGGAAGTTCTTATCAGTAACAGATGGTTTCTTTATCAAAGACAGTATGAAACAAACCCTAATCTATCCAAAGAACTCTGGACAATTCATTGATTAAATACGCAGGAAGCTTTGTATATGAAAGGTGTATGTAGGTAGGAGACATTTTGCACTGCAGTAGATGTTTTCCTCATCAACTTGATATAATTCATCAGAAGTCATCCTTCATGGACAGAAATTTGAAGACTTTTTTTTTTTATTACCCAAGAATTGTTTAGCATTTCACCACTAAGTGGCACCATTTCATCAAATACAATCCCAACCCAAGCATCTACGCCTGTGCATACTCATGGTCTTGTCCATAGAAGAAGTATAATAAACAAAATACTTAGAGAGCTTTTTTTCTTTTATTAAGGAACGTCTCATAGACAGCTGCTTATTGTGTCTGTCTAGAGTGTACGGTTTTAGTGCTCTTTGAATTCATCACATAATCAGCACTCCATATAGACTAGCTATAAGGAAACTACAGAAATCAGCTGTCCTACTGAGGCAGTAATAATCTGTCCTAAAGTGCACCCACTTTACTGCAACCTGTTATCCAACACTGCTAAAACACCTTGAGAATATGATGTGTCTTTTTTTTAATCTGTTAGCAATTAGTATTAGATCATAGTGAAGTGTCTGTCATACAAATCACAGTAAATAAGATGTTACTATAGAAACGATAGTGTATTAAATCGTTTTTAGTAATATAAACCTTGCCTTGCAGTCAGAGCTTCTCACACATCTGCTCTCATATAAAATAAATCAACACCTTCTGACCAACCAGATTTGAGAATTCAACAGTACTGTGTATACGCAGTGAGACAAATCTTCAGAAAAGGCTGTGTGATAATCCAAGCAGCCACATCTAAACACGAGAGCTGCAATAAACAAGTCCCCTAATCTATAAATGTGAAGAAATGATTTATGCTATGTATAATATAAATCATTGTTTTGCCACAATGACTTAAAGTCATGTCTGCTTTTTGTATGCTGCCAAAGTAATAATATTACCAGTAAGCACAGGCTGAAAGTCATTAAAGCCATGATACAGACTGTACTGGTATGAATGATGTACTAATAAATTGCCCTTTGTCTTCAGGATCTATGCCGCCTTCGATGCATGCCGCTTTATGTATCTAGGCATGTGCTTTGATGATGGGTGGGCTTGGCACTCTGGGCCTCAATCTGGACTGAATTTACTATTTCATAAGCAATGAGATTGTTTTCAAGACTTTGGATCCGAGAAGACTCGACAAAAATAAAACAACAAACAAATGAATTCAAATTCAAATCTGATGTATAAACACCAAAGAGAATAGCAACTGGATTTTTCTGAAAGGACACGATATCCAAGGGTCATTTCTCGATAATAAAGTTTTTGATCCCGATAAAGAGACAGTGTCCTGTGAGAGGAACAGAATAATAATTTCTAGGTAGAACTGAATGTTTTGAATAGCAATATGTTTACTAGATAAAAATAGATGTATGCAAGCGATCATAAAACATATTTACAATATTCTCTGAAAATCTACCAGTGTGTCTTGGGTTAAAATTGCAAAAAAAATTGATATGCAACTAGCAACTGTAATTAAGTAATTAACTGTAGTTTAATTATATCAACTTAAAAAGGAAAAGTATAAAAGTATATTTATTTAAATACTTATAAATGAGTCAACTTAAAATACTGAAGTACATTCATTCATTGTCTACCGCTTATCTGATCTATTCTCGGGTCACGGGGAGCCTGTGCCTATCTCAGGCGTCATTGGGCATCAAGGCAGGATACACCCTGGACAGAGTGCCTGCCCATTGCAGGGTACACACACTACGGACAATTTAGAGATGCCAATCAACCTACAACGCATGTCTTTGGACCGGGGGAGGAAACCAGAGTACCCGGAGGAAACCCCCGAGGCACGGGGAGAACATGCAAACTCCACACACACGGCGGAGGTGGGAGTCGAACCCCCAACCCTGGAAGTGTGAGGCAAACGTGCTAACCACTAAGCCACCGTGCCCCTACTGAAGTACATTTTAAGCAAAATAATTTCAACTTGAAATAAAAACTTTTTTTTAACAAGAAGACCATTTTAAGTAAAATAAGTTAAATTTAAACGATAAAAGTACTATGAGTAAAATGATCCAGAATGTAATTTTATAAATCAATTTAAAAAGAAAAGTGAATAAAAAAAAATCCAACTTTAAAAAGATGTCAAATAGACAATCTACTTTTAAAAAGTCTATTTTCAAGAAAAAGTGACGTTTAAATAAAAATGACTCAACTTAAAAAAGCAGAAGGACAAATTACATAGAGGAATCTTGAAATAAAAAGTTTAGAATAAAAAAACTTTAATAAATAAGTCAATTTTAAGTAAAAAAAAAAGTGAACAAATTTATTTAAATAAGAGATGTGGATTAAGAACAAAAGTCAACTTTAAAAAAGATGTCAATTACAGTCTACTTTTAAAAAGCCTACTTGAAATCAAATCAAATTACATAAAGGAAGACAACTTACAAAGAAATTCAGATTTAAATGAATATAATCTGTTCAGAAAAGTCAACTTTAAAAAAAAGAAGTCATCTTAAAATAAAAAAATCAGCTTTAAATAAAAAAGAAAACAATTTCGAAAAATTTAACCCAAAAAGAAGAGTCCGCTTTAAATAAAAGTCGTGATTTTTTTCCATCTGAATAAGCCTTGTCTTAGTGCGTGGCATGAATTGCATTTATTTGTGTGATGATGGATGGTCTCAGAGGTCCGGCTCTGGTTTAAATATTGTTACGTCATTGTTAATGCTGAATCAAAATTTTCCAACCCAGTCGTCAGGGCTCTTCTCCCTGCATGGTCCTGATTTTGTAGTTTACTTGTTCACACCTGATCCAGGTGTTCTCTCTGCACTTGAGCTGGTTTGTCTGATAGGAGGAAACATCTTTGTGTAGTTTTCCAAAGGATCCAGATGTGAGTGGGTGAAGAACATTTTTCCAGTGAAAATTTCAGTCCAAGCTTAACAGTTTATTCAGCACATTTCAACCAAGACTGCTTCTTAAAGGAGGCACAATAGAGAGTAGGCTCTGGGGAAGGATGTGTCAGTTTCAGCTATATTTAACCAGGTGATACCCAAAAACTGTAAATAGTCAATTTGATTCTTTTGAACAGAATTGAACTGAATCTGTTAATGCTATTTTGCATAAACAAAAAATAATGAGGATGCAGCTTCGTTTAGGGAGATGGAAGCACCATTAGCAACATGCTAGCTTGCTAGTCACCGCTTTGCTAAGTATTAGCTAATTTCATTGTCATTGTGTCAATAGTCATTTTTACATTCGGGTCAGTGCAAGATTGAGATGCCATTTAACCCTTTTAACTCTTTATTGTTCTATATTCTATATATTTTTTAAAACATTGAATCTAAGAGGGCGGGGCGCGGTGGCTTGGTGGTTAGCACGTTTTGCCTCACACCTCCAGGGTTGGGGGTTGGATTCCCACCTCTGCGGGCTCCCCGTGACCCGAGAATAGATCGGATAAGCGGTAGACAGTGAATGAATGAATGAATCTAAGAGAAGATACATTAAACCATTTGAAAATACTCTGCTTATTGAAAAACAAGTATTCTGTGTTTATTATGGCTCCATTTTGCCCCTAAATGAGAAACAGGCTTGAAATTTAGCACAGGATTCATTTCTCTAATATCTCTTTTATAATGTATTAATTAATAATTTATTGTTTTATTACCTCTGTTTTGACCTCATCACTCGATGAGTCAATATCAATGAAATCAATGAAATGGAAAAAATAATGACGTACTTTTCTTCTTCTCATGATCAGTAAGAAATTTGGATGATGCTTGGATTTGGATGAACTTTCTGTTGAACTAAAATGCACATTTTTCATATCTGTCTACAAAGAAAAAAATGTTTTAAGCATCAGATGGATTCACAAATAATCTATTAACATTTGACTGATTGTTAATTAGTACTGGTTAAATGTAGCATTGTCTAAGCCAGACTTTACACTGTATGACAAGAGATCTTACTGTTCCTTCCACTACATGATCTGATCTCTGGATATAATGGCAGAGATCACATAATCAAATACTCAATGTGTATAAATAAATGCCTCACAAAGTAAGTGTTTATACTTGGTAAGCACCGCCTTTAGAGTTAATTGGTCATAGGCATGGGCCCAAAAACACCTTTTGTAATGAAGACAACACTTCAACAGTGTCTGCCACCAGAGACAACCCAAGACAGCTACGGCTATGTAGAACAGGAGACCCTTGACCTTATACATATACAGTACTAGAGAACACAGATCGTGTGACCACGGACGCTACTAAAGAGCTGCTGAGTCAGGCAGAACTAGCGTGAGGATAATCCATTGATCATCAACTGACAGCAGACATTCATCAGGTAAAGGCTCTAGGTAACTGGCTCTAGTTCTACTCCAGATGTTTTCAACCTTGTGGGCAACAGCAGATGTTCTGATTTGCAGTAATTCCTTATGTATTTCCATAAATCACAACTTACATCCTCAATCCATGCTTCCTCTAGCAATATGGAATGTGTTTGGGAATACAAACACTTGGAGCAGTCTCGTCTTGGACATTGATCAGGTTTGTGAGAATGGAAATACAAAAAATGCTCGCCTGTTTAACAGTTTGTTCAGAATTACTTGCCTCTTGTATAATCCGCAATGCAGGCTGTCTGGAACAATGCACTCATACAGATTTTTATATTGAAAGGGAAAATGACTTACCGTGATTTCATTTGTTTTTGTTAGCGAATTCTGTTTGCAGGGTTAGTCATTGTCCATTTCACACTACAGAAGTGTTCTAATAAAGTAAGACATAATTAGCTCTGCATTTATCCTAGCGCCTAAGACTAGTGTCTAGTGTTTTAGCTGAAAATTGTTCAGATAGGGTTTTTGTATTTGTTGTTAATGCATGTATTATCCAGGTTTGGATACTTTCACACAGTTGAGAGGAAAAAGTCTTCTCTTTATAAGCTCAGTATTATGGATTTGAAAGTGGTTCCCATGCTCTCAGACTCTTATAATCTAATATACTACCATGTCCTCAGATAGTATGACGTAACATTCCTCATGTCAACAGACAGCAGGTTTTTTCCCCAGCCTTCACAAAGGTGTGGTTAAATGTTGGTTTTGGCACTTAAGACCCTTTTGTCTCACAGTGTAGTTCAAATCCCCTGATCCCCTAGTGTAGAAAAAACATGTAGGGCTGAGATCTCACCCCTCAGGCAACATGCTGGTTTCATCCCAAATTGCATGTAGGAGTGACTGGATAGGTTTTGTCTGCATTTCTCATTTACACCACAGCGCTATTAAATGTTTGATTCTCATTTGATCAGAAGGTATTGATTTCTTTCTGATAACAGCATTTTAATGTTATCATTCCTATAGTACACAGGGATTGTAGGCTCCATATTGCACATAAATGGATTAAAAATACATGGATGATTGTTGTGGTAAAGTTTTATTCAGCATTTTTGGAAGGAGTCTTTGAATTAGTGATGTTAAGACTTGACTAATAAAAACTAATATTTTGCACCACTAAATCAGAAGCAAATATCTGAGTTAAGTTTAGGGATTAATGAAATTCACCATGTCTTTAGGCCAGGTTCTTAAATGTGTACTAAATATTACATAGTTGATAATAGACTGTCATGACAGATGAATACTGGTAATTGCAGCCAAGTAGTCCTGTCACATACAAAAACAGTCACATCCTGGTTCGCTTTCAAAAAAGATCCCAAATAAAGAGTACATAGATCCATAAAACTGGCTTTTTAATTTGCGCATGTAGGAGATAAACTACTTTACATGGCATGTCATAATTCTTAAGTTTACACTGGAGATCCTTTCCTAAATCAGGTCTTGATATCTCAGGAAAGTTGGTAATAAAACCAGAAAAAAGTTAAACCCCACAAACCGTTAAAACTGATAAAAAAAACAAAACAAATAAACAAACAACCAAAAAAAAAAATATGGTACTGGTACTGTGTTGTTGTGGTAGCCATCTTCTGATGTACTTTACCAAATGGAACCAAAACTAATGACGTACTTTACAGTACAGATCATGCACATTATATTTAGTAAGGTTTTTATATACTTTATATAACACTTTTTCACACCACTGTGTATATATTATATATATATATATATATATATATATATATATATATATATATATATATATATATATATATATATATATATATATACACAGTGGTGTGAAAAAGTGTTGGCCCCCTTCCTGATTTCAAATTTTTTTTTGCATGTTTGTCACACTTTAATGTTCCTGTTTATGTTTTTACAAAACATTTAGAAATTCGGACCAAAAAAAAAAAAAAAAAAAAAAAAAATATATATATATATATATATATATATATATATATTATAAAATATATATATATATATATATATATATATATATATATATTATATATATATATATATATATATATATATATATATATTTTTTTTGGTCCGAATTTCTAAATGTTTTGTAAAAACATAAACAGGTGCACAAAGGGGTGTCAAAGATGTTTGGTAGCATTGAGAACCGTGGCAATGAGTTCTCATTAGCCTTGTGGTCTTGGAAACATGCGCAGACATCAGAGGTCTCATAGGGAGGTGAAAGGCTCTCATTACCATCACTGAAACAATGCTGAAATTCATTGTCATGCATTTTTGCCTAATTGACTATTTTGGTGTGGGGTCCCTTGGATGGGTTCAACCTTTACCCTACCACGGGGGTCGGGATGGGGACTAAGTGGGCATTCAGCTGCACCCAGCAAGAACCTTCCGGAGGTTCTTTGATGGAAAAAGACCGTTTGGAGCTTAGAGACCACAATGGCTGCCATTATGGATCCTTCCCTCCTGAAGGTGATTTTGTATTCGGATTGAAACTAGCCACAGTGAGAGAGATGCATAGAGGATGTTTGTTAAATATTCCAACAGTATAGTGTATGGGGTGTGTTTTTTGTGGTGTGGCAATGAAGGGTGAAGGGGGACGGCTGGAACCTGCCAGCACATGAAGGGGCTATGGCTATTTGCATAATAAACTGTTGACACAAACTCTCTCTAATGAAGGCCCATTCAAGTTGCCGAACTCTGTACAATGAAGTCCCTGGGAATAAGCATGCTCTTGTATTGCAAAGGTTAACATGTTGGTTATATTGGCTGCCTTTGAAATCTGTTGAAGAAGCATGTTTCTTTGTTTCCCAGAAGCAAGATGGTTAGCTAACTACTTTGGTCTACTATGTGTTTACGCTGTTTATCTGTGAATGTTGAAGAATGTTCAAATGACAGAGTAATTAATTGTGTCTTGAATGATTATACTAGGCTTTTATGGTTTAATTAATTTGAGTGATGATGTATATCAAGAAAACAAATTTGATCTTGCCATCTTTGGTGGCAGTTCCTGGATTGTGCAGTGTATTTAAAAACAAATGTATTGTTCCTTGTTTTGTCTCTGTGGGGCCTCGAGATGCCACTTAGGAAAATTTCCATACTTCACTTCTGGAAAATAAATTTGTCCATTTTTTTCTTCGAAATATTTGGCCTCAGAACTGATTCGGTCTGTGAAAAAATTGTGATGGATGACATAGTGGGTACCCTCTGCCATATCTTGATTTTAGGGTAAACTGCATCCTGTTGGCTTTACATTCGTTCATTCATTCACTGAAAAGGAGGCCCTCAGGCTTTGATCCTCTATGTTGGTGCGCAAAATATCTTTTAGTGTGTTGAAAAGCAAACTTTGTACGGCTTCTGCTAATATGCGGAAACTAAACATCCTTTCCAGTGATGAGATTTATATTCCCAAATGCATACTTCTTCAAACTCCTATTTTACCCCTATTGCTCTTCTCTTGCTCCTTCTAAATTATATTTTGTGTATAAATGTCACCATGGGTTGAAAGGGGAAGAAACATCGAAACAGCCCTCAACCCCTTAATCCTGGTTCTTGTACATTGTTAACATGGTGATGAAGTTAAATTTGTTCCGGAATAATCTTCAGATGGATAAATGTTTACTTTTTATTTCGCCAGGGAAGACAATGTGGGTCCTGATATTCTCTCAAAAGCTCTGCAGGACGTACTGTTCAGATCATATTTCTCATGTCGCCATTTCTTTCTTTCCTGACCAATTATGCAGAAGGACAGGATTACCCAACATTTGTGTGAGAATGAGTGCCAACAAAAACATTTCACACTAGGTTAACCATCCTTTGTTTTCCTGTCAGATGGGAAAAAGAGTCAAAGTAGTAAGGAAGTAAAGACTTTCTTGGTGCTATTTTAGTTAACATGGGAATAATTATTACAGGGAGCAAAAAAAAAACCTTGGTGCAAAGGTTAATAGGCACAGAAAATTCTAGAGATAAACCTTTGGACAGTAACCCACTTGAGAGATGATATGAATTGGACCAAGAGGGCCATGTGGTGAATGGTGAAGCTGCCAATATTCTTGGATCCATCACTGACATGCCTCACTTTAAACCCTTCTGGATAGACTCACTATGCTCTGTGAGTGACATTTTCCAGCCCCTCTTAACATCAGTTTCAATATAAGGCCTAAAATTAGTTTTACATCTGGTGCATCCTGAGTACATAGCCAGTGCTAATATATATGTGACCTCTTTTCACTGCACTGCTTTTGAAAAATCAGTACTTATCAAAAATAGACTAAAGAATGAACTTGAGTTATTCAGTCCTGGAATGTCCAGAGTAAAGCATATTGTATAACAGAGTCATTGAAGGAACTTACCCTTAACAATGGCAATGGAAATGGCCCACTTTGTTCAGTCTGTGAACTGTGCAGCTTACTGCTTATTGCTGGATCCAGATGGTCATGGTGAGGGAACAAACAGTTCCCCCTGCTGTAGGATCTCTCAATAGGCCGTCTAGACCAGCCAGTCCAGACAGATACAGCCTCCCATCAAATTAGCGTTTGTCAGATTTATGATAATGGTTTGCAACTGCCTACCCATTGGTGACATCAAGATTTACAGCTGCACCCCCCTCTTGCACTATTTGGGGGTCTGATCACCTCCCCACACCCTTCAATGGCCCCGGGGGCTATAGCCAAACAAAACGAGCCTGGAGAAAAACAACTTTCTCGGTAGACTAAGCTAACCTATGTGGGTCATACATAGGGTTTGATAATCCTCCATGACAAGGCTGAAATTTGTGGAACATGGGCTGTGTCTGGTGCTGCTCCTGTTTTTGGGTGAAGGGGTGAGGAAGCTATGATGAGGGGCTCGAGGGGGAGTTGCAGACGCCTGTGTATGTGGATTACTGGGGCTCTTTCATGTGGCTAGCCAGTAGTAACCTGATCCACGCATGGGGACTCGGTGGGAATCACCTTTTGACTGATACTCCAGTCCATTCTTAGCCCACATGTTTTTCCAAGGCTGCCCTTAAGCTCTGATCTTACCTTTGACAGATGAGCAGCCATTACTATGATTTAAAAAAAAAGGTCACAGCTAATCTAGGTTGCTGGGAAGGCTATTATAATATATAATAATATCTCACAGCCTTCTTAAATTAAATTATTCATATTGTATTTAAATCATTCTTTGACACTATTTTCTAGCATGACCCTAGTGTCCTCAGGATTCAAGTCTATGCTAAGTGTTAGAAATCATGTCTATTTCTTAAAAAGGAAGCATAATTAACCAGGTTTGAGGTATCTGACAGAACTACCAATAGTGAGTACTATGAGTGGCGCATAAAACATACAAAATTATGCTAAATTGCCCCTAGGTGTGAATTAATGTGTGAATGTCTGAGTATGGTACCCTGGGATGGACAGGCATCCACTTCGATGTGTATTCCCACCTTGTGCCTTGTGTTCACAGGATAGACACCCTGAAAATAAATAATAAAAATAAAAAGAAAAGGAAAAAAAAAGAAAAACAACAACAACAAAAAAACATATTCTGTCATTGTCCCATCTTGGGTGAATTCTCCTGCCATGAACTCAGTGTTAAAAAGAAAAGGCTCCCTGACCATGATAAAGTGGTTACTGAAGATAAATGACTGAATAGACTTAAAAACAGCCTGCCCACATGCAGCAGTCTAGATTATTTGCAACCAGATAATTTCTTGAGAATGCTTTAAAGACAGGGTGTGTTGTGTTATTGAGTAATTAATGCTCAATTGCACACTGAAGTCAGAAGAACAACATGTTAATAGTTGCTTAATTTGTAAGTGAAAATTATGCTAACCATTTCTAGTTCACATATAAAAGGGTGGATGGAATTTGAATATCAGAATTTAAAAAAAAAATAATAATAATAAAAAAATATATATAAAACATATACTATCACAGTGTGTATATTCATTGAGAATAGAAACAGAACAAAAAAGCCAGAATTTACTATACTACATTATATATATATTTATATATATATATATATATATATATATATATATATATATATATATATATATATATATATATATATATATATATACATTCTGTCCACATTCACAGCACAGCAGGGCACACCTGATCAATCAGAAAGATTATTTGTAACACATACCTACAGAAAACTGTTAACCTACAGAAAAGCTATATCATCGACTAGACATTAGATATATAAAGTGACCTGAATTTTTGCACTCCATTCACATCAACTATAAACAATGAGTCGGCAAGAAGTACGATGGATGCCACAAAGGCTCTAGCATTTGTTTTACCTGGGGAATTACAGAAATCTTCTGATATTATTTGATTTTATGTTGCTTCTGTACCAAAACATCTCCTATTTTTGCATTTTTCTGATAATGTTAGTCACACATAGATAGTCATTCCTGTGATTTTGCAAGCAGAATTCGCCTTTTCCACTGGAAAGCAATTTTACCACTGCTACACAAATAAAACATGACCCCATATCATTACCTAACTTGTGGACATCTACACCAAATAAAAAAAAATCTAGAAATAATATATCGAGAAATGTATGCAAATAGTATTTTTACATGCCTTAGTACTGAGATCCTATCAAAAGGAAAAAACGCAAACTAATTTAACGGGTCATTTTAACAGATACACTAAATGCATTTAGAAAATGATACATACAATTGCCAAGTGTAATGCAAACACCATGTAATGGGCTTGGGCTTGTTGGGAAAAAAAGCATGCTAGAAACTTCCTTGTCCTAGGTTAATTTATAGCCATGTGGATGCAAGAGGTTTATCATGATGAAGACATTCAAATATTTTATTGTCCTGAAAAACAAATACTGTCCATTTAGATCTAAAGAACTCTTCAGAAGAAGAATAAAAAAATAAAAAATAAACTGTAGACCCAATGTCCTGTAAAAATGACTCAATTTCCATATTTGTAGTTAAAATATACATTATGGAAAACATCTGGAGTTTCGTTGATTTTCCTTATTGATGCATCAACGACCATAGAAATAATTTAGATTTTTTTTTATCTTGTCTGTTTTACTAGAGAAAGTTTCCAGTACTGAGTTGAGCTTGATATTTGAAAAGATAGCTAGGGGGTGCTGTGGCCTAACATAGTGACGCGTACTGTTGCTGTGGCTGTCTGGACCTACAGCATGGCCTCACACAAACACATGGGTCACAAGCCTGAAAACAGACACATGGAATTGGCTGTGGTACAGGGATTCCCGCAGAGACAATGGCAAGCATGGCTGTAAGTTCACAACATCTGACCAGGATCAAGATTTTGTAATCCTTTAACAATACTTTCAAATGGGATACTTCTTTGATTCTTAATTTTTTATTGGATACACAGAAAACATCTGGGTTGGAAGCTGATACAATGGGAGACAGAGAATGTCTAACAGCTCTGTGTGAGAAAAAATAATAAAAGCATTCTTACAACTATTAGAAAATTTCTGCTGGTGTAGGGTTTGCTGAACATGCATGGCAGTTGCGGAACCGGTCTGTGGTTGGTATGGCACCAACAAAGGGTGGACACAACAGTCTCGCCAGCATTTATTTTTTTATCCTCTCTAAATGTGGCATGCCATCTTTCTGGCACAAAGTCCACTATACCAGAATTCTATCTAGCTGCATCTGCCCCCTGCAAGGCTGTCAGTCCTCTGTCTAAGCCCCAAACGTCAACATGAAGGGTGGGGAAAAAAATGAATGAAAGTCTCCCCACCACCATCACCACCATCACCATCACCACGGCCACCCCCCTTTCTCGACACGACGAGACGGCAGCAGCTTCTCACTATGGATTGCTGTGCGGTCGGGGGCTGTGTTATGACTGGTGTGTGTTACACACGTATCAGTTAGCACTATTGCTGCTCTGCTCCATCTGGACACCCATATAAAGGACTGTCATTTCAAAGGTCACCGGAGAGCCATGCAGACAAGTGTTGCTAGCGGTCGTCTGGGCAGGGAAGGGTCACGGCTGGAACGAGTGTGCTCACTGAGGGAATGCCAGGTCTATGCTGGCTTGCCTGGGTCCTCCCTGCTGTCTGTGTTGCTGTGTCTGCGACTATTTTCTTCTCCCCTCCCCCCAGTCTCCCTTCTTCAATCCCGCCGGACTCTCCAGAAAACAACCGATAACAAAAACTGCCTGAAAGACCCTGGAAAGGCACCTTATAATGATTACTGTCCAGAAACAGATGATGTGCATTTGATATTTGTTTGGATATTAATTAGGCACTAGTATTTATGGCCATTCTTCTGCACTAGAGCAGCAAGCAGTCTCAGTGGACACTTTTCCAGACACATTAATTCTGGTCCAAGTCAAATATCTAACAGCACTTTAGTCTAATTAGTTTTAATTCATGTTTTGAAAGTATAGCCAATGTATTACGTCATAGACATATAGGTTTCCTTGAAGCAGCTATTAAAGCAGCTATTGAAGCAGATATTGAAGCAGTTATTTAAATACAAATGACACAATTAAAAAAAATCTGAAGTATAACCCCTTGATTAGCCAAAGAACCTTTAAAGTATTACATCCGACAATCTTAACTTTATTCCAGAGAAGGACAATTTAACATCGGTAACTATAATCGTTTAACTATTTTCCACAACAACGATTTTTCCACATAATGGTAACATTTGTATACTTTTTAAAACGTCTTTCCTCAAAATGTTCTTCAATGAACAAAAAAACCACTGTTAGACCTCACTCCGAAGAACTCCGAGCATATTTATTTTTAAGAGTGAAGTGAGGAAAAGTTTAGGACAGTTATTGGTACTGGGGATTTATTTTGAGAGCATATAATTTCATACACATTTATTGAAAATAATAGTTATAAGCATTTATTACATGCTTATAACTGTATGTTCAACTACAGATGTGTTTGTCTGTCTTTCTTTCTTTCTTTCTTTCTTTCTTTCTTTCTTTCTTGTAAATATTTGTTAACATCCTGCTCATTTTTTAAGAGTATAGTTTGTGTATATTATACTTACATTTGTGTTTATTAAAAATTAATTATTAAAAATAAATAAATAAAGAATTACCATACATTGATATATAAATAAGGGGACTTATTTTAGATAAACCAAATTCAACAGTATTCCCTGACTATTAAACTGTCATTATTCCATACCATACACAGTATAATGAGCTTGTTCTATTACTATTATTGTTTCTATAGTAACAGCTAATTCACATTGAGCTGTATGGTGGATGCATGACATCATTTATGGCTAATAATTAAGGATTAAGAAATGTGTTGTTATTTGGCTAAACTGAAGTAGTATATCTGAAATAGTAAAGCTTTCTGTAGGAATATTTTTAAGGTTTCTTTTTATTTTTATAAGTATTTATTTTGCACATTATACTAGATTCTATTTGGCTCATTACCCTATTGCAATTATGCTGCTTCTCAACATAACACTGCAACTTATTTCCGTTGATATTCATAATGTTTCATATGTTTGATTCTTGCATTTTGACAATGCTTTTATGCACTGTGTTTTGTCCTTTGGTGTACGATCTCTGTTGTTCTGTCTATAACTGGGTTGGCTGAAATGACTAAGAATCCCAATGCACTCATTGCATGTTGCATTGAAGCTATCCTGTATCTGGTATTTATGGAAGGAGTCTCCAGTGTTAGAACTTTGTGACAGTCTTAAGTTAAGCTGCTAATTAAATTTTTTTGGGGAGGTATTTCTGTCTGTTCATTAACTTCAAAAGAAAGTAGGATAATCGTATGTCATTCCTTTCTTATAACAATTTGAAGTCCCGAACAGCATTGAAAACTTTCTATTATTTCTTCTACTTATTCACAGAGACCTGTACGGCAATTCATAATCGAAGTCTATTAATAAACATTTGTAATAATGTGTTATTTAACAAAGAAACAAATATAGTGGAGCTTTCAGTTAGGAGATATTTATGAAACATTTATTGAAGGAGTCTCCAATTTCAGCGCATTTTAACAGTCAGTACATTTCCAGAGGAATGAAGACTTTGTACTGATTTATTAGCTGAGAGAGAGAGAGAGAGAGAGAGAGAGAGAGAGAGAGATAAGAGAGGCTGGTGAGAGAATGACGGTTTGTAGCTGCTATAATGTAAGTGATAATAGGAACAGTAAATGTAAATACATATGAACTAAGAAAAAGTGCAACATGATATGAATTCATTGTATTTGTTGGTAAATGACTGTTGGATGTCATTGCTTTGTAACACTCACGCGTTCTTTAATGGGAGTTTACAAGATAGTAATAACAATAAATTTTACTTTGTGGCTTTTTGGTAACATGAAAAGCCATGTATATAATTTAAGTAATAACAGGAACTATTATGGATGTTCCACAAAATTAAAAGCAAATATAAATTCATATAAAGTATAACTTTTCCACCCAATTGTTGATTATTTTCCCATAACAGCCTGTGTATAATACAATATTTTAATCTGTATAGTTTTTGTAGTATTGTTTTGATTCTTGAATACACAAATCACAGCTGAATTTAATATGATTATAAATAATAATCCAAATTAAACATGTTTTCCATGCCATGGACTTGTTTTTGCTGCGAGTAATGACAGTCCCAGGCACCTTTGAATTTACTTGTTATTTACAATGTCTCAGCTCGTTCTCATTACATGACCATACTCGGGAATGCCAGCAATGTTCAGCAAGGGGGAGTGACATGCAATTATATCTTTGATTTCAGATATACTTGGGATATAATGGCTCCAGATCAGTTAATGTGGGTCAATTTAAGCGTTTGACTGTGTGTTGCCAAGGCTTGTGCTGCCTACCAAATGGTATTCTTTGCTCACATCTGTCTTTAAGAAAAAACATACTTATCCACCATGTTGTTCTGATTAGATAACTGTTTAATGATACTGAGTTATTAGTCATTGTTTTTGTGGCACAATAGGATTAATAATGCGGGAAATGCTTTTATGCATGATCAAGTATTATTACTCAATGATGGGGAATGACATTTAAAGAAAACAGAATAAGGTTGTTTTTCCAGTATTTTCGATTTCTCAGTAGATTATCGAGATATCAGGAACGAGATGATGGAAACATCACTGGCTCCCTTCGTGAGAGCGGGGGCCCAAGAATGCAACTGTCAAAGCACAGACAAAGCCCCTGCAAAGGGTTAGTGAGATATTTGGAGGGGGATGGCAACGCTGCCTCCACGCAAACACTTAGCTCTGTTCCTGCAGTCTCTGAGGGCAAACGAGTGAAACATGAACCGCGTTCATCTGTGTGGTGCTTCTCTCTCATTTGTTCCCTTGTTTATTGGCTCTAAAAATATAAGACTGTCCTCTAAAATAGAGCTTCTTATTGACAGACAGCTCAACAGAATGAGCAGTTAGTCCGTCTACCCTTAGGACCGTCTCTCCAACGCATGTACGTTTCCCTGTCTCTGAGGATTAAACCTCGTGCTCACACCACGCTGACAGTCTTCCCGAAGTGGTCACCATGACCGGTGATGACCACTCATCTCCAGATCCAGTGCAGTGCAAACACATTCCTTTTCTCCTGAGAGAATTTAGCTGGCTACCTCTTTTTTCCACATTGTAAAGGGCAGACAAGGTTCCCCACACTCCACTGAGGGCTCCATTCAGGAGATGTTGGCAGGCGAATGAGTTGTTTTTGCAGCAGGGCATTGTTCTGTGTTGGTTCGATCAGGTTTGAAGATTCAGTATTGCGGCATTACTGAGTGGATTTGGCCCGGCTGTATTCCCTCATCTGCCACAGCGAGGTCTTGTGTTGTTAGATCTTTGTTTTCCTGCCAGAACCTGGACCTCAGCCAGATTTCCTAATTACATCAGCTGCCGATGTCTTGATGTCTTTTTTTTTTTATTTTTATTTTTTTTTAAAATTGAGACATGGGTTATGGGCTTATCTGGTGCTTTTTACCAGAACTTTTTCCCCCTGAAAACATATCAGAGCAGTGCTACTGCTGATATCAGCATGAAATATGTACATACTCAAACCTCCTAATTTAATTAAGTATAGCTACTTAGCTTTTCTGCTCCAACATCAGTGAGGTAATGTCTTGATGTCCTTTTAGACAAAAATATTGCAGCCAAGACACTTTTACTCTGAGGCTAGAAAGCACTATTAAATCTCTGTTAACTACAATATATTTGACTTGAATTTTCCAGACTGTAATTAGTGCATGAATACTTTCCAATCTTGCATATATAACATATCATTGATACTAAATCAAACACACTAAAAGCTTCTTCTTTTTGTCTTTCTAGGGTTTTAAGTAGAAACATACAACAGTGTTTCCAAAATGGCTTCAATTGCTGTAGACAGCAATGTAACCGTAAACATTCACAACAGGCATATACACCGAAGTTGCTTTCGGCTGCTCCCTGTTCGGGGTCGCCACAGCGGACCAACTGGTCCGCACAACAACTTGGCACAGGTTTTACGCCGGATGCCCTTCCTGCCGCAACCCTCCCATTTGTTTTCCGGGCTTGGGACCGGCACTGTATCCAGTGGCTGGGGTTCGAACCCCGGCCTTCCGCATGATAGGCGAGCAACCTACCACTGAGCCACCAATGCCTCAACAGGCATATACACCATTAAATGTTAAACATAATTATTACTTTCTTTAAGTAAGGTGCCTCCTGGCGGTCCAGCAGCAGGATTCCATGCTAAACCAGGCACTGAAGTGTTAACTCCTAGTGCCAGTCTTAAGCCTGGTTAAAATGGGTGGCTTGCTTCAGGAAGGGCATCCAGCATGAAACCTGTGCTAAATCAAAATATGTGGACCAAATGATCCGCTGTGGCAACTCCAAACAGGGGGCAGCCAAAAGAAAAACAACAACCTTCTATAAGCAAGGTACAAAACATGATTAATCATGTTGTTACAGGAAAATAATCAGTGATGGGGTGATGTGAAACATTACCATAATATTAAAGTGCCAAAGCCCCAATATTTTATTCCTTTATACCACAGCAAATGATTAACGGTTAGTTAGTAAACAACATTAAACTTTTATCTGTTTAAAGTTACATGCAGTTATGTTGTGAAATACATTCCTACAGATCAAGAGTCAGTGGTACTCAAGTACCTTCAAGACTCCTTTCCTGAGTTATCAGAAGTAAAAATCAAAGCTGGTGTCTCCATCAGATGACTGTTAAAGAAGATCGTTGAGTGCAAGAAAATCTACAAGTAGCTCACTAGGAAGGAGAAAGCAGCCTTGTTTGTTCTCTGGTGAAGAACTATGAAACAATGAGCAGGATGTCTCTCAAAGTCTATATACTTGATGCTCATCTTGATAAATTCAAGTAGAACATGGAAGCGAAGTCAGAAGAGCAAGGCAATCTTAAGGCCCCAAAATACTGACCTCTAATTTAGCCACCAACTGAAACTCTGGGGTTGTGATGATTATTTAAAGTGTTCATAATAGCTGTATTGTGCGTGTTTATTATTGTGGTATGACTTTATTCACAATGTTCTCAAACCTCATAACCTTCAAACCTCCCATTAAACTATTGAAAATTTTTTAAACTGGTTGAAACCGCTTTCAGAATATTTCTGTAACCGTGTGCTCAGCTAGCATGTGGTTGTTGTCTGATGACCTGATGGCCAAAAGGTCAGAGTTCCAGGACTCAGTTTAAGCGACTGCTGTGAATTTATCATCTGCTTTAGTGCACTGTAAGTGAAGGGACGTTTGTGGGGGTGTGAATGGGGGTGAATTCAATGTTAGTATCTCTGGTCGCAAGACCTCCTGGCACTTACAGAACCAGATGTCCAAGTCGCTGTGTGACAAAGAGAAAGCATGTGCTCCTTACTGACTGATCACGTGAGGTGTATTTGCTGTGTGAGCCTGTGAAAGTGATTAGTGGTTTTTAGGGAGAAAGACAATCAGATGTTGTTTGTATTGATGATCTGGTGTTGTAAGAGCTCTTGTTTAGTTGTTGGTGAAATGTATGTGAATTATAGATTTTGATGTCAAACATATGGAGTTCTTGGGTTATATAACTACTGTTTTACTAAATACCTAGTTCAAATTTGTCTGTTAGATCATCTCTCTTTAGATGTGAATCTTCACATAATGATCTCATTCATGGTTCACACTCTGTTTGCCTCTTAATGTCTCCCAGCAGGCTTCCAGTCAGAGACAATGATTCATAAACTGACAGGACTGTCACTAACCATCAGGACTCTCTCTCTCTCTCTCTCTCTCTCTCTCTCTCTCTCTCTCTCTCATTCTCTCACTCTGTATGTGTCAAACAAATAGCCATTTAGACATTTTGCCTTCTAAACAACCAGCTAGCTTGTTTAGTGAAGGAAAAATTAACCTGATTAATAAATAAAGATTTCAATATCAAAAATAAAATCTACCACATGATTAACACAGCTGAGTGAAAAAAGCCTTAGGACTAAAGGAAAAATGGAAAGAATTTTAATCTTCAGATTGCTAGAATTTACTGCCACTTCTTGATTATCACAAGTATGGAAAAAAGGGTCAAATAAAAATGTTCATATATCCTTTTTCTGAACTTCTTTCAAGTAGATTTTACATAGTATTTGGATCCTTTCAGTTTAAATACCGATCATCTACATAAAATATCTACACAAAATAGATATCCCTCTACAATATCGAAGTAGAGGGATTTAGCAAAATATTTAGTTAGCTAAAATAATACACAACATGATGCTATCACCAACATGCTTTACTTTGCCTTCTAAGAGCACCTGATGAGCACTTATGGGATCGGAAGATTTGGAGGTACTCCATATGTAGCTCTGTTTCAAGATCAAAAATGTCAAATTCTGGTCAGAACAGAGAGTCTGTTCTCAACCACATGTCTTCAGCAAAGCATTTGGCAAACTCCAAATGGGATTTCATATGGCTTGCCACTCTTCAATGAAGCCCAGCTTTGTGGAGTGTCTAGGCTGTAGTTGTTGAGCAGCTTCTTAACTGTGGATCTCTCCAGTTTCTTGGCCTCTTAGTTGTTTCTCTGCCTTTCTTACCTGGTCTCTGACTTTTGGTGGACATCCACCTCAGAGTTTAATATTTTGTATAATCTCACTGAAAAACCATTAGTATTATGGATTCATAATGCTTTAATGCTGTTAATTGCTGACAATGTAAAATGGAAATCATTTTTGTAAAGCTGCTTTGAGACAATGTCCATTGTAAAAGGTGTTATACAAAAAAAAAATAAATTGAAATTGAAATTTAATTATCAACATCTGAGTGTGTTACAGCATAACAATGTAGAACCGGTTCTAGCGAGGCTCATGTGTTTGACACTCATCTGTGTGTAACTGAGGCAGCATGAAGGCCCAACTGCATAGCTGTTTTTTTTTTATAATACTGTATAGTATAGTATAGTATAGTTCAATTCAATTCAATTCAATTTTATTTGTATAGCGCTTTTAACAAAGAGCATTGTCTCAAAGCAGCTTTACAGAACATAAAAAAAACAATAAACATACAAACAAACAGTCCTAGATGTTAGACAAAATTTTCCCTAGTGAGCGAGCCTGAGGTGACTCAGGCGACTGTGGCAAGGAAAAACTCCCTCAGATGGTATTAGGAAGAAACCTTGAGAGGAACCAGACTCAAAAGGGAACCCATCCTCATCTGGGTGACACACGGATAGTGTGATATGAACAATGTCCTTTCTGCATTAGTTGTGTGATGCAGATACAGCATGTGTAGAATGTTATGTGTAAAATGTCCACATAGGGTTGGCAGTGCTGCTTTGAATACTCCAGTCCTCAGAAAGCAGAACCCGGCTGGAGCTGGTCCATCTCTGGATGCCACCGGAGCTGGCACAATCTCTGTGTGACTCGGGGATGGGTAGAAGAAGGGAAACAAATGGAAAGGGATTAGCGTAGCTGCTATTCATGATATTAGGAGGCACTAGATGATGATGTGCATCTAATCGGATGTATTGGAGTACAAAGTTATGGGATGTATAGTATAGTATAGTATAGTATAGTATAGTATGTTATGGTATGATATGATATGATATGATATGATATGTTATGATATGGGATAGTATGATATGGGATGGTATGGTATGGTATGATATGGTATGGTATAGTATGGGATGGTATGGTATGATATGGGATAGTATGTTATGGCATGGTATGATATGGGATGGTATGATATGGGATGGTATGGTACGGTATGATATGGTATGATATGGGATGGTATGATATGGGATGGTATGGTATGGTATGATATGGGATGGTATGATATGGGATGGTATGGTATGGTATGATATGGGATGGTATGGTATGGTATGATATGGGATGGTATGGTATGGTATGATATGGGATGGGATGGGATGATATGGGATGGTATGGTATGGTATGATATGGGATGGGATGGTATGATATGGGATGGGATGGTATGATATGGGATGGTATGGTATGGTATGATATGGTATGGGATGGTATGATATGGGATGGTATGGTATGGTATGATATGGGATGGGATGGTATGATATGGGATGGTATGGTATGGTATGATATGGGATGGTATGGCATGGTATAGAGGCATTGGTGGCTCAGTGATAGGTTTCTCGCCTACCGTGGCCTGGGTTCAATTCCCAGCTAATGCCCCAACCCCAGCCACTGTGCCAGTCACATTCAGTTCCGGTCCCAAGCCAAAAAATGGGAGGGTTGTGTCAGGAAGAGCAACCAGCGTAAAACCTGTGCCAAGTTGTTGTGACGACCTCAAACAGGGAGCAGCCGAAAGCATGGTATAGTATGTTATTGTGTAGTACAGTATACTATGATTATGGTATAGTATAATATGATATAGTATGGAATCTTTTGTTGATGAACGTTAAGCAGGGAGCACAACAGCACAATATTATCATTGCAGTATTTTTGTATTGTTTAATGCAATTATGTTGCCTGTTACATAATTGCATTATGTATGTATTATATAAATAACCTGTTTTGCACATATTTAAATAATTTCATAGCAAATCTAAAGCAAGGTATAATGCACTTTTGATATTCACAAGGAGATTTCTGTTCACAATTTAAATGATCAATAGCCAAAGCTCAACATCTTTGGCTTGTCTTAAAAAGCAAGCAAACAAACAAACAAACTGACATCAAGATGAAAATTATGGCATTTAGTGGTGGCCTGGTCTGGGGACTAATCAATTATATCAATTAAAAAATAGATTTTGCTCTTTAATTTCTTATGAAACAATATTTCTGGCGGCCAAATGTGAGTCAATCAGAGTCTGCTTGCATTTAGTGTGTGTAGGTCACACAACACAAGACAGAATGTTCCAAAAGCTGGCCAAAAGACGATTTGTGGCCATAAATTTGCTACCTTATTTGCTGATATCATGTTTTGTGATGTTACATTCATATACATTGATAAGCAGAACATTTGAAGATGATAAGCTAGTCATGTTCATAGCAGTACAATGGCACTTGTCAGAAATATTTTTTTGCCTTGATCAGTGGAAGCCAATTAAGACTATTTTCTATGAAATTCTGTAACCCTACTTTTATCATGAAAGGGATCACAACTGGAGAAACCCTGCTGACCTTTGCACTTTTGTATAACTTAAGACAATGGTAATGGCATCCCACATATGCCCTACATCCCACATATAGCGACTACAGAAGACCACATGGGGTTTTACTCCAAGAACAGACATCTGAGGCTATCATGGGCACAGACTCACCCAGACTGGACCGTTAAAAATTAGAAATAATCACCTGGACTTTTCCAAGTCTTCAACTCTCCTCTGATCTCTTTCATTAACAAGGTGTTTCAGTCTTCCACAAACAAAATGTTTTTTTGTTTTTCACACCATCCTATGCAAAGTCTTGAGTCTATTGTGTGTAAAAAGTCCCTGGAGATCAGCAGTTTCTGAAATACTCAAACCAGCCCACACTTGATGTTTGATGTGAACAATAACTGCATCTCCATATTTTTTTGAATTTTTGCATTGCATTGCTGCCACATGATTGGCTGATTAGATCACTACATGAATGTGCAGTTGTACAGGTGTTCCTAATAAAGTTAATGGTGAGTGTATATCAATTTCCCCTCATGACCATCACCTTAAATATTTTTATTGCATGTAATGTAACTTGCACATGAACAATTCATATTTCCACTAGAGAGTCCTCCAAATGTACATGCAATATAATACACTGTATCGTTGTAGATCGGTTCTTACTATTTATTTCTTTCTCTTTTTTCTCATTAGTGTTTCCGAAAGCTGTGCTGTAGAGGTCCTCCCTCTCCTAGACCAGAGTATGATGTGGTGTGTATTGGACTCAGTGGTGCTGGCAAAACCAGTCTCATTTCCCGGCTCTGCAGCGAAGGTCTCGATGGAATTGTACCAACTGCAGGTAAAGTTTTAAGTCACTCAACATCATTTCACTATTCATAAATAGATGCTACTCATGTACCATTAATATAAGATAAGTGAAATGGTCATATAAATTTCATCATACAATTGCTGTACGGTTTGAAATTCTGTACATTAAAAGAGTTTAAGAAGTACTCTGCTTTCCCATGGGGGAACTTGGGGGAACAAACCCGGTGACAAACACTACTACACCACTACAGTACAAACACACTCACTTTAATACACATACCATTCCCATATCTCAGCCTTGTAATATAAACCAAACACTATAACCCTCAGCTACTTATTTTGAACTGGTGCCCCAAAGTTTCCCAGTGAATTTATGAAGCAGCCTGTGGATGTAACATATAGAAACAATCTTCACACTTGTACTCATGTAGCATTTATAAACATGCCTTTGACACACTTTTGTCTCCAACTATGCAGATCTTAATATTAGCTTAGTGTTTAACCAGCCACCTCAGCATCATGCTAAAGATCATTGCTTTACTTGAAAGATTTAAGTGTCTCTTGACATGCAGAGCTTTCATCTATTTGTGTTTGGACGAGTTGTGGCACATCTGCTTTTTGCCACATGCACTTTCGCTCTCATGACAAGGGATGGTGATTATTACTGACAGGATTGTGTAATCCAGATTCATCAACCCATTACAGCCTGTCATTCTTGTAACAGACAGCATGACTTCTTCCTGCTTTTTCCAGCGTTCATGGTGATCATGGCTCTGGGTTGATGGTGATGGTGGCTTCAGGATTATGGTGATCGTGGCCCCAGGATTAATGGTGATGGTGGCGCCAGGATAATGGTGATGGTGGCTCCAGGATTAATGGTGATGGTAGCTTCAGGGTGATGGTGAAAGTTTCAGAGTGATGGTGATGGTGGCTCAAGGGTGATGGTGATTGTGGCTTCAGGGTGATGGTGATCATGGCTCCAGGATTAATGGTGATGGTGGCGCCAGGATAATGGTGATGGTGGCGCCAGGATAATGGTTATGGTGGCTCCAGGATAATGGTGATGATGGCTCAAGGATAATGGCAATGGTGGCTCCAGGATGATGGTGATGGTGGCTCCAGGACAATGGTGATGGTGGCTCCAGGACTAACGACGACAGTGGCTTCAGGGTGATGGTAATGGTGACTTCAGGGTGATGGTGATGGGGGCTTCTGGGTGATGGTGATGGTGGCTCCAGGGTGATGGTGATGGTAGCTCCAGGATAATGGCAATGGTGGCTCCAGGATAATGGCAAGGGTGGCTCCAGGGTGATGGTGATGGTGGCTCCAGGACAATGGTGATGGTGGCTCCAGGACAATGGTGATCGTGGCTCCAGGACCAACGACAACAGTGGCTTCAGGGTGATGGTGGCTCCAGGATGATGGTGATGGTGGCTCAAGGGTGATGGTGATTGTGGCTTCAGGGTGATGGTGATCATGGCTCCAGGATTAATGGTGATGGTGGCGCCAGGATAATGGTGATGGTGGCGCCAGGATAATGGTTATGGTGGCTCCAGGATAATGGTGATGATGGCTCAAGGATAATGGCAATGGTGGCTCCAGGATTAATGGTGATGGTGGCTCCAGTGTGAGGGTGATGGTAGCTTCAGGGTGATGGTGAAAGTTTCAGAGTGATGGTGATGGTGGCTCAAGGGTGATGGTGATTGTGGCTTCAGGGTGATGGTGATCATGGCTCCAGGATTAATGGTGATGGTGGCGCCAGGATAATGGTGATGGTGGCGCCAGGATAATGGTTATGGTGGCTCCAGGATAATGGTGATGATGGCTCAAGGATAATGGCAATGGTGGCTCCAGGATGATGGTGATGGTGGCTCCAGGACAATGGTGATGGTGGCTCCAGGACTAACGACGACAGTGGCTTCAGGGTGATGGTAATGGTGACTTCAGGGTGATGGTGATGGGGGCTTCTGGGTGATGGTGATGGTGGCTCCAGGGTGATGGTGATGGTAGCTCCAGGATAATGGCAATGGTGGCTCCAGGATAATGGCAAGGGTGGCTCCAGGGTGATGGTGATGGTGGCTCCAGGACAATGGTGATGGTGGCTCCAGGACAATGGTGATCGTGGCTCCAGGACCAACGACAACAGTGGCTTCAGGGTGATGGTGGCTCCAGGATGATGGTGATTGTGGCTCCAGGACAATGGTGATGGTGGCTCCAGGACTAACGACGACAGTGGCTTCAGGGTGATGGTAATGGTGACTTCAGGGTGATGGTGATGGGGGCTTCTGGGTGATGGTGATGGTGGCTCCAGGGTGATGGTGATGGTAGCTCCAGGATAATGGCAATGGTGGCTCCAGGATAATGGCAAGGGTGGCTCCAGGGTGATGGTGATGGTGGCTCCAGGACAATGGTGATGGTGGCTCCAGGACAATGGTGATCGTGGCTCCAGGACCAACGACAACAGTGGCTTCAGGGTGATGGTGGCTCCAGGATGATGGTGATGGTGGCTCCAGGACAATGGTGATGGTGGCTCCAGGACTAACGACGACAGTGGCTTCAGGGTGATGGTAATGGTGACTTCAGGGTGATGGTGATGGGGGCTTCTGGGTGATGGTGATGGTGGCTCCAGGGTGATGGTGATGGTAGCTCCAGGATAATGGCAATGGTGGCTCCAGGATAATGGCAAGGGTGGCTCCAGGGTGATGGTGATGGTGGCTCCAGGACAATGGTGATGGTGGCTCCAGGACAATGGTGATCGTGGCTCCAGGACCAACGACAACAGTGGCTTCAGGGTGATGGTGGCTCCAGGATGATGGTGATTTCGGCTCCAGGATGATGATAATGGTGATATTAGCTTCAGGGTAATGGTGATGGTAGCTTCAGGGTGATGGTGATGGTGGTCCCAGACTTCATGGCTGGGTGTGAGACTGGAGTACACCCTGGGTAGAATATTACACCATCACAGAGCACAATGCACATATGCATTTACATTGAGGGTCAGTTTACTATAGTCAATCCATCTTCTAAGATTTGGGCAGCTGGGAGGAAACTATGGAACCCTGACACAGAGAAGAACAGGTGAAACTCCATGCTGATAATAACCCAAGCTTAGGATCAAACCCTTTTCACCAACAGTACTAGAGATGGCTCACTATGACATGCTGACTTGGTTCAGTGACATGATATTGCATCTGCTGCTCTTTACTGTAAGATGTTAACTAAACCTCTTAAGTCTTGCATGACACATTTACTATCACCTACTGTGAACTTGATGAAACCCGCCTTAGAAATTCCGATGTAAAGTCAAAGCAGCAAGTTAAGAGGCTTAACCTCATGTGTTTTGAGTTGTGTTAATCATTCCCGAATGTGCACCCTCCTTGGCTCTGCATGTATTGTTTTGAAATGAACATGAGGTTAGTGGTGTGACTGAGTAAATCTTTCCTTCATCAGTTGATATGTGACAGTGCGACATTGCTTTTCTTCATCTGATCTCTATAATTATCGGGAGCTTTATACCAACGTTGGTGATAGTCCAAAGAAAGATGACATTTATTTCACAATGAAAATTTTACCCTGTCATCTCTTTTAGGTTTCAGCATCAAGGCAGTGGCTTTCCCGAACGCAGTACTGAATGTGAAGGAACTTGGAGGTAATATGAACATGTACTACACTATTAATATTTTTATCTATTGCTGTTGTGTTGCTCTAATAAGCTCTGCGTTCTTCTTTCTTACTCCATAGTTTAGAAAGGGTTTACAGAGTTGAGCTCAAATCTCATTAGCAGATTATTTCAATGATTTTTTGGACATTAATAGTGATTAATGCCTCTCTTATATCCTGTAGAAAAATCAAAGCTAAGAACTAATACAGCTTTAGAAACTGTTTATCCAGCACATAAATATGGCTACATTTGTTTGCACTTTTGGCAGAAGGGCCTGTTAAGGAGCAGGGGAGAAAATATCAAGAATGTTGTATTTCCTTATAATACTAGTGGTCAAGACGTATATCAGGATGCAGAAGAAAAAAGGAAATTAATATTTAGATATTTCCTTTTTTTTTACTACCAGAGCAGCTAAAATATCAATAACATGTGCATGCACTTTCATGGTCTAGACATCTTCCTAGAAGATGCTTATTTTTGGTGTCTTCAAGAGCTAAAAAAAACCCTCCAGGCTGAGAATGTGAATGTTAGTAGTGACCGCAGTCAGTGTGATTTATGTGTTTTGTGGGATGCAGGGGACAGAACAGGTGCACTGTGTATGTTGACTTGAGGCCCAACTAAAGCACAACAGAAACATCAGCACCCTTAAAACAAAAACAACTTAAACCCAGAACACGGGACCACCAAGGGGAAGCCTAACCAAATTTGGTCAGAGGCAGAAATGTATGTTGAACATGATATAAAGATCTTCCAGTAGGTGAGGTCAAAGCCGGTTACAGATGTTTTTATACACACGATGCCTCCAGTGGTTACTGTGATGACGTTTATTTATTGTCTGGAGCCTGTCACTGCTGCTCTGGCTTTTCAGGCCCCAGAGGGGAACAAAAAAAGTTTGTATAGAAAGTATATTTATGGCTATGGCTGCCTGCTTTTTTTGTATTTGCTGTTGAATGTGTCTCAGGTTGGAATGCACCAAATCAGCTGTATTTGAAAATGAAAAAATAAATAAATAAATAAATAAATAAATAAATAAATAAATAATTAGATCTGAACGGTGATCATATTGATTGGTGCGTGAGAGAAGACTATCTAAATGTTTTTGTGACTACCAAATAAAGTGATTTTAAAAATGGGTAAAATCCAATTATGTACATTTTATGTGTTTGCTTATTTCTTTTCTTTCATTATATTACATACACCCTAGCTTTTATTTCTAAAGCATTTCATAAATTATTCATGCAGAACTTTCCATATTCGGTCTCTGCTTCCTATGCTTGATCACTCTTGGTTAATTGGTTTCACCTTTTTCTTGCTTCCTGTCATGTAAGTGTATTGCTCCTATTTAATGCATTTAACCCTCCTGTTGTCCTTAAGATCAAATTTGACCCATTTTTATATCAGAAATATAGTTTTATTTCATGTAAATGAGGTCTACTGACCATGATTGACAAAAGGAATGGCACATTTTGTGGTAATAAGTGTAAATGAAATTAATCAAAACATAGAATTGGGAGATAATTTTACATTTCATGTTTTATAAACAGTTAAACCAGACTGGGACAATATTGACCTTGGAGAACAAACGTTACATGGTCAACGGCAAGACAATACAAAGGGTTAAACAAATCCAAGCACTTCACAGAGTCTAGCACCTTTTGTTTTTCTTTATAGTGTTCTGTGTTTTCTAATTTCAATCTCGGTCTGTGTTTTTGTTTATTGACTATTGATTTGATGATGTGTCTGCTTTCACTGTGTGAATGTCAGCTGTCCAGTTTCTGAAGACTGTTGTGTGAAAATCCCAGGAGATCAGTAGTTCCTAAAATACTCAAACCAGCAAATCTGGAGCCAATGACCTTGCCATGGTCAAAGTCACTAAGATCACATTTTAACCGTAGTCTGAACTGAAACTCTTGACCTGCATCTGCATGTTTTTATTCAATGTTCTGCAACATGATTGGCTGATAGGATAACCACAGTATGCAGGGGTACAGGTGGTCCTATTAATTGGCAAATGAGTTTCTATCTATCTATCTATCTATCTATCTATCTATCTATCTATCTATCTATCTATCTATCTATCTATCTATCTATATTATAATAAAATAAATAAAGGATGAATAGGGATAAAAGAAAGAAAGAAAGAAAGAAAGAAAGAAAGAAAGAAAGAAAGAAAGAAAGAAAGAACAGTGGGTTGGTGGGGATGATTTTGACACATGCTAAACAGTTAATACACTCTCTCTCTCTCTCTCTCTCTCTCTCTCTCTCTCTCTCTCCACTTTATCTATCTGACTCTGTGTGTTGTTGGAGCTTTCATCTGTTGCTCATCTTACTAATGCATACCCTATGCTTCAATGTCCATTTTCTAAATTTGAACTTGCTGGAAGGTAACAAATCAAAGCTCAGTCAATGGGATCTAACTGAAAAAGATGAACATTTAATGAATTGAGAGAAATGCATCATGAAACTATTTCAAACCCAACACATCCACCAACACCCTCTTTACACACACACGCGCACACACACACACACACACACACACACACACACACACACACACACACACACACTATTGCTTGGTTTTTTTTAGCATGATAAATCTCTGTCACTCTTTACTCTTAATTAAATTAGGTTAGAATTAGATATATAAAGTATTCTCACTCTCTCATCCTCACCTGCCTCTGCCTGGGCTTTGCCTTTGTTTTTAACGTCTCCCTGGATTATCTTTCATTATCACCTTCCTGTGTTCTTAAATTACAGACATTTCTGTAAATTCACAGATTTCTCTCCCAGTCTAGCTGTTTCTGTGTCTGACTTTTGACTCTTTTTCACCGCTTGCCAATCTTTTTCTGTTTTATCGTAGGCTGTAAGTTTGTTAGACTTTGCTTGTCATATTTAGTTCTACTCTGAGTGACAAAAACTGATGTGAAAGATAATGTTAACACCTTTCCAGACACCTGTACTACTGCCCACGCTCTTTCCAGATGCTTTAGTGTTTTGGACTATTGCTACCTCTAGTGGGTGAAACCAGCTGTTTTTTGCACCCTGTTTGAACAGCATTGTTTTTTCATTGCATAAATGATCAGACAGAAAGAGTGAGTATGAGAAGCAGCAGATCAAAACTGCATGGCACAAATCCAGAATTGCAAAGAAAATACAGGAATTCCTGGGATTTGCCAAGTTATTCTACATATAAACAGGGTTTCAATTCTATTTCCTCTTTTCTCAGACCTCACAACATGGTGGAAACCTCGGTGGCATTCTTACTATAGTGTTCCACTTATGTTTTATTCATATCTACATGAAATTGTCATAAGGGTAGCAGGTTTGTTTTGTTCTGCTGTTGTGCAACAAAATGAATAGCATTTTAGCAACAAACCACTAAAAATAATGAATGCGTACGATCTTAATCTAAATGCTGTATGCTGAACGATTGCTGAACAACAGTGTAATATTAGATTAATGGTATACATATTTTAGAATCATAAGGTGTATGCTATCTTGCTAATATCTTCATTAGATAATATTTTATGCTACACATGGAAATACATGATATAAAAACTGACATAAAAATGACCTGTTTTTTTTGCATGCTGTTGTTCACTCTGTCCAGAAGTCATACACAATGTCCAGGAAAAATACACAGTGCCACCCAAATGAGGATGAGGTTCCATTCTGGTCTGGTTCCTCTCAAGGTTTCTTCCTCATATCATCTCAGGGAGTTTTTCCTCTCCATTGTCGCCTCAAGCTTGCTCATTAGGGATAAAATAGTAACTTAACTTTAAACTTTATCTTTTTTTTTCTGTTTCTATACTTCTGGAAAGCTGCTTTGAGACAATGTCCATTGTTAAAAGTGCTATACAAATAAATTGAATTGAATTGAATTTAAAAAAATGCATAATAACAATCACATGAAGAAGTTCTAACAAAATACAAAGAAAACAAAATTTATTTATCAGTACGCATGCTCTTTCGACTCTGCAGATTGTTCATTTTGAACAGAATCACAGAGTGGTTTTATTTATAGGGGACGCTGCATCTACTAGGGATTAAATCTAAGTTGGAACTTCTAACTTTTTAGCAATTAGTACTCAAGTGTATTGTTCACAACTACACTACAACAGAGCTTGTGTTCAGCTGGTACATCTAGCTGCAGGTGCTGAAAAGTTCAGCTGAGCTCAGGACTCTTGATGCTCACTCCACCCTTTTTGATATTGTCTTCTGTTCGAAACCTGTTATTGTTGGCCGTTCCAAGTCTCATCAGAATTTAAAACATATCCTGATCCATGTCCTGATATCGACTTTTATCAACTTTTATCAATGTCCTGATCATTTGTGCATCAGGAGTGAGGGATATCCTTACGCCCTTGTTCTCGGCTCTCTCTGCCTGGGCTTCAATGAAGTTAAACTCGGATCTCTTCTTTTCCAACTTTGCCTAACACACCTGTCTAACACCTGTCTCTTACACAACTCTCTGTTCTCTAGCAAAAACTCAGCTTGCCTAGCCTTGTTCACCTTATAGGTGAGTCAAATCAATCATGCAAGTTGGCTGTTTGCCTTCTTTCAAATGGTTGTGGGCTATGCCCAAATATTGTCTATGTAAACTTCACTTAATCATCTACAGGTGCAAATGTGTGTTTATACTACTCAGGCAGTTAGTTAAGAGGTTTACGCATTAT